>JAGDQO010000585.1:0-296601 GCA_018342035.1 Solanum appendiculatum | reverse complement strand
GCTGTGTTTTTTCTTTTTTCTTTTTCTCTAGGATATGAAAATTAATTACGTCTTATTTCAACTTCTACCATGTCAAACAAGGAACTTATGTTGAGCCATTAATAAGAAATTGATCATATTTGAACAGGTAAATAAATAATAAATATACAGGAAAGTCAAAGTAATAGAGACTTAACGCCCATTCAAAGCACTTCTGCCAACAATTATGTGCTAATGAAAGTTCAAATACAAGAAAATGTTTCTTTGGTACCAAACACGCCCCAGAGTGCAGTAATACAACTAAACAAAAGAAAAAAAAGAGTTACTTCCATTTTAATCGTTCACTTTTACTTGCCATGTTCTGCTTCATTAAAGTCAATTTAGTTAATCTTTTGAGCTAAATAAGATTAGATTAATTTAAGTTTTTAATTTTAAAATTTAGATATTCAAAAAACATTACAAGAAATACTATAAGTTGCAATCCTTCTCATATTAATATGATAAAAATATACATCTTCAAATGTTGGTTAAAGTTCATAGAGTTTGACTCTCGTAAAGCCAAATATAACAAGTAAAAAAATGAATGAAGGGAGTATTAGATTGGACACTGTTGAATTCTATAGCTTGCCCGAACTGAACCTTTGACAAGTTTATCCTTAAAACATGATGAATGTGGTGCAGTGGATGAGATTGCTTCTCTCTCTCCATTTCAGATTTAAGTTTGAGTTGATTTTTTTCCGACAGAAAGCGTTTCTCCTCAAATAGGACCCTACGTGGCACGAATTCAGATTAGTTGTAATTCAATGTGGATAACAACATTGGATTGAAGATCAAAAAATAAAGAGAATAAGATAAGTTAAGCTCTTCTTTTTATGCGCTCCTTAGCACAGGAGATTTCATATTCATAAAAATTTAAATCTAAAATTTCTAATTAAGGACGTTGGCGATAAATTGTGTCCTCCCCTAGGAGGAATCCTAGAGTGAAGTAGACATGGTAGTCCCGTGTGCCAAATGTGGTGGGGTCAATCACGTGGATAGTTTTTTGTACAATCATTAAAAGAAATAAAAAAGCCATTTTTACCTCTTTGTCAGTCCCCTCCCCTTCACCCTCTTCCTCATCATCACTATCATTATATATAATTATATGGTCCTCACAACATTTCCCCCTCTTTTTGTCCCCACATTACTTTACTACATAGATAGAATATTTCCATCTCAAATCATCTATTCTTTTTAAGGGAGTGTTTCTTGGATTAACATTATTCTATTAGCTACTAGTTTATCTAATATAACCTATGTTTTGCTAAATACAAGTGTATAAGACACCTAATGTGGTGATTAATGTCTAATGGAATGCTCAATCATATACTATTGGGAAAATTACCTTATTCTTATCGTATATACTAATTTTTATCAATATTTTCAAATAATTCTACATATCTTATCACTAATTAAGAGTATTCTATCATATATTAAGGAAAATACACCAAGATACATGTATTTTTGCTACCAGATACAATAAAATAGGGAGAGAGGCAAGCGAGATAATCATGTATCTCAGATACATAAGAATCACACTAGATACACCCTAGATACATGTATCTGTATGTATCTAATGTGATTCACATATACCTGAGATATCAGATACATAGGAGAGTGGCGAGCGAGACGAGAGGGATGCGAACGAGATTTGTTATGTATCCTAGGTACATACAAATCCACTTGGATACAGTATATCTAGAACCAATTACACCTAATTTTGACCCCATGTATCTCAAAATACATTTATCTGAACGCACCAAAATCTAGTAAGATTCGTAATATTGCAAACTAGCGTGTATCTAAGTAATTAGCTCCTAAACTAATGAAATTTCTGCAAATTTCCCTATACTATTATAGTAGGGTAATTATACTCAATAAATAATAAGTATAAACTCATAACTTCAAAAATATAATTGGTTCTATACTAAAAGTCTAAAAATATCTACCGTTAAACTCATATACTTTTAAGAATGTAATAGGTTCTATACTAAAAATATTTACGATTAAACTCATAAAGTAAAAATCTTGAATATGCCTCGATTCATGGAAAGCTCGTAATCGATATGTACCATGTGAAATGAACTGCTGAGAATAATAAAAAGTTAGGTCACTTGTATAGTGGATTATAATGACATGAATATACATGTAAAGAGAAAAACAAGTTGACGATCACAATGTCTCTTTTAGGAACAAACAAAACCAACAACTACAACTTCTTCACAAAGATATCCAATGTTGCTTATTGGTGAGCAAATTTTATCCAAAAATATTACATGTCAACTCTTTGATGGCAACAACCCATTATAAAAAAAAAATCTTTCTAAGTTATCGAATAAAGTCGAATGGGGATAAAGTTATATTAGAAAGAAATTTGACAATTATTGTTTGGATAAAAAGATTGATGTTTCCCATAATTATGAGCTTGGGCTAGCTGCATGCTGTTTGTTTATCTTTATAGAGCCAGCTTAGAGATATGGCCCAAATGATCCTTTTATTTTCTATAAGTTTCGATTATTGATTGAGAAATACTATAAGTGTTAATTACTTAATGAAATGATAGTTTTAACAATTATGTATAAGTTGTCCAAGATTAGTTTGGATTATATGTATCTGACACGCCATGCAATTGTATCTAAGATACATTATTTTTCTCACTCGCCTCTCTCCCTCTGTGCCCTCTCTTCTTCTTTATATCTGTGTTTCACAATTTAATATATTAGTGTATCCAATAACAAATTTTATGAGTGTATCCAATAGAATATAAAAACATGTATCTGACTATATATACATAAACTTGTATCAAGTAGTACGAGTATATCTGTGTTACACAATATCAATTTGAAAGCTTGTATCAAACTCATCCTGTATATTTGATATCAAATATCTAGTGTATTAAATATCATATTCTCTACCTATGTATATGTCTTTTCAGTATATCAATGCATAGATACACATTTAAAAGAAGAAGATAGAACTACATAGATATCCAGTATTTTATAACAAGAACACCGATGAGAAGAGAGAGAAAGAAAGAGGGGGAAATAAGAGAGCGAACAAGAAAGTGGAGAGAGGGAGGAGAGTGACAAGTTTTAGGAGAATAAAAATCTTGGATAGACTTTGTAATTTTTTAAAATTAGAGCTAAATTGAGTAAATATACTAGTTATGTTTCTTAATTATGTAATTTTTCATTATAATTCCTTTTCATCTATTTGCCTTTATTTTGTTTCTTCAGCGTTAATTACTAAGCAGTTCTTAGTAATTATTTAACATAAAAGTTAGTTAATATACTCCAAGTCTCCAAATATAGTTTCTGTTTGAGAGTGCTCTGTAGGAAGAAAAATAAGTCTGGTTTTTATTTATTTATTTGTGTTTGTAGGTAAATAAAAATTATTTTTATAAATGTAAGTATATATTCCCTCTATTCCATATTAAGTGAATTTGTGAGGCAATGCACATCTATTAAGAAAAACATTTCATGGACATAATTTAAAACATATTTTTCACTATTGCCCTTAGTGAAATCATAAATATAACTTTACAAGTAGTGCAATTTATCTCCTAAAAAAATATAAAACTTCATTAAAGAAAAAGGCAAATATGGAAAAAAAATTTCAAACATTCATCTTGAACTTTGAACAATTCAATTATTTTGAACAATGAAAAAAGCCCTATAAATTCAGTTAATATGAGTAGGAGTGAAAATGAAATATGTTGAAACGTGGAGAGGATGAAATCAATGTAGAACCATTTCTAGAACTTATTTTCCCTACTTCACTAGAGAAGACAAATTCTTAGTTTTTAAAGATCTTGTTTTCCAAAAGAAAATATGTTTTAAAATTTTTGACCAATTAAACATAGAAAATTGAAAAAAGGAAAATCTTATTGGCTCAGTTGGTTGACTACCTGAACTTTCACCTTGTTAATAAAAATTTGATTCCCCACCTTGTAATCCTCTCCCCCCCCTTTCCCCATTTCCTATCCCCAATTCTTAAAAAGAGATATTAAAAAAATATCTTCTTTTATACCGAACACACTCTTTTATCTTTTTCTTTTTATTCTGTAAGAGGATACAGTACCATCGATCAGGTGTTTGTGTTTTGCGAATATGTGATAAAGTCCTAGTAAATATTGTACTCGAATATTTTCGATGTAATGGTCATACAACGAAAGCTACATATTATTATTCCCTAGAGGTTCATGAAAAAATGGTTTTTTTTTTTTTATGACAAAGGAAACCCGCAGCCGCCACCCTTTGGGTACGCACAGGGTAAAACCCCCGCTCATATGCAATAGTTCGCAAACCACATAGGAGAGGTAACCCGCACTAGACAAGCCCGGTGCAACGAGCTCGACCCAAAAGGCAAACCCCTAGCTTTCGCTGGCTGGCAAGGTGTTTCAAACTTGAGACCTCCAACATGGAAGTCCCAAGCCCAAACCACTGGACCACCCTGAAGGGTAGTTCATGAAAAAATGTTTTCAAAACGAACATTTCCATAGTGGGCATTTTTCATAAAGAAATCGGTACAACATTTAAGGAGTATTTTTGAGCATGTACTCTTATAATATACTAAAACATGAACTGACATTCTTCCCTTTTTTTGGAGGGCTTTACCATCCGACTAAATTTGAATACGCACCAAGAAATCCCACGCTACATAACATTCTACCCTTTATGACCTTTAACACACTTGTGTTACAAAGTTTTCCACTGTCCCAATACCTAAAACTGTAGCAGAAGCAAATGTTAATCCTAGTTGCCGAGTTAAGTTTAAGATAGTTGATCATCATGATAGGCAAATAAATAGTTCCTTTATCACATGGTAATATTACAATCAGATATTCTTGGGTGTTTACAGTTAAAACAGTACCAAATGATATTATTTATAGCTTTAAAGGTTGACTGATCACTAAGGGGTCGTTTGGTTGGGAATAAGTTATCCCGGGATTATACCTTATACCTCACACCAAATGACTCCTAAGGGTATACTCAAAATATACAACTCTGATTGCAGTAATACTTTTTTCTCAGGAGACCAAAATTGCATCTTGTTTGCCTCCTGGTACTCATGAGAGTGATGTTTCATCGGTCTCAAAATCAATAGGAGAAAAGTTCCTTCATCCATTGGACATTCTGAAGAAGCCTATTGGAGCAACTACTAGGTTTTGTTGATCAAAATGATTCTGGTTTAGTGTCTCGGCTACAGCAATCCTTAACAATCTCCAAGGACTTGATTTTGTCATTTTTGTTTCGTTGTCCAACAATTTGACATGCTCGAGGGGAAGCATATCATTCCATGGTTTACAAGCATTCTTCTCATGCTAACATATTGTCTTAAGATTTTATTTTTTCAATAACCTATTGTCTTAGATTTCTATATTGATGATTATCAACCTAATAAGAGATAAGCATGAAGACATTCCTTACCTAAAAAGCATCTCACCATACATATTCAAACTAAAGACCTGAAAACACTATAGTACTTCTTAGGTATTAAGGTGGCACAATCTAACTATGATACGGTTACTTTGCAAAAGAACTAGGCATTGGATATACTGGAAAATACTAGTACGGTGGATTGTAAACACACAAATAATCTATAGACTCGAATCATGTTCATTGAGAAAGGGAGCCTCTAAACCACCCCGGTCAGTAATGACTACTTGTTGACGAATTCATTTGTCCTATAATCACACGACTTGATATCTCTATTTCTATTACAATAGCTAGTCAATTCTTCTAACTCTCTCTGAGAGTCATTTGAAACGCAATGATTCACATTTTTAGATATATCAAAGAATCTCAGGAACAAAATATATTGTATCAAGACAGGAAAATTGCATATAGATGTGATGATCAAATCATTAGCAGAAGAAAATATGAAAGAAGAAGCAAAGTATCAAGTGGCTCTAGCAGTTTATAGTTTAAAGAATTTCTGCACGAGATGAAATGTAATAGAGATGAATATATGAAACTGATTTGTGATAATCAAACAGGTCTACATATCGCTTTCAATTCTACATTTCAAGACAGAGTGAAACACTAACATAAATGTAGCCAACTTTTTAGACAAAAATTGAGTCGGATGTGTTGCTACCAATTTTACCCACTGAAATGACCAACTAGTAGTCTAGTAGATATCCTTGTATAATCTTTTTGATGTCCCATAATTGATTATAATAAGTAGGACAATATAGATATTTGCACTTAAACTTGAGGTTAGTCAAAAGGATTTGTAACAAACGTGTTGATTTGTAAGCACTGTATCAGTTTTATGAATGACCTTGAAAGATTTTGTTCTATATTTATTTTTTCCTTATTTAGTCCCAATGTGAACACTATATAAATTTCAAAATGCACAAGATTACTTCCAAACAAAGTAGAAAATTAAAATTACATTCATCAAAAAATGGGAATTTCCATTGTACAATCAACAACGTTAATCAAATGTGTACAGAACAAGCAGATAGAATTCATACCGGTTCTTAACAAAAGTACCTAATACATGAAGCAAGAGTTGATTATTTGTTGAGGAAGCCTCCTACCAGGCAAATTCACCAAGCTAGTGAATTCCAAAACTAGAAGAAGCTAAATATGTTGTAGATATACACTTCCAACAGGAGTCAGGCAATGCTGATACTTTGTTGATATTTGGGAATTGTTTCTACCCAAGCCGCGTTAGAGTTAGCACAAAACGCGATGGAATGAAAATGACAAGCATTGGCAAGGCGATAATTGGGTAGAGAGAATAACTGGGAAACTATACCTTATTCATTCAAAGGCCATCAATTCAATCTTCTTCTTCTAGATTCACGGAGATCTACATCAGAAAGCCTTGACAAAATGTTTCTTCTCCTGGAAGCCAAGGAAGATCGTATGGCAGGCAGATCCCCAGTATTAGTTGTAAGGTTTTCCAACTGAACAGCAGTGACAGAAACTTCATTTGCTTGAGAAGATGACGGGACAGATGCAGTGGAACCTGTCCTTGCAACTGCATCCAGAGTCCGATAATTTGACTGTATGAGAGCAGCATCTCTTCTGAAAGAATCACCGTCACCTGTTGCTCCATGAACAGCTGGTATAACATCCACATTAGTTCTTTGGAGAAGCCGATCGCCGAATGATGCTGCGAGGCCCTCAAACATCCGTTGTGCATTATCTAACTCTGATGAAAGGGACGCAGCACCTTCTGACAGCACCCTAGAAAAAAGACGGGAACGTAGTCTCCTACTGGTTAAGGTATCAGCAGTTTGCAACACCTGAGAGTTGCTCGCAAAACTCAAATTAACTCCACCACTGTCTTGTTGCTGCGGGTGGTTTCCCAATCCAATACTAGTCCTAATTCTTCTTAGTGCTTCTGCAACTGGGATATGAGATAAACCCTGAGTTGCACGCTGCTGTCTAACACTCTCTATTCGACGTGCCTTTGGCCGTGGTGGTATTTTCAGACCAGACTCCAGTTCTGTTATGCTTTCACCATCTCCATTACCATAAATTGGAGTAACATTTGCATCTGCAACCTCTCCCTTGCAGACAGGACATTCCTTTGTAGTTGAATCAACATAAGGTAACTGATAAAAGCATGGCCAGCAAAATAAGTGTCCGCAACAGGTCAAGATAGGTTCTTTCGCCATATCCAAGCATATATTACAGTCGAAAAAACTCCCACCATCATCATCTACCTTATTAACCACTAAATCCATCTCTAATGCCTTTGCTACCAAATGAGAACTATCCCTTTTACATCCTTTCCCCCTCTCAACAGTCCTTTCCACCATATCCGAATTGCTCACCCTATTCTGCCCTTGCATCTCACTATCCACATTGACTACGGGGTCAACCGAAATATTACCAGTATCAATAGTACTCCGAGCCTGACGCCACCTATGGCGCTGCAAAGCTCTAGCAGTAACAGCCTCAAGCTGCCTAATTCTCTCCTCTATCCTACTATGAGCAGATTCTAAATCACTCAACAAAGACCCTAATCCTAAAGCTGAACCCGCAGATGGGTCCAAAGGTTCTTGGTTCAAATCCAGATCCATCACAATATCATCCATCAAATTATCAGACATCCAGTTTAGTCCTACTATTACCACTTAATTCACCAAGATACCCTTTTTCCAGAACTACAAAGCAGAGCCCTTTACTAGGCTAGATTTTGCCTAAAGAAAACACAAAAAAAATCAAGTACTAAATCACAAAATAGAAAGAGGGCAAGATAAATGTGAAACATCAAACAATAAAATGAAAAAACCCAATTCAAGAATTGATTAAAAACCTGCAAGAAAGATGAAATTCAAGCATCTGAATGAAGAAAATCCATGGTTTTCTTGATACATCGGCCATCCAGTGGTTCTTGTGGTACAAAGGGATACCTTTAAGTCTGTAAAGAGAGAAAAAGAAATGGGCATTATACCATCAGAGCATCCGAGAAAGAAGAAAGAAAGAAATAGAGAAAGCGCCGGCCCGCGCCTCACAAAGAAGAAAAGGAAAGGTCATGGGTTAGTGGAAATAAAACATCGGTAAAATAACTAACCGCAAAAAATTGTCCTAAAATAACAAGAGGCGGAACCGCGTTAGGAGAAGCCGCAGTAATAATCAAAATATGTTAAGTTTATTATACCCTCGGTCCCTTTTTACTTGTCAAATTTTAACTGAATACACTTATTAATTGATAGGTTTAAACACAAATTACTCACTATTTCCTCCTTCATTTTTATTTGTTATTGTTTGACTTGGCACATCCATTAAGAAAATAATTATTGATATAAGTATTTTACCATAATATCTCTACTAATTAATGTAAAAGTATTGGGTCTTTAAAAAAGATATGGAGATTAATATTTAATGCTAAGGATAAAACATGGAAAAAATAATTGTTTTTTCTTGTTATATCAAAAGTGACAAATAAAAATGGAAATCTATTTTAGTAATTGTCAAGTAAAAGTGAACGGTGGAGTATATTTTTCAAATACATTAACTCAATGTTAATAAATTGATGATATAATAGGAAGAGAAAATTGTCCTTCCTTTGTCAAAAATAATAAGTAAAAGAAAAATTAAATTAGAAAATATTTGATAAGTAAATGGAGACGCAGGGAATATTGCATTACCTTCTACCTACTTAAGGCCCTAAAGTGTAGTGTTGGGAAGAAATTGGATTAAAAAAATTGAATTGTAACCTAAGTTGCTAGTTTCAAAATTACTTTCTTTATTGCTTATATTTTATCTTAATTAAAATAAAAGATTAAAATTAACAAATTTACCGGAATATATCTTGAGGGGCTTTGTCAACAAAACATTCTAAGCCTTGGACACACGTGCACTGTGCAACCTCACAATTTAAAGAGCTTTAATTTTTCATTTTATAGACAAAAAGAAAAATAATAATATTATCAAAACTATACATTATAATCTGGTTAATTGGATGAAGGGGAGACAAAGTGGGTGGTCCAAGGGTTCAACTGTTGATTTGGGCTAACAATAGCAGCCCGTGTTGACCTTTCATCTTCGTGGCCGATTGAAATTGTTATGTAATCCAAATTGATCCGTAAAACATATTATCTATTCAATTCTAAATATATAGGCCGACTTGAGCGCATTACACATTAATGTGACACATGAACAAGACCATATCCTACCTACAATGTCAAGCTTGCAATCAGAAAATTTTTAGACTGGTCATTGTATTTCAACTTTGGATGGCTGATTGAAATATACACTAGTTCCTTAGTATTTTTTTTATTTTTTTCTAATTTGTGTCATTTAAAGTTTTAAACCTTTGATATAATTAATATGTGTTCTTTTTCATCAAGAGAATGTGTTGAATGAGTCAAATTAATTAGAAAGTCAAACAATATTTGTGATAGAATAAGAGCTCAAATTGGAACTATATGATTAGCACGAATTAATAATTGGAATAATTGTGAAACTAAGTAATTGGCCGAATAATCACGGGATCTTAATGATTTGTCTCTCACATTTGAATTTATCTTATTTTAGTTTTTTTTTAGAGGTTTTCTTCCAGAGTACTCGATCAAAATTGCATTTTTATACACGGTATATTTTACTCATCGATTTGATATACAATATAGTTTACAGGAAAAATAAAAAAATATAACCCACGGACCGAGTCGGTAAAGGTAAAAATTAATTAGTTTTAGTCAAAACTCTTTTCCTTTTCAATTGAGTCAAAGAAACAAAAGTAAATGAACTGATTATTAATGGTAAGGAAAGAATAAGAAGTCTCAATGGTAAAATACAAGAACTAGAGCAAAATGGGATCCTAGAATTCTTAGCACTTAATCGCAGACATATGTATTACATTTACATGTGAAAAAATGAGAGGCCTTCTTCTCCCTTTGAAGGGCTTATTTTATGAGGCAAAAAACTTATGAATACTAACACAAAAAGGTTACTCCATACCCTAAAGAAAAGACTATTTTTGAGTGACTTTCTCAAATAATTTCACATTCTTTAGTGACCTTTTGAGATATTTACTAGTAATTAAGTAATGCCACATGCCTAAGATTTAACTCTAAACTCGAGATTGATTTTTATCATACTAGGAGACGGATGCAAGCTACCCGGCGTGATGGTGAACTAAATTCAGGGAGGAGAGCTAGTAAAAGATGCGAGGAGAAGTACCTGGTCACACAATCCTGAATTTTATACAAGTATTATGGCATCTTAATATAGAAAGCAAACCATGACAATTGACAGGATAATAACTAAAGTAGATTTATAGTACATCTTCCATTATTCAAATCAACAAAAAATTAAATACTCCCAACAACCACAAAATAGAATTACAATGTAGATGCACAAAGCAAAATAATTAACCAATAAAACTAAGATTCTTTTGACTGTTTTTAATTTTGAAATAATTTTCAGAATTTAAGGTTTCCAAACAATGCATTCAAACCTAATCCAGTATTAAATAGACCAGCACCCATTGTATTTTGGTATAAATTTGGAATTTGTCCTTGTCCCGCACCAGCAGAGCCGCCATAACTCATAAGTGTTTGGTTGAATTGCTGATTTATTGCTTGGTTATGCCGAGAACTAGCAGCTATGAGATGGCTTAGTTGTTGATTCTGCCGATAAGTAGCACCCGTGATCATTTCTGCCATCATTTTGTCCTGATCTTCTCTTTGCTTTCGCAGAATTTCAGGGAACGACATTTCGTTGTTCTGACTTGCCCCGTATTGCGGTGCTGCAGCAGCAGAAGCAGTAGTTCCGTTGTTAATCCCTGGATTCGTACGGCCCAGCAGTTGGTTTAGTCGTTGAGTCTCATGAGCAACGCCGCCCATGATCATTTCTGCCATCAATTTATCCTCATCTTCTCTTTGCTTTCGCAGAGTTTCCACGGACGATATTGCACTATTAATCCCCTGGTTCATATGATCTACCCCTGTAGGCATAAATTTACGCGTTATTCTCACATCAATTTATCACTCAACAATGATTAATTACTGCTGCCGCTGTCGAACAACAAAATATTTGACCATGATTTATTAGTGTATCCTTTAAATATTTTAAATTATTAGTTCTTGTTACTTATAGTTATGTAGTTGCTACAACAATATTAGGTAATCTCATAACTGGGCACTATAGTGTACGTAGACTTTATAACCCCTAAAAGATAGAAATTTTTTTCCTATAGATCCTCAATTCAAGAAAGCAAAGAATTGACAAGAATAAAGAAGTCATGTCAAAATACTATAGAAAGCATGTCAAAATTTACTGGAAAAAAAATCAATATAATAAAATAACATGATAATCGAAGTACAAGAAATAACAGGTAATAGCATACATCAAAGGACAAAAAAACTCCTTATGTAATACTACTATCACTAGTAAGAAAAGATAAACAAAATAATAATGACCTTTCATCAAAGCACAACATTTTTGTATGTAGGTAAATTATTTTTCAAGAACATGAAAAATTGTATGTCCAAATGGATGGTCAAAATAAAGAAATTTTACTCTCAAAATCTGAACTATGTCATATAAATATAAGTTGATAAAAACACCTGGTACAGATAAAAATTTACCTGCACAATGATGCTGATATTGCTCAGGAGCAGATCTAGAATTAGTACTTGTTGTTGGGTTCTGATGGAAAAGCCTTTGATGTGGTGGACTTTGCAACTTTGTACAGTTCAAATGAGCATCAAAACCACAAGTATGACATCTATAGAGCCATTGATTTTCTCCAATATTCTTGCAAATATCACAACGGAATGATTTACTAGCATAAGGAGACGAAAATTGAATTTCAAGTTGGTGACGATGAGACCAATGAGTGACATATTGTGGTAGCACTGCACATAGTATATGAAGATCAATACCACAACTTTTGCAGTGATAAGAAAAGCCATCCCCTGCTTCCCCACACGCATCACACCGAAAATTCCCTTCAGGGTAAATCGGCTTTGGAAGCAAAGTGAAAGTATGTTCTTTGTCAAATAGATGATTGATTTGCTGTGGCATTTGGGAACATTCAACATGGAGGAAAAAATTGCAAGATTTGCAAGAGTAGACTGATCCATTAGCTTGAATTTTGCAGCCTGAACATAGCTGTGATGGAGCAAAATTTTGATGAGTAATTAGCTCTAAAGTGTGAGGATGACTAAAATGATTTATTGTGTTATTGGATTGTTGTGGTTGTATCTTCGTCTTCCCCATCTCTAGCTATCTCTGGTATTTTTTTCAAGTTTGGAAGAATAGGTGAATTTCAATATTTAAATCGAATAAGTTTGGTTAATTGAGTCGTCAGTATATATAACTTAATTTTTTTAATAAATCATAAGACTCAATGCTGTGTTTACGATTTGTTCACTACATAGGGAAATATGAATTCTACATAGAACTTGTTTGGTGGTATGATAATAAAGTCAAAGTCCATTTTAGTGATTTAACGCGGTTGAAGAGGGAAAAAAAGTCAAAATACTCATTAGGTGAATTCACGAATGAACGTGCTTTGTAGACTTTTAGAAATTAAAAATAGGGTTGACGGAATATAATTATTGATAAGGTATTTTTAATAAATAAATAAATAGGATGTCTATTCAATTTCCATGAAACACAAAGAGTTCAATTATCTAATCTCGAGCAGTTGGACATCAAACTTTACATAAGGTTAAGGGGATATAGTTGCATTTTATTTTATTTTTGTAAATAGTGAGTGTACTTGGTGTATAAAATAATATAAATTGGGAAATTAATTTGATAAAATAAAGCAATGAGTTGAAATGGACAAGACGTAAAAGAGTATTTTCATCTTGAAAGCTGGCTGCATCCTCAAAGGTTTTTGTGCAATCAATGTCATTGTACTACATTTCAAATTCCACAAATTCGGCATGGGATATAGAAAAAGACTACTCCTATTTAAGGTGCGCGTTATTTAAAAGAATTTTAAAAAATAAATCGATGCACAAAACATTCTACATTGATAAAATTCAAAATAGGCCCATACCATTAGATGTAATGTTATTATAAGATAATGATCTAATAATGTCAAACAATAATTGATGGTAGCCAAAAAAACATGCATTAGCCAAGAAGTCCATCTAATTATTAATTAGTTTAAGCGGTTGAGTAGATAACTATATAAACTAGTTCTTCTTTTCGGGATGTTTAACTAGTTATGGACATGTTAAGGTTGCCATAACGAGATCCATGGATTATTTAAATTAGGTGAGTCTTTTAATTAATCTAGACCCAAAAATACAGTTTTTTAGCAATTTGCTTCGAAAATTCAGTATGTCAAAGTCTTCGAAAGGATCCAAAATATACTGTGCTTGTCTTCACAATGATACACACGACAGCTTGTCAACTACATATATATCCTTGAGTGTTCACATTGTTGACCTTTCAGAAAAAATTAGAGAATATTTTGATAATAGTATTGTTAATTAGGAAATTATTATCAAACATGTTTACTTTGTTTAGAGGTATGTGGACACACTTCTTGAAGATAGTTATTTTGAAAAAAATTTGAAGTTTCATTCACGAGTAAATGAAAGTATAATCATAATACTGTCTCTCAAAATTCAATTAATATGAAGAATTAACTTATTTCGAAGAAAGTTGAAATCTTTTATACGAGTAAGTGAATGAGTAATGATTACACTAAAAGTCACAAAAAGAACCTAAAATAAATTCAAGAATGGATTTAAGGATGTCAAGAATGAATCCCAAATAAATTTCTCTGCTTCATGTTCAAGATTATCAACCATTTTGATAATCCAAAAGTCTTAGTTGTATATACTTTTGAGACTTTAAAATATTTAATTTGCTCGGGATAATAGAGTCCCATATTGTATATACTTAAGAGACTTTCAATCTTCAAAGTATATAATTTATTGGGAATAACAGAGTTTCATGATGATAACATATTACAAAATAGAAATTATAAAACAAAAATATCAAAGAAAAAGTATATAAAGAGAGTTTGATATATTAGTATTCAACTTCAAATTAATGTATAAAATGAACTAAATTGACCTCCTATTTATAGAAGAGTATAAGCCGTTGAGTAAACTACTTGCAAGCTATCTATTTGCCACAAGCTTATCCAATTATAAACTCAATATTTAAATGGACATTCACTTTGCAATATATTTAAAACAATCATTATCATTTTTATTGCATAACTAATGAATTGTTGGTCGTTAGATTCAAAAGAAGACAAGGGTGTGTTTGGTAAGGAGGAAAATATTTTCTTGGAAATGTTTTTCAATTTTTCTATGTTTGGTTGGTCAATATGTTTGGAAAACATTTTCTCTAGAAATATAAGTTCCTTACAAATAAGGAAAATGACTTCCTTAATGGAAGTAGGGAAAACAAGTTGGATAATTAACAACATTTCAAGTTTATTATCTCCTCCCCACCCACCCAATCCTCCAACCCCCAACCCTTGACCATCCCACCCCCGATCACCCCTGAACCTCCACTTTTCATATCTCATCCTGCCTCCATAATGTTTTGCTAGTTAACGCTATAATTCAGTTTGTATGCCTCATATTAGAAATAACTTGTTTTTCAGAAAAATATTTTCTAGAAAATCATTTTCCGTGGAACACATTTTCTTTCGCATGGGATGGCCATGGAAGGAAAAATGTTAGCTGTCATATAAATGTGAGTGTAGAATTCAGCTATAAATGTGCATTTCAGATTAATTAGAAACTAAGACGCCAAATGTGAAGTCCATAAGTCTTGAGATATTGATAATGATCGGATTGAAGTGAATAATATCGTAATGATTTGACCTCAATTGTATCAATTATTTAGGTTGTGATTGCTCCTCACGGTCTTATTGGCCATTATTATCACTCCATCACTTATTTAGATAAAAAGATAGCTACATTTCCCACTGTATCCATTGATATCTATCTTGATCATTTTCAAGCAATGTTCTAAACCTCTCTAATTTAGTATTATCCTGGAACAATGTTTCTCTTATATTTTATTATCTTTGCAAAATCCAAAAATTAAATTATCTTTTGAATCTAACTTTGTTGATCTCTTGAACCTGGAATTATATCTTTGTACAAAAATTAATAAATATCAAACTAAAAAGAAATAGTCAAATTCGAAATACTTTTCAACTTCCCTGTCTAAAAGAAGACAAACTGAATTAAAACCAAGTTTGCCGTTTCTAATATGAGGCATACAAACTTAATTTACATATTTAGTCGAGTATAAGTTATATTCCTTCTCTCCTACAATAGTTGTTCATTCTTGACTTTGAACACTTCTTAAGAAACTATAAATAGAAGGGTAATTTTATTATATCACCCTTTGAATATAATAAATACAATGTCTTGAAAAATATAATAGAAAAATCACTATAATTAATGATAAGGGTAAATTAGAAACTAAGAGTAGAATTATCCATTGATTTTATAAAGTGAACAAGTATTGTTGGAATTAAAGGTTAATTATCTCAAACTTTAAGAACCTTTCCACTAGACATAAATAAGCTTGACTTAGTCAAACAAAATTGTTACTTTCATAGAAGTGCACTAGGGGTTGGGTCTTAACTATGCCAGTTTCTTGTGAAAAGGGAAAGGAGGAAAAAACAATTTAATTGAAAATGTATTAATTTTGGTCCCTTAATTGTTAAATTTTTTTTTAGTTTAACCCTTGTAATATCTAACTAGACATATTTAACCTTCAATTAATAGAATTGTACGAACTCTCCACTAACAAGTTTTCAAGGCTCCAACCTCAAAATAACTAATGAAAATACTAGCATTACTTTCTTATAGTAACATAAAAGGCATCAACAAAGGTCGTGATAGGATGAATAAGATTTTTTCACTCTTAACCAAAAGTCTCAGATTCAAATAAAATTTGTGTAAAAAAAATCCTATTAGGAAACATCCCCCTTAAATGATCTTTACACGATGCGATTCTCAATTAGTCGAGACTCCTATGTGGAGAAACCAAATAAAAACATAAAAAGGTTTTTCCATTTAAAAGATTTATTAGTTTAACAGAAAAATATGTTAGTGGAAGGACTAAAAGAGCACAAATACATAGCACATATTTATTCTAGTATCACAAGGACCAAACTTGTCAACATGTTAATAACTAAGGGACAAAAAATGCAATTCTCCCCTACATTAAATACACAACATGAACGTTTGACTTTTCAATCAGATCACACAATGGAAATTCCTCCAATGGAAGAATTCAGCCATTTCAGCCATCGCCACCCATTAAAAATCTCCGATATCCTCGATGAAGAAGATCAAGTCATCTGCTCCGGCTGCGAGCACGATCTCTCTAGCGGACCCGCCTACACGTGTACAAAAATGAACTGCAATTTCATCCTTCACGACTGTTGTTTCGATTTGCCTAGGCAAATTAAACACAAGTCTCACCCGAAACACACTTTAAGTCTCCATATTTTTCCTCCTTACAACGACGGGGAATTCACGTGCGATGCATGTGGAAATTTGGGGCACGCATTTACGTTTCATTGTGATAAATGTAAGTATGATCTTCACGTGGAGTGTGCTTCGTTGCCCGAGATTGAACAGAGGGAAGATCATCAACATCCTTTTACGTTGTGTTATAATAGTAGTAACTTGTTTTTAGGTAAGGAGGTTGAAGTTGATGTGATGTGTTATGTTTGTAAAAAAGGAGTTGAGAAGAGTTGTTGGTTTTATTGTTGTTTGGCTTGTAAATGTGGTGCACATTTAGATTGTGTGTCTACTCAAGAAATTCAAGTTTTAGACATTTGAGAAACTTTGAGATTTTAGAAATATAAAATGTTTCTTGCTGAAATCCAATATTGCACCTCGAGAGATGTGTATGGTGTTAATTAATCTGCCGTTTCGACTATGTTTTACGATGTATGCCATTGCCAAGTCGTCATTTGTTTGATTCTACATGTTTGCCCTTATTTTTGGTTCTCTATATATTCATTGAACTTTTCTTGTTTTTTTTCTTTTTTCTTGGTTGGATTTATAGCGATTAAATATGTGATATTTATTAATAATTAAGCTAATATTTGGTTCTAAAATCTCAAATATTTTTGGGTGAAGTTTCACCATGCGTATACTGGGGTCGTTTGGTAGAGTGTATAAAAATAATGCTAAATAGAGTGTATTAGTAGTACTTGCATTAGTAATGCTTGTATTAGTTATGCTTGCATTAGTTATACATAGAATATTTTTTATGCATTGTTTGGTTTGGTATATTAAAAAAAATATGTATTGTATAAAAATATTTATTTACAAAAGTATCCTCCATAATTATGGTTGAAAATATGTAAAAGTATTTTTGAGGGGTAATTGGGTCTTTAACCATGCTAATGCATGCATTAAATTCCTTTGCATTTCTAATACCTAGAAATTCATAATATTAGTAATACACTCTTCAATACACAATAGAGTGTGTTATACATAGCATGAAAAAATGTACCAAATAAAGTACTACTAATACACAAAGCTAATGCAAACATTATTTTTGTTAATACATTCTACCAAGAGTTGATATATCGAGAAAAGTTAATATCATGGTTAGAAAAACATTAATAACTTGAATTAACTTGGACATTTTTATGATGTTTCCAAAGTTAATTTTATTTAAATTTATAAATAACAAAATTAATAAATTAATTAGAAAAAAGTTACCCAACTTAAAATATAATTGCAATAAATCATCAAACATATTTTTTCAACCCTAAAATAACTCAACATTCAGTAAATTTCCTAACCTATATTATTCTTCTTAATCAATGAAAGTTATGTTGACTGAAGTGATTTCAAGCTGATTTTATATGATGAGGTGAAATCCTAAATTCTCCAACAAGCTTGATTTGAAAATTTTAAATTATCATTTGAAATTTTGTAAATGCAAAATTTGATCCACAAGTTTATATTTTGTAAAAAAAATAAAAAATCCCTCATATTTATATCTACTATTCATTTTTTTCATATATAAATAAAATTTATAATTCATATTATTACTTCTTAAACCATCTCATATACTAACAATTGTTCTCACCAACATAAAATTTGATTTTACTTCAAATCAATTCCTACTTTACCATTTATATTCATCAAATTCATTATTTGTGATCAAATTCATTTATCAACCAATGTTCCATTTTTTTATTGAATTAAAGTTTGATCAGTAACTGTTGTATAGTTTTAAAATAACTTTGTAATAGTGTATTATGCGATTTCATAAACTTTTGTTTATTTGATAAGATTGTATAAAGAACTGAGACAATTTTAATAATTTTACAACTGATGAGTTTTTTATGTTTATGACAAAAACATACAACATAAAAAGTCCAAATTGCGTATCCAAACAAAACTTCAACTTCATTTTATAATTTCATATTAGGATTTCATATCACGATTTCAAATCGCATGGCTAAAAAGGCCCTTAATTTCCTAACATATATCATTCTTACCAAAATTTAGTGAAGGTGAAGTTGGCTGTACCCCATTGCATTAATTTCTTTTCGAAATTTAAATTAGAAAAGCTTCATGATTCGAATTATATAAATTATCTTGAACCATCATCAAACTAAATATGATCTGCCTTAGTTTTCTTTTCTTATTATTTTTACGTATTTAATTTTTGTGTAAATTTTCGTGTGAATACTTATAGAATGAACAATACAAATTTCAAAAGTTACAAATGTATACGTAACTTATTAAAAAAAAAAAAAAGGTTCAAACCAAATTCTCGACCCGTAAATAGCTTTTTTTGGTGTGAAAAACTGTTGTGGCAACCATTGAATCGCCACATAACCTATTATGGTGACTAGGTCGCCACCATTTCTTGTCTTTTCCCTTTTTTCTTTTAGAAAGAGGAGACTGATGATATAAAGCAAAAAAAACCTCAATTTCCCTTAAACTTGTCGTCGTTACCATCGACTCTTGTGACCCTCAAATCAGATTTCGAGGGTTGCTTTCAATTCTCTGGGCACAGTTTAAGCGTCAAGAATTGTACAAGGTAGATTTTCATTCGTCTTGTTTTGTTTCATAGTTTTTTTTTTCTTCTACCATGATTTCGAATTGGGTTTATTGAGCAAAAAAAAAGGTTGTGAGTTTTGTGATTTTAGTGCCAAGATTTGCTGAGGGTTGGTTGCTTCCGAAACCCTAACCCTCATTTGGAATTTGAGCAAATGGGATCAAATAAAAATCAATAAATTTCAATAGCTACTGATTCTTGATAATAAGCACCCTTTTTGTTGTCACGGTTCCAGAATATTGCTTTGAATTGTTTTCAACTTAAACATGGGGAAGGACTGCGGCATAAGTTGCAATTACTACTTACTAGTATATTGTTTGATAAAAAAATGTTCTTCTGTGAATATCTACTAAATAGGAATTATTATGTATGTTTGATATCAGTACTTTTAGCTAAACTCTCTCAAACCCCATACTTTGTTATATTTCCAGTTTTTTTAAAAAGTTATCTTTTAGCTAAACACCGGAAATATTTTAAACTGATGAAGAACAAAAAGCAAAAAGGAAGTTTTGGGACTTTCTAAATGATTGAAGAATGGTACAGTGAACTCTACCCTCTTCAGTCAAATTGGTATGAGTTCTATTTACTGTTTGTTCCCAGAGTTGACAGACAATATAAAGGAGAAGAATGCTACTCTATGATCAGTAGGCACAACTCAGGGGTCAAATGACTGCAATTCAGACACTTATGGCATGGATAATCTCACTGATCTTCTATTCCCAATTAAATTTACTTGTTGCCTTCTGAATAATGTTGAAACATAATTTTGGTTTCTGAATATCGTCTTCATCTCAAGTGTTTTATGTACCACCCGACTGCCTACCTTCTGCTCTTTTGACTTTTGAGTAAGGCATCACGTTTAAGCTGGTAATGTACTAGCCATATTTTTTCAAGTTCACATCACTTACTACAACCTTTCTGTTGTGCTTGATAACCTTAGTGATCTCTCCAATCTTATGTTTGTATGGATGTAACTTTTACTGTATCTCCCGCATTCACATGCATTTTGTATCGCACAGAAGGCTGTTTGGCTTACACTTTTTCCACACCATTGCTTAAGAAGCAGAAGAAATGAAAATGAAGAGTAGTTTCCTTTGTCATGGAGTATGGTATTCCAACTACGAGGATACTATGTTTTCCCTGATGTAGTAGTTTCCTATTAAGTTTAGCATATTTTAGTCCGCAGATCACCGGAAGATAACATTTGCTGGCTGTTGTTCCTGAACTGCTATTGAGTTAGTCTATGCACCTTCTGGTAAATCTTCTCTCCGAGTCATAGAAGCTCATCACCTGACAGCACTAAAAAGACCAGAAATGGCTCTAAGAAATCAACCTTGGCTACGAAGCAACCTGGCCTTTGTACACTTGCAAATGATAAAAAATTGTCTTGTTGTAGTTGGACCATGCGTGATAAGATAAGTCATAAAAGGAGGATAATAACAGAGAACTAGTAAACAATTGCAATAAGGGGCATTAACCTAGCAAGTCCATATTCTGAATTAGATTTTCAGAAATTGATATTATGTCATTTTGTGTACTATTTTGAGTAACGTGTCTCAATCAACTGTCTCCTTTACAAAGACATTGGAGATTTTATTAATGGTCAGTCAAATAATTGACACATGAACCTGAGTGAAATATCTTGTTCAGGCTCTCCAAAATGTTGATGAACCTGTGTTAGGTCCTCCGAAAATGCACCAATATTGGAGGATCCGACACACACCTGTCGGCATTTTTGAAGAGTCTGAGCAACATATCAGTGACCGTTTTCCTTGTCTCTTGGAAGGACTTTGGCCTAAGTGCATACACTTATCCGTTCTCAATTGCCAGAAATATATTGGGCCTATGAATTTTCTGATGGACAACTTGTTTGTCAATGTATTTAGCCTTACTGTTCCTGCTGTCTGATAGTTGGGTTCTTAGTATAGGGCACATCAAGCTTCCTTTGGATCCACATCTCATTATTTTATCTTTTTATGCTTTCAATCCTATATACTCCCTCTGTTCACTTGTACTTGTCACATTTGGACTTGACACACCCATTAAGAAACAACAATTGACATGACTATTTTACCACACTACCTCTATTAATTGATGTTTAGTATTAGGTCTTGAATAATAATTTGATGAATTAGTAATTAATGCTAAGAGTAAAACATGAAAAAATATAATGTCTTTTCTTGATATGTTAAAAGTGAAAATCTATTTCTAGAATAGTGGATAAGTAAAAGTGAACAGAGGGAGTAAATTTTTTGAATCTTTATATACTTTTTATGTGATGTTGCAGAAATGGCAAGATTTGCACGAGGTAGAGGTAGAGGTAGAGGTCGGCGAGGTGGAAGGGGACGTGGGCGTGCTAATGTTGAAGGAGTACGTGATAATTTTGCAGTGGTGTCATCCGTAAATATTAATCCATCACATAGACCTACACTTGATCAAGCATCTCAGCCACAAGCACAACCAACAGGGATTCCTGAAGCAATTCAGTGTACTTCTCCAGGCTTTCGGACCCCTGGAACAAGTCAAAGACAATTGTCGGGGTCACAATTATCAAGGAATATGGAAGGAAGTGTACATCCCTCTTCAGAAAATTTAAATAGAGGTGAAGGTTAGTTTTCTCGCATTTCAATACTTATTAGTGGTCTGTTTCCCTCTTCTCTGTTGTACTTCGGAAAATTATTATGCAATTTTTACTTGTATTGTTCATTTAGTTTTTTCAGCGACATTTTAGTATTCTGTTGTTACTCGTTCAATGCCCTTGGCCAATTTCGTAGTGTTTATTATGTACTATATTGTTGTACAGTTATGTTTTGACGAGATGATGCTGTCATGAGAATCTTCATGGATGTATAACGTACTGATTTTTTTGATAACTGAGAAATCCACTGGCTCACGGTCCCGCCACTCTACCCTTCTCCATTTAAATATAATAATGTACAAAGATTATTACCCTCTAACACAGTGGCGTAGCCAAAAATTTCATGAAGGGTGTCCAAACTTTGGATAGTAAATAAAAAAAAAAGTAATTGTATAGGGATTCGATCTTGCTTGCGTACTTCTGCAACCAATTGCCACTGAGCTATTGCTCACTTCACGTCAAAGTTATGCGTTTTTTAATATCTTACAGATTTTAAGCAGCCCACAATAAAAAAAAGCAAAATATGGACGCAAGGAATCGAACCTGAGTGTCGTGTAAGTTCAGTGCATACCTTTGCCACTGCGCTACGGGTCTCCATTGGTTCCGAGGGTGTTCAAAATACTATATATACCAATATAAAGTACGATTTGACCCATATATAGTGTAATTTTCCAGTGAAGTGTGTCCAGCTGTACACCTTGACATCACCGTAGCTCCGCTCCTGCTCTAACCTCATTTACTTATACTCTGCCTACGTAAGTGTCCCATAGACTTCAGATGACTTCAGATGCAGCTTCTGATGTGTGAGTTTTCTTCATTGTCCATCATCTTGCATAGCCTTTGTAATTGGCATGGCTGACTTTTGCTCCATTATAAGACAACACTTGAATATCTATAATGACAATGCAATACACATATATATAGATGCAATGAAATCTGGGGTAGGGTGGGTGAGGCTTTGAGCAGATAACATTGGGGTTCTGCCAAACTACTACATCCAATATTTATTTTTCAGAGATATTGACTATGCTGCTGGGAAAAATCATGGACTTAGCTACCAAAGCTTGTGTGCAATAGTACTGGAAGTTATAAAAAGATAGATATGCTAGTTATCAGTTGGGTAGTAACAGAAGCCTAGCTAATTAAACAACGGAAGGACCTCCTCGAAATTATGCCAAAGTTAAGGTTTCTTAATCATTGCTTAATAGCTATCAAGTAAGATTTGTATCTATGAGAAATACAAGAAAAAAATATTATTGAATTGTGTATCTACATTATGATACAGAGCCCTATTTATAGACACTACATTACAATCCTTATTTAAGAAGGATTCTATTTACTATTCCTATTCTTATTCTAACACTCCCCCTCAAGCTGATGCATACAAGTCATATGTACCGAGCTTGTTACTGATGTAACTAATACGAGGACCGTGAGAGACTTGGTGAGGATATCTACAAGCTGATCACTCGGACAACTGCATAGGTCACTGGAAAACTGCACAGTGACGGCTGTTTTTGCTGGAATGATGCACAACAATACTTTTCTCAATAAGAGAAAAATATTATTGAATTGTGTTTCTACATTATTATACTAAGCCCTATTTATAGACACTACATTACAATCTTTATTCAAGTAGGATTCTATATACTATTCCTATTCTAATAGTTCCTTCTTAGATTGTCCATCTATATCTTTGAACTTAGCATTTATATAGTGACAAAGAAGTGAGCAATATCTTCTCTGAAATTTGTGCTTCTTGATGCTGTAATCTACTCATGTGGCATAACACTTAATTTCTTGTTGTAAGCAAGTTTCTTCTGGTATTTGCTGTCAACAGGATGAGTTATACACCATTTCTGTAGCAGGGACAATTATGAAAAGAGGAACTATATATTTGAGTCATCATTTTGTTGAAATTGTTGATACATTACTGTTAAACTAAAGGATATCTGGATAGATCACTATACCTTACATGAGAACCACCATCTTTGAAAGTATTCTTTCAGATCCTCCTATAATTCTTTCCAGCCATCTCTGTTGGATTGCTCTGGAACTGTTCTGAAAGGTGTTGCTAATATGTTTTTCCCTTTTCGGCTGGTAGCCCTATTATCCCTATTAGCTTATGACCAGTGTGCATCTGAAATGATTCAAGCAAAAATAAGTATCATTTGGTTTAGCTTAGACATAAAGAGGTTCAAAATTTTTTACAGCTGGTTTCCATTTCTCTTTTGTATTCTATATGGTATCTCTTGCTGTAAAGTTTTCTAATTGTCCTATATATCTTGCTTCACAGTTTCTTGCATCAAATCTAAGAAAGGTAGGGGAAAATATAGATCCATAAATGTGGAAATGAAAACCAAATATGGTAGTAAAATCACAGTTCATATTCCGGATGACATTGATAGAGCTGTAGGTCCTGGGGCTAGAGATATTGTCAATTATTGTGGCTTGACCATGAGGAGTACTATCTCGTTTAGAGATGGTGATTGGGCGACAATTTTTGCAAAACATGGAGAAACAATGTGGCTGAAAGTGAAGGTAATACATTATTGTCAATATTTGACATTTAGATGTCTTGCTTTATTTATGTTGCTGGGATAACATTTATAACTTTCTCTGTGTTAGTTTATTTATAAAATCATCTTACCTTCTCAAAAAAAAAAATTACTCCCTCCGTTTCAATTTATGTGATGGTATTTGACTGGATATGAAGTTTAAGAATGAAAGAATTTTTTTTTGAAACTTGTTGTTTAAAGCAAGCCATAAATACTGTGTCTCTAAATCATCTCATAAAGGGTAGAATGAGAAGTTTAAAGTTAAATTATTACTAAATATAGAAAACTAATTTTTTTGGGACTAATGAAAAAAGGAAATAATGTCGCATAAATTGGGACAGGGGGAGTATAACTTTACATACATGTTTTCAGGAGAAATTTGAAGTAGGTGGTGGTAGGGGAGAGAATGTGTTGCAAGGTTTTGTGGCCAGCACTATGAAAAGGCTTTTTAGAACGTGGAAGACTCGGTTGCATGCTGAATACTTGCGTTATAATACTGATGAGGAGAGACTGTCCCATCCGCCAAAAGATGTTTTGCCTGAGGATTGGGAATTTCTGATACAATATTTTGGAAGCCAGACATTCAAGGTAACTTGATAAAAGGATGTTTGATAAATTATCATTTGAATATTGGTGTCTTAATCTGTTTAGCTTTATTGCAGGCTAAAAGTGAGAGAAATAAAATAAACAGGAAAAAGCAAACAACAAAGCATTTATGTGGTTCAAAGTCTTTTGCAGAAGTAGAGGAATCCTCGGTGAAAATGCATTTATTCCAACCATCATATACTTTTGTTATTCATTTATGTCATTTTATGTGCTCACGTTGGTTTTTCTTATATGAAATATATTGTAGAGAGATCCTCTTACCAGGGAAAAGGCACCACCAGATCGTGTCTGGGAGCTCCAACATACGCGTAAGAATGATAAAGGAGAACTGTTGTGGTCAGATCAACAATCTCAACAAATTCACGTAATTTTCCATAATCACTAGTTTTTTTTTTGATTTTCTTAATATATTTATTTATTTGGAAAAGGTCAAAAAATGCCTTTAAACTATGCGAAGTTGAACAAAAATGTCCTCATTTAAGATCAACGTATTGACATTAGAGGCATTCCTGGACCAACCAATCAGCGGAAGACATTTTTTTTCAGTTTTGCATAATTTAAGGACATTCTTGACCCTTCTTCATATTAATTATATATGTTAGTATAAATGGTTTTGCATAACTGCAGGGCAAGATCCAAGAACTTGTGGTTCAACAACAATATGAACAAAACGAGAATCCAATGACTGGAGATGAGATTTTAGCTACTGTACTTGGCGAGAGAACAGGCTATGTCCGTGGAAAAGGTTATGGAAAGACGCCTCTGAAAAAGAGCCTCATGCAACATGAGTACTTAGGATCTAGCCTGTCTTCTGCAATAGAAAGTGTGCGCCAAGAGATGCAAGCTGACATGGATCGTAAGTTGCAAGAGGAGTGTGAACAAATGCGAGCTGAAATGGACAAAAGGTTTCAAGCACAGATGGAAGAGGAGCGTAGACAAATGCGAGTAGAAATAGACAAAAGGATCCAAGATCAGATGGTGGCTAATTTAATGGTCGGAATGCAACAGGTATTCTTCCTTTTCTGTCGTGCTGCCTAATCTCTTTGATTTTGTGGGATTGAGACATCGAGTCTCATCATTGTGTTTTATTGACCTCCAACCCCTTTTTTAATTCACAATCTTCACTTCATGGCATTGCTGTGTGCACATAACTAACTGTTACATACTTGTTAAATAACGAACTGATGGTGTGAAGACATAATATTACAGAAAGGGTAGCATCTGCATCCAATTAGCGACTTACTCATGCTATGCTGCCATAAAAAAAGCATATAAGAGACTTGTATTTATGTCAATCTATGGACTGCCATCTCTACCTCGCAAAGGTGGTAGGGGTAAGGCTGCATACGCACCGCCCTCCCTAGACTTTGTAATCACATTGGATATGTTGTTGTGGACTGCCATCTGTCATGAAAAAAATCCGATTGTTTTTTCAAAAAGTATGGGTTATAAGGTATGGTTAGTAACAGCCTAACAGAATACACACATCCATGACTCATGGTTTGGGAACACCATTCTTGGTCTATGCCCACATTGCCATTATGTGAAATGTAATAACTAATGGGAACTCTTGGTCTGGAAACACCATTAATCTTGGTGTATCCCAGGTTGCCGATATTGTTCTGGGTTGAAACTCTTGGTTTGGAAACACCATTAATCTTGGTGTATCCCAGGTTGCCAGTATTGTTCTGGGTTGAAATTTCTATCTTACGGTTAGTTGCTAAATTTTGTTTGCTATATGATCAGTGATGCAATACTACTACACTTGTTATATGTGTAATGTGTATATTGTTTTATATGCTGATTAGCTTTTTGTTTTGTTTCTTTTCCCTTTTCTAATTTTCTTTTCTATATTGAACAATGAACACAAATTGTGATGATAACATCAATGCAAACTTAGCAAAAGATATGAAACAATGAAGGAAAAAGATCCACATAGGTGATATCTGTTAGTTGGGAATAGACCTTAAGCCTCATTTGTTTGCACTTAATGGAGGTCTGAATATGAATGTTTCCGTCTTTCAAATGCATTTGTTTATATTAAGATTTAAGCACTTAATTGGTCTGAATAGGTCTCAATCACTAAGATTTTGAATGAAGTTTTTATGTCATGAAGATGCATTTTTTGTGGATAACTTTCACCATTACTTTGTCTACAACCACCCGCTACCACTATTACCACCTCTGCCATTAAAACCACTACGACGTCGCCAACCACCAACCACCTTTGTCATCACAACCATCAGTGACAACCACCACCGCTGCCACCAACTATTGTCAGCCACTACCATACCTACCACTTCCATCATTAAATTATATCCACTGTCATCATCATTGCTACCACGGTCATTTCCGTTATCGCCACTATTAGTAACTACCACCACTGCGAGCAATCTCTACTACCAACTACCTCCACCATCACAACTAGCACCATCACCAATTACCACCAACACCATTGTCAACCACCACACATTCTTAAGCCACGACCACCATCGCCAACTACTAATATCATAAAACCACCTTTGCCATCACAACCACTAACACCACTATCGCCAACCACCAACCAACTCTGCTATCACAATCACCACTGGCAAGCACCACCAATAACAACCACTACTTTTCGGTCGCTACAACACGTACCACCGCATCATTATAATTATATCCATTGTCTCCGCCACCACTCCCACCATTATCAACTACTACCCCTATTATGGTCAATTCCTACTATAAACCATCACAACTAGAACCACTACCAACTACCGCCAATACCATTATCAACCACAACCACCAACACTGCAAACTACTAACAACAACCAATTTCACCACCACCACCGCTGCCAACCACTACTGTCAGTCATTTTCACACCTACCAGCTACATCATTGTAATTATATTCATAGTCACCACAGTTGCCTCCACCTCTGCTACCACTATGAACCACTATCACCTCTTCGGGTAATTCCTACTACTAACCGCCTCCACAATCACAACTAGCACCACTGCCAACTACCACCGACACATCATGAACCACCACTCAATTTTCAGCCGCCACCACCGTCACAACCACCGCTAACTACTAAGATCAACAAATTCCACCATCACAACAACCACAACCACCACCACTACCAACTGCCTCGTGCCAACCACTAGAACACCAACCACCTCCACCATCACAACTATCACCACCACCATTACTAGCCACTATCACCAACCATCACTACCATTGCCACTACAAACCATCTCCACCATTACTAGGGCATAAATGTTTTTTATCAAATAATAATTTTGTTTTATTAAATTTATATATTTATTCTAATATTGTATTACTTTTTTATTTGAATTGTATATTTATTATGTTTACAAACAAATAAATTATGCACTTTCATATGTTGAGTATTAATCATTCAGTGTTCAGATCTAGAGACAACTTCTTAATCATTCATGTATACATTTAGATTTAAACGTCTTAATTTTAATGAAAACAAATAAGGCTTTAGTCTTGTCAGAGGACTTCTGTTATTATTATTATTAATTTTATTTTTAATATTTAACTTATTTGGCACTTTTATTTTTGTTTGGTGTCATGATGACATGAGAGAAGCTTAAATGGAATAATGAATATTCAAATAGCTGACTCTAACTTGTTTGGGATTGAGACATAGTTGAACCATGAACACAAATTGTCAATTTCTCAAGGAGGGAAGATCATTGATTTCTTCATGTTTACTTATTTGTTATCACTTAGAACTCCAACCATGATTGACCTTATTGGAATGCTGGCTACTTGGGATCATGTTGCCAGTGTAAATATGCCTTCCAAATGTCGATGTTTTAGTGGAAGTGCATCGATATCTTTTGTTGCTTGTTGACATAGGATTTAGAAGCTAAGCTGAATGAAGGAGTTTCTTCACTCAAATTCCATCTCTCTTGTTTGTATCTACTGCAAACATACAATAAAATCCACCTTTTTATATTTTTTGTGAAATTCATCAGTAATTCTGTTAGCTAGTTAACTAGCCATATTTGCATCAAGTTCATTGCGCTTCAGAGTCTCACTGCCTTTTATATGGTTTAGCAGTTACCTGAAGTTGTCGAGTTCAGGTTTATATTTGTGATTATCAAAGTGATTGTTTGCTCCTCTTGAATACCAGGGTCAAGGTTCTTCAACTGCCCGAGTTAGCCAAGGCAAAAAGCAAAAAAGCCCTGAAGTCAGTTGGGGTGTCAAGCGTAAGCGTAAGTAAACCTCCCAGGTTTAATGAACAAATGTGCAATTTATGGGAAGAGATTTTTACACACTGTGATTTTCAGGTGTTGATATATTTATCATTTAGACTGTATTGTCCTTCCTTACCTGGTATAACCGACTTTTTGTATGATTTGTAAAAATTAGATTTGTCTCAGTTGTTGGATTTTTGAGCTCATATCTTCAAAGTCGAATTTGAAAATTTTGAGTCCTATTGCTTGTTAGTTGACAAATTCGATTTGTTGTTGTGTTTGGAGCTCCAAAAGTGGTTAGAGTACTGAAATTTCTGCACAGTTTTAGTTATGATGATCATTAGGATTCCTGGCTAAATATTGATGTATCAACCAGAAATTTTAGCTACAAATGTTAAAAAGATCCCGGCGATTCGTTAGAATTTGTGGCAAAAATCCTACCTTCATTTTAACTTGTTTTAAGGCAAGTTTTGTGGCAGAAATCCTGTTTATTCAACTGCTAAGGAAGTTTGCCTAATATATAAGAATCTTCGTAACCTGCCTAGAACTTTTCTCTGCTTTTGGCTAAACGATATTTTTGCACTATTTTTTTAAAAAAAAGAAAAATGTACCCCACAGAGAAATATAAATATTACTAGAGGGGGTGTTTGGATGCTCTTTTTAAAAGTGGGCTTATAAGTTAAAAGCTAAAGAGTAAATTTTAGGAATAACAAAGATAAAAATCATATTAGTGCTCTATATCTACAGTTTTGTTATTTGCGCTCCATAGCCAAATTATGTTTGTTATGGAGCTAGTGTGGCGAGCGAGATTGAGAGAGAGGTGAGAGGCGAGCGAGAGAGTGGAGAGAGGTGAATTGTATATGTATATCGGTTAGATAATTGTATATATGTAACTACTATGTATATGTATCAATGATTGTGTTTGTATATCTGCATAAAATTTGAATTCGTATACAATTGAATCGAGTTAAAACATTTGTATTTGTATATCAAATCTCTCTCGCGCTTTATACAAACACAAATTATATATACAAACACTAATTATACATTGTATTTTAAATAATTTGTGTTTGTATAAAGCGAAAGAGAGAAAGGCAAAAGAGAACTGGGCAGGGGACGTTTTGTATTTGTATAATTATAAGTGTATATGATGGATATATATGAATTTGTATATGTATATACAGTCTCTCTCGCTTTATACAAACACAAACACAATTTATACATTTGTGTTTGTATAAAGTGAGAGAGTCGAGGGAAAGAATGAGAGTGGCGAGTGAGATTCAGGGGAGAAAGGCGAATGGCAATGTGTTTGCTACAAAGTGGAATTAAATGAAACTGTAGCTATAACATTTCTTTTGAATTAAAAGTTTGCTATAATGCACAATTTCCCAAAGCTAGAAGCATAAAAGTTGGGGACACCCAATTTTTGGCTTTTTGTATTGTTTTGTTTGTTTTTTTTAAAAAAACATTTTAAGCCTTAAAAAAAGGTGCTAGAAACACTTTTTGTGTTGCCCCAACATATTCAAAACTAAAAAAGAGCCTAAAAGTCAAAAATCACTTAAAATAAGCCAATCTGAACCCTACTAAATCTATTGACATTTTTCCTTATTTATCAAAGATAACAAGATTTTACAAGTTTTCGTGCACAATCTGTTTGTCGTTCATGCGATTTCCTCTTCAATTTCTAAACTTTCTCACTTAACTTCACCTATGATATCATTTAGTTCTCAATATAAGCTTTTTCAAGAAGTTGAAAATTGAAGAACCAAGTTAAAAAAAGAATTTCATTGTTAGCTATTAAAAAAGTTTGCAGCTCAAGTTTGAAAAATTGATTTGCTGCAAATGAACTTTGTTTTGACTTTTGAGTGTATGAAATCTTTTTAAAAATTGGAACATCGAGGAGATTTTAAGTCTAAAATGCGCTATTTGGTTAAGATTTGAGTCAATTTTGAATTGAATTTCAATTTTGATTTGTTGAAACTTAGTGTTATAGTTGAATTGAATCAAAATTATATATTGACTTGTATAAAAATTGTATTTTAAGTTTGTATATCTTTATAGTTATATTAGATTTATATTAACATTGTATGAAAGTTATAAATAAACCAACCACTCCGTTGGTGAATTTACTCAAATTCCAGGAACTAAAACTAATAGAATGGTCCAAACTAATAAATGTTGGCAACAAGAAAAGAGATTTAAAGTACTACAAAATAGATCAAAACAAGAAGTCAAGGTTAGATGGTTTCGTGGTTCGATTTGGATTGATTTTTCCTAAAAAGAAATCAAACTATTTAAATTGATTTTCAAGTTGGAATTAAATCGATTTTTTATCTCCTAGATTTTCAAATGTAACACGTTGGGTCTGTTAATTAAGGAGCTTGCTATAGCACAAGTTGATCCAATCAAAGTCCAAAGTCTATGTTCATCTTAGACGTTTTGATCACTCATTTTTCTTCTCAAAAAATATAAAATATATCCAAATCCGTAACACCACAAAGTCATAAGTCAACTCATTATCCTGTAAAATTCTCCACAAATGTAAATTCAATGAACCTCAATATTTGACTTTCACGTCACCAACTTGCCAAAATTTCTGTATTTAACATGCAATCTTATATCACTAATTGTGTGACTAATAAAGAAAAAAAAAATGAAGCATTTTAGCCACCCCCATGCTTTAGCACTCTTTGAAGTTCAACAATCAAATGAGATAATCTGCTCAGGCTGTGAGAGTAAACTTTGTGGCACTGCTAATTACAAATGCACAAAATCCAATTGTGAATTCACCCTTCACAAATCATGCTTCGAATTACCAAGAAAAATACAACACAATTCCCATCGCAATCACCCTCTTACTTTGTACCCTACTTTACCCGAACGAGACTCTATGTATTTTGGTTGCAATGCTTGTGGTGAAGAACCAAAATCGTTTGTCTACGAATGCCTCGAATGCAACTTTAGTCTCCATGCTAAATGTGCAACATCTTTGGCTGAAAATATAACTCGTGAGGATCATCAACATTCCCTTACATTACAATACGAATGGCCATTTCCTATTGAAGATTGTGTGAATATCTTTTGCAAGGTTTGTGATGGACTTTGCAATGATAGCAAATGGCTTTATTATTGTGCTGAGTGTAAATTAGGCACACATTTGCAATGCGTGACTATTAAAAGAGAGGATGGTTCGAGCCTTGAGAGTGAAGAAGGAGAGGAAGAGATGACTAATGAGCAGAAATTGACGATGGCGACTATCAAAGCTCAAGGACAACAGGCAAGGCTTACTTTTCAAGCTCAAATGGCATATATGAACGCCCAAGCTATAACCAATATGTGGCGTAGCTCTCATCCTCCTAATTAATAAAGGGGTTCCTTTTCTTCTTCGGAATATAAAATAAAATCTTTCTTTATAACGAAGGTATCTGAATAGGCTTGTATGCACCTCGAGTAGATATTCTACTGGATACTTGTTATTTTTATTTGTTTTTGATTAATACATGTTTTTTATTTCACTCTTTACATTAATAAAATAAATATCGTGTTTATTTCAATTGCTTGAAGTGAAATTTTTATCATTTTGCTGAACAATAATTTAGAAGGCACTATACAAACATAGCTAGGTACTCTACAACTACAAGTACACAATAAAAGAAATAAGCAAATTGATAATATGATGATCACAGAAATGATGATGTAAAAAAGTAGAAATCAATTAGTTTTTAGTTCATCATTAATTAAAGGAACTCTAATTCTTTATTGTAAGATTATCTTTAGAAAATATAAGAATAACTTTGAAATAATTAGCAGGACATTTAGGCCACCTAAAATCCATAGGGTTACTGGTCTTTTATAGCTTGTCGAAATATAAGTCAATGAAAAATATAATGTAAAACGACTCAAGTCTCACCATGTGGGGTTTAATTCTGTGAGCTCAAAATTGCGTGTGTTCCAAAAATGCCTACCGCGTGCCTAATGCTCAACGAGTAACTCAAATAATAAATCATAATATTGCATACATATTTACTAATTGAAAACATGTGATGGTGAATATTAGTTAAACATTTCTTCGAAAAATAGATAGTAGAAAATTTTATGTTCACTTGCTATTGATCTTCATATTGTAATTTTGTATCTCAAAGTTATTAGACTTTTATTATTTTGATATTTGAAAGCAATTTTATATTTATTGATCATGAAAAAGTAGTGTTTTGAATTACAACAAAATTGAATTTTTTTTTGATTATTTATTTTTATGGAGGAAAAATGTGTAGTTTGATAGGAGTAATAATTTTAAGAATTGGGATTCTTTAATAGTTTGAAAGTTAACATTTTAGTTGATTTATTCATAGTAACTTTAAAACTATTTCGTTATTTATACTTAGTAAAAACATGCTAGATATTTTATTTATTAGTATGTGTTTCCTTAATCCTTATTATTTTTTCTTAAATTTTTATATACTTTCTATATGTTTATTTTATTAATAACTTGTAAATGAAAAATTTAGGCTCAAAAAACTTACATCCCGAGTCTCGAGAATTACGCCAAAACGCTCCATGTTAGGTGAAGTACTATGATAATGAATGATCCAATCGAAGGTCAACTTGCTAAGAGCAAAAAGTCTAACAGTGAACTGTTACCGTAACTTCCATTGGCAGTTGACTTCCCAAATTATCAATTGTCCGACATTGCGGTGGATTTGACTTAATGTTACTTATACTTTGTATGTAACGCTTGCGGTGATGAGCACAAAGCCTTTATCTATTGAGTAAAATGTTGATACATCTAATTAAGTTTCAGTATAGTAATATATAGTTTAGTTTTTTGTTAAAGAAAAATTTGGTAAACTTGAAGTAGTATATACACATTATTTATTGGATCAAGTCATTTATGTATATGAGTAATTGAAAAATGACTTTTCCACCTTATCTCAAATGCTGACCTCTCACTCGGTGTCTATCAAACAACTGGAAATTGACATTTTTAATAAATATTGAAAGTGTGACTATGAAATTTTATTAAATGCTAAAATATTGTTGTTTTGAAATTTTTTCCTCAATAAATTCACACTTACATGTCAATAAGGATTCTTTATTCTACGAGGAGAAGGTCGACGCCTCAGTGGCTTCCGTCCATCTGGTGAATCCTGGCAAACTTTGAAAAATGCAACGATGCTTGCCATAATTAGTACATAGCTCTGACTAGTCAATGCTGAATTATAAACGTTTGAAATTGCAATTGGCCAACTTCTTGTCGGAGTCGACTTACAAAAGAGAAAACAAAGTCGTTCAACGAAACAAAGTCACTGCCAAACTTATTAGTAGTTTGGTAAGTGGGATAAAGATAATTATCGCGCGATAAAAATTTGAAATTAACTTTATAGCATGTTTGATTTGAGGTATTAGCTAATTGCGAGATTATTTTATTCCACTATTTGTACTAAAATAATAGAATTATTACCTCATATAGAAGGTAAAATAAAATAATCTTATGAGATATCTTACTTATTTCATGGAGGTACCGAACGATTTATTGTATATGATAGAGTAGCTATAAATACGATCACAGATCAGCTAGTGTGTTCACTGAACTTGCTCCATAGATCTCTAGTATATCCCATTGTACACGCACCTACTTATTGATTACTAACGAAGTTACAGGAAAAAATAATGGGAAGAGAGAAACGAACATGTCAAGGTAAACAACACTTCAGCCATCCACACATCTTGAAACCAATTATCAATCCAACTGAAACTCTCACTTGCAATGCTTGTGAGCAGCCAAACATTACTAGTAATTTCTATGGCTGCAATACCTGCAAATATTTCCTCCATGAAAACTGTCTCAACGCTCCGCGTTTTCTAGATCATTCATCTCATCCTTCCCACGACTTGACCCTTCTCCCAACTCCGACTTACTCGAATCGTTCTTACACTTGCAAGGCTTGTGCCTCTGCTGGAAATGGTTTTAGTTTTAGCTGTGCACGTTGCGAATTCGATGTCCACATGCACTGTGCACTTTTGCCCCAAACTGTCTTCCTGTCCCAGCACCATCATCATAAGCTTGAGCTCATTTTTGAATCCCCTTTTTATGACGATGCTGATGATGAAATCACTGTTTTTGTTTGTGATCTCTGCCGTGACAATGTAGATCTTAATAACTGGTTGTATTATTGTGCTGATTGTGATTTCGGAACACATCTCGAATGTGCCATTTCCAAATCTGTCAGTCAACCAGAAGTACCGAAACTTCAAGTCAACAAAGCAAGAGCAAATCCAGTAGTAATCAGGAAAACAGAGGAGGAACCAATCAAGATACTAGAAACCAATCGGGAAGAAGAGGAAGAGGAAGAGGAAGAGGAAGAGGAAGAGGATGAAGAAGAGGAGGGAGAACTCAAAATTGCAAGGTCAATACTAATTGACAAACATCCACATGAGTTGGAGCTCTGCTTTGGTTCCCCGTATGAAGAAAAGGATACCCTATTTGCTTGTGATATCTGCAATATCATAATGGACTCGGATGAATCCTTGTACTATTGCACTGATTGTGATTTCGTGTTGCACTTGCAATGTGCATCTCCTGATTCTGATGTTTTCCCCACATCACAGCAGCGTCGAAATCCAAAATATCCAATTTCAATTCCAATTTCAAATCCAAATCCAAATCGAACAGTGGAGATGATAAATTATGTGACCAATAAAGTAAGAAATATGAAGCATTTTAGCCACCCTCATGACTTGGAACTCTCTGAAGTTCAAGAAACAGAGGAGTTCATCTGCTCAGGCTGTGAGGATAAACTTTGTGGCACTGCTTACAAATGCACAAAATCCAACTGTGAATTCCCCCTTCACAAATCATGCTTCGAATTGCCAAGTAAAATACAACACAATTCCCATCCTAATCATCCTCTCACTTTGTACCCTACTTTACCCGAACGAGACTCCATGTATTTTGGTTGCAATGCTTGTGGTGGAGAACCAAAATCGTTTGTCTACGAATGCCTCGAATGCAACTTTAGTCTCCATGCTAAATGTGCTACCTCTTGGCCTGAAAATGTGACTCGTGAGGATCATCAACATCCCCTTACACTACAATATGAATGGCCATATCCTATTGAAGATTGTGTGAATATCTTTTGCAAGGTTTGTGATGGACTTTGCAATGATAGCAAATGGCTTTATTATTGTGCCGAGTGTAAATTAGGCACGCACCTGCAATGTGCGACGGTTAAAAAGGAAGATGGTTCGAACTTTGATAAAGAAGAGGAAGAGATGACTAATGAGCAGAAATTGACGATGGCGACTATCAAAGCTCAAGGACAACAGGCAAGGCTTACTTTTCAAGCTCAAATGGCATATATGAACGCCCAAACTATAAGCAATATGTGGCGTAGCTCTCATCGTTATTATGATTGAAGGTTTCCTTTTCTTCTTCGGAATACAAAATAAAAACGCTTTTCTTACGGACGGTATGATCTTGTTCATGGACTGATCACTTTGCAAGAGAGAAGAGTTGATTATTTTGGAGTTGTTCCTTTTTCTTTGTGTATCAGTTTATAACTGTAGTGTCCGAACATCTTGCATGTATCTCGATTATTCTAGTGGATGCTTGTTGTTTTTATTTGTTTTCAGTAATTAATTTGTGTTTTGTATTTCAATCTTTACATTAATAAAATAAATATCGTGTTTCTTTCGATTGCTTGAAGTGAAATTTTAATCATTCTGCTGAACCATAATTTTGAAGGCACTATACAAATAATACTAGCCACTCTACAAGTACACAACAAGCAAAAAATGATAATATGATGATGATCACAACAAAATGTGAAAAATTAAGTTTCAAGCGTTAACTCATTATTAGTTAAAAGGAACTCTCTTAGATATGTATTACCGACTGGAAGTATTACTACTACTTTCTATCAGCCTAGTTCTAATTACAGCTATGGGATTAATGTTCTTGTAAATTGAAAAATAAGTCAACAGTAAATAGATAACTAAAACATAAAATTTATTTCGGCTAAACTTTTTAATTATTTAGCTAAATGTAATGGAATTTCTGTTAAACTTTTTACGGAACTATCTAGAAAAAAAAGAAGATATATGCAGTTGAAATAAATTGTAATCGCATCTAAAGAAGAAATAAAAAGAAATATTGAGTTGAAAATCCATTATTTTGGCTAAAAACAATAGGGTTTTAGCCGATACATGCATGGTCCTCCATAATTAACAGTTCGGAAATACCTCACTTAGAAATTAATTTTTCATTTTTTTAGACCCATGCACTTGAAAGAGAGTGTTTCACGCTTTTTTGCGACGTTAGAGTCAAACGAGTCGAGACTATCAAATTGCTAATTTGAGAAGTCTTATTAGGACAAAAAATAATTTAAGAAATGTGAATTGAATAAAGTGCGTAAAGATTAAAAAGGTTTGAGGTATTCTTCATCGTTTAGCCATGATTTTTTTTTTTCACTTTAAACACGTTTTGCCATAAATTCTTGAAGTTAAATTTCAGAATTTTCAAGAATTTGAAAATCAGCAAAAAGGTGTTTTCACTCCAAATTACTCATAAAAAGAACTCCCTCCGTCCCTAATTACTTGTCCACTTTTCCATTTTTAGTTGTCCCTTTTTACTTGTCCATTTTAACAAATCAAGAAAGAACAATTTTTTTTTACCTATTATACCCTCAATTAATTAATGAACTTCTTGAAAATCTTAAATTTTTAATTCACCGACTTCATAATTAATAGGGGCAAAATGGTAAACTCACTATATCATTCATTGCTTTCTTAATATGTGTGCCAATTCAAAAATAGACAAATAATTAGGGACGGAGGGAGTAAAAAATAGCTCCAATTTTCAAATATCTTTTTCATTTTGAAAACAAAAACTACTTTTTTCAAATTTCACAATAAAACATGACCATTTCCCACCATTATTCTTGGACCATGTACAAAAGTTGCTCGAAAACGTAGCACATAGGGTCCATTAATTAAGCAACTTGCTATGACAAGTATGGCACAAGTTGATCCAATCAAAGTCCAAAGTCTATGTTCATCTTAGACGTTTTGATCACTCATTTTTCTTCTCAAAAAATATAAAATATATCCAAATCCGTAACACCACAAAGTCATAAGTCAACTCATTATCCTGTAAAATTCTCCACAAATGTAAATTCAATGAACCTCAATATTTGACTTTCACGTCACCAACTTGCCAAAATTTCTGTATTTAACATGCAATCTTATACTATCATTTAGATTATACTCAAAACCTTAGCTTATTCTTTACTAACGAAATTCCAAGAAAATGGGAAGAGGAAAACAGACATGTCAAGGTAAACAACACTTCAGCCATCCACACATCTTGAAACCAATTGTCAATCCAACTGAAACTCTCACTTGCAATGCTTGTGACCAACCAAACGTTACTAGTAATTTCTTTGGTTGCAATACCTGCCAATATTTCCTCCACGAAAACTGCCTCAACGCTCCGCGTTTTCTACATCACCCTTCTCATTCATCCCACCACTTGACCCTTCTCCCAGTTCCAACTTACTCGAATCGTTCTTTTACTTGCAAGGCTTGTGGCTCTGCTGGCAATGGCTGTAGCTTTAGCTGTGCCTGTTGTGACTTCGATATCCATATGCAATGTGCCCTTTTACCCCAAATTGTTGTCCTATCCCAGCACCATCATCATGAACTTGAACTCATTTTTGAATCCCCTTGTGATGATGACGCTGATGAAAACACTGTTTTTGTTTGTGATGTCTGTCACGACAATGCAGATCTTAATAACTGGTTGTATTATTGTGCTGATTGTGATTTTGGTACACATCTCGAATGTGCCATTTCCAAATCTGTCCGACAACAAGAACCGAAACAGAGGAAAACAGAGAAGGAACCAATCAAGATACAAGAAATCAATCGAGCAGAGGAAAACAGAGGTGTGACGAGTAAAGTAAAAAATGTGAAGCATTTTAGCCACTCCCATCCTTTGGAACTCTGTAAAGTTCAACAATCAAATGAGATAATCTGCTCAGGTTGTGAGGATGAACTTTGTGACACTGTTAATTACGAATGCACAAAATCCAATTGCGAATTCACCCTTCATAAATCATGCTTCGAATTACCAAGAAAAATACAACACAATTCCCATCCTAATCACCCTCTCACTTTGTACCCCACTTCACCCGAACGACGACTCTATTTTGGTTGCAATGCTTGTGGTGAAATACCAAACTCCTTTGTCTACGAATGCCTCGAATGCAATTTTAGTCTCCATGCTAAATGTGCAACCTCTTGGCCTGAAACCGTGAGTCGTGACGATCATCAACACTCTCTTGCACTCCAATATCAATGGCCATTTCCTAGTGAAGATTCTGTGTATATATCCTGCAATGTGTGTGATGGACATTGCAATGATAGCTTATGGCTCTATTATTGTGCCGAGTGTAAACTTGGCACACACTTGAAATGTGTGACAGTTAAGAAGGAAGAAGATTCGAGCCTTGAGATTGAAAACGAACATGTAAACCAAGAGAATATGACTAATGCGGAGAGATTGATGATGGCGACGATCGAGCTTCAGGAACATCAGGCAAGGATGAATTTTCGATCTAATATGGCCCATCAAAACGCCCAGTTTATGAACAATTTGTTTGGTAGCCCTTATCGTCATTATTACTAAGGGTTTTCTTCTTCGGAATATAAAATAAAAACTATTTTCTTATTTTCTTATTATATGGTCTTGCCATAGGAGAAATTGTCTCTAGTTACAAGCTAAGCTTTGTTGATTATTTTGGGAGTTGTTGCTTGCTGGTTAAACTAATTTGTAAGCATTTTTTAGCCAAGTTATTGGTAGTGTTTATAAGACAAAATCAGTTAAAAGTTAGTCATCTCCGATTTATAGTTTTACATAAGTTTTACATAAGTACTTTAATTTGATTTGACCAAATTATTCCCAATATTTTTTGTAATCATCATAATACTCTTTTTAAAACATAGCTTTTAATTATTTCTTTATCTATTGAAGTTTGTGACCATTTCATAAAAAAAACTTAATTCATTAGAAAAAAACACATTTTTATTTATTTAAGTATGTCTTCAACATGCCCGGATAATGGGTGAGCATGGTATGGTATTTGAAAATTTTGATACCGTAACTTTGGTATTCGGTTTTTAAAACATTATACCATTACCATACCAATTTAATTCGGTATGGTTCGGTATTTTGAAGTTCGGTTTCGGTATTCTACGGTATGGTAAATCGGTAACCATAGTTTGTTCAACTTCAACTAATATATACTCGTATAATAGAGTAATATGACTTCGACAATTAAAAAAAGGCCTCAATTGTTTCATACTAACACATTACACATGTAGAAATATATATTCATAATAAAGTACAAATAACTCTTTTTTTTAATCAATTACATTTCAATCAAAATAGAGTAGTCAAAGTTTTAACATTTACACATTTAGTTTATATTAATATTGGGTTGCATATTTGTTAGTATTTTAATAATATATATATGTTATTTATGTAATCATATACTTCGGTATGGTATTCGGTATTTCGATATGTTATTTCAAAATACTAAATACCGTACCGAATACCAAAAAAAATTAAAAATGTATACCATATATCATATCAAATACCAATAATACCAAAATAACGGTATTGAAAATTTTGATATGATAAGGTAATTCGGTATATACCATACCATGCCCACCTCTACCTGACATACAAACCTGATTCTTCTGCGTGGTCTTTGTTTTTTTTTTCCAATAACAAGTGAGCATTGATTTTTGAACTTATGACTTCCCCTGTTCTGATAACCCAATAAGAAAATAAATTTTGAATCTAATTCAACTCTAAAAACTAGCTCGGAAGGTGAGAATTGTTCAAGACTAAATAATAAAACAAATTGCTTCCTACCTACCGATGTGAGATAATTTGACATTATTTTATTTCCATCTTTCGTCTTTCTTAAATGTGAAAGTACTTCTAAATTTATATTTTCTGAGAATATTTTTGAGGACATTTCAGTCATTTTAATAAAAAAAGCGTTTATCAACAACTTTTCACTACAAAATTGAATTAATGAGTTAGTTGTTTCTTGTAAAATCCTTTTATGCTCCCATAACATAATTATTAATTAAATGCAAATAAAAAATAATTAAAGGTTACCTTGTCCACAACAATTGAGGCAAGGACTAAAACTGCAAATAGACCTATTACACAATGATTGAATGTGCAATTTTGCCTGAATAAAAGATGAAACAAGACACCGGAGAGTTCTCTCATTTCAACCACCCTGTCCGAAGAAGTCTGTGGGTACATAAGCCATGTGAGATGTGAAAGCGATTTTCGACTTAAAGACTACTAGTTTAGCTAGTTGCAATAATTAAAACTTCAAGATCCAGAAAATGAATTAAAATTAATAAAGGTTAAATGAATTATGAGTCAAAAGTCAGCAGTATGACAAAATGAATAATGGGAAAATGAACTTGAAAATATAAAAGAAGTCAACTTTATCGTAACATCCATGAACTTAATACACAGTTGACTTTTAAGGTTTCTTTAAATTTTTCGTCCTCCCAAGTTGGCAATTTGGCAAATTGGTGGATGTACCTTATTATTTATAGAGGAATTTTCACATATAGCCACTCAAAAATTTTAATTATGTTCCATAACTATAGTTTGCTAATTACGATTCGCAGCTACATGTTATAGGAAGAGAGTAACGAGCGAGAGAGGGCAGAGAGTGGAGAGAGGCAAAATGTATATGTATATTTGTCGAATTGTGTATGTATATCTGTCAAATAATTGTATTTATGTAACTAATATACATATGTATTTGTATATCTGGCGAGCGAGAGTCAGAGAGGGAGGAGAGAGGCGAGCGAGATTGGGAGAGGGAGGAGAGAGGTGGGCGAGAGAGGGCAGAGAGGCTAATTGTATTTGTATATTTGTCATATAATTGTATATATACATATGTATAATTTGTATTTGTATATGTATAAGTGACGTAATTACAGTTAAAAGTAAACTGCGAGCCGTAATTAATTTAAACTATAGCTATGCTAGCTAATTAACTAGTATATGTTTGCTTATACATATAATTTTCCCTTATTTATATCACAAGTGACCACCAGTAAAGCCGAATAGGGCTAACACTTCTTTTGTATTATTATTACTTTGGATATGAAGTTTGTAGTTGTTGAATCCTGGTCGTCTTATTTAAAAGTTTAAGTTAGTTATATTACAATAATGAGCTTGTAGCCCCTGTTTATGAGTTAAATGTCGTAGGATCTAGTTAAGTTTTAGTATAATATAATTAAGTTGATTTTAAAGAAAAGTTTGGTGAGTATTTCTACTCCTACCGTTTTAATTTGCTTGTGTAGTTTTTGTTTTTGTTCGTTTAAAAAAGAATGTCTTTTTCTTATTATTTGCAATTCTTTAATTCTAAATTTCTACATGACATGTTTAAGATGACAAAATTAAAGGATATTAAAATTTTTTCTCTACTTTTTAAACTCTATGTCAAGTCAAAATCAGATAAACAAGTTGAAACAAAGAGAGTAATAATAAATGTGTAGAAAAAAGAAAGTAGCAGTCTTAGAGCTCGTTTGAATGAGATTTTAAGTTAGTCAAATTAACTTTTAAATCAGTTTTTGACTTATTAGAGTGTTTGACAATTATAAAAATAACTTAAAATAAGTCAAAAGTAACTTAAAATAAGTTAAAAGTTAAAAGTAGGGTGCCCCTATTTATTTTTTTTAACTTATAAATCATTCTACTTTGACCAAGTATATTACTTTTTTACCCTTAATTCTTTTATAATGTTAACAACTTTAAGGGTATTTTAGACATTTTGATAAAAAAAAGAAGTGACTTTCAACACTTTTTTGCCAAACACATCAGTAAACACATAACTACTTATTTTTAAAATGACTTTAAAATAACTTTTTAATAGTTACTTATTTTAAGTCAATCCAAACGGGCTCTTAGTACCATAAAGTTTTCCTCAACGCGGAGAAATTAACATCCTCCATGTAGCACTTCAAATTAAGAAACAAATTAAAGTACCTTTGTCCTACTAACAAAGCAACAAGAACTGGTGTTAGAATTATAGTAGGTGTGATCTGGAACTGCTCTCAAAGAAGCAACACAGACTGAGAATACGAAGAAGAAATATAATAACGGATCCACCATAGGCGAAGGATGGTCAAGTGCACATCCTTGACACAATTCATAAGAAAATTTGCATATCCTTCGCCAAATTCCTGTCTTTGCTACCAACTCTATAGGGGTTCTTAAAATAATGAGCAAATGAAAGTTTAGCAGCAGAGCACAGCCCCTTCCATCTCGGGAATCCTGCCTGCCTGGGTTCCTAGCTCAAGCTAGCATCTATTTGTTGGGAAAGGAAAGCACAAAATAAATGTGCACGACATGTCAATTGCAGAAGAAACCCAAGTCAAAACTTTTCCTTTCTATTTGAACCAAGAGAAGACAAAATAATGCAAAATCAAACAATTTGGGGCAGCAAACAAATCAACCAAGCAAGAAAAATAAATCAACACGAAACACCAAATTTAACGTGAAAAACTTCTTCAGTGTGAAGAGAAAACCATGAGACCAAAGCCCCACTATAATCAACAAGAGTTACAAAAGTGTTCTCCAAAATGGTCACCAACAAAGTACCAAACAATGAGCAACACAACTACAAGATAGCACCAAAAACTAGAGAAATAAAAAGTAGCAAAATCACCAAATCGCAGCTACTGTTCACGAGCAAAAATCTGGAGCTACAGGACTCCAAATCACCTCTCTCAGTTCCCAATCAAAGATTAAATTGAAAGGAACAAACTGTCCAAAAATCAGCTCAATCGGACAAGAAACGAAGCGGGAATCGCGATTTGAAATTGGCTGCTAGGGCTTGTGCGAAAATGTGCACTTTCTCACTTTTCTCTTTATATGGCTGCTCTCAAAACTCTTTGTTCAACTTCAAAATAAGGCCTAAAACGAAAAAAGGCCTAAAACCCAATACTATTATTGTATGATAAATTGCAAAAACTATTACTAACATGCAAGGATGCTCTCCATTTTAATAAGTAATTTCAGTCAGTCAATATCCTAAATATATTTTTGAATGGCAATTGGCCAAATTGTTGTCAAGGACGATTTAAAAACAAAAATACAAACCAAGTCGTTGAAGGAAACACATTAATTGCCAACTTGTTGAGTATTATATATAGTTAAATTGATCCACTATCAATATATATTATGCTTAAGCTCATAATTAATAGCTATAAATACGAATACTAATTAACAGTGTGATCACTAAACTCGCTCAAAAATTTTAATTTGGCACCCCTTTATTGATTATTAGCGAAGTTCCAAAGGAAAATGGGAAGAGGGAAACAGACATTTCAAGGTAAACAACACTTCAGTCATCCACACATCTTGAAACCAATTGTCAATCCAACTGAAACACTCACTTGCAATGCTTGTGAGCAAACAAACATTACTAATACGCCCAATTTCTGTGGCTGCAATACTTGCCAATATTTCCTGCACGAAAACTGCCTCAACGCTCCGCGTTTTCTTGATCATTCTTCTCACCCTTCCCATCACTTGACCCTTCTCCCAGTTCCAACTTACTCGAATCGTTCCTTTACTTGCAAGGCTTGTGGCTCCTCTGGCAATGGGTGTAGCTTTAGCTGTGCCTGTTGCGACTTTGATATCCATACGCAATGTGCCCTTTTGCCCCAAACTGTTGTCCTTCCCCAGCAATATCATCATGAACTCGAGCTCATTTTTGAATCCCCTTTTGATGATGACGCTGATGAAAACACTGTTTTTGTTTGTGATATCTGTCACGACAATGCAGATCTTAATAACTGGTTGTATTATTGTGATGATTGTGATTTTGGCACACATCTTGAATGTGCCATTTCCAAATCTGTCAGCCAACAAGAACCGAAACTGCCCGTCAATAAACCAAAAGCAAATCGAGTAATAATCAGGAAAACAGAGGAGGAACCAATCAAGATACAAGAAACCAATCAAAAAGAAGAGGATGAGGACGAGAAGGAAGAAGAAGATGGAGGTGCGAAGAAAGAAGTAAAACAAATGAAGCATTTTAGCCACTCCCATGCCTTGGAACTCTCTCAAGTTCAAGAAACAGAGGAGATAATCTGCTCAGGTTGTGAGGATAAACTTTGTGGCACTGCTTACAAATGCACAAAACCAAATTGTGAATTCACCCTCCACAAATCGTGCTTCGAGTTACCAAGAAAACTACAACACGATTCCCATCCTAATCACCCTCTCACTTTGTACCCTACTTTACCTGAACGAGACTCCATGTATTTTGGTTGCAATGCTTGTGGTGAAAAACCAAAATCCTTTGTCTACGAATGCCTCAAATGCGACATTAGTCTCCATGCTAAATGTGCTACCTCTTGGCCTAAAAATGTGACTCGTGAGGATCATCAACATTCTCTTGCACTCCAATATCAATGGCCTTTTTCGAGTGAAGAGTATGTGCACATCTTTTGCGAGGTTTGTAGTGATCTTTGCAATGATAGCAACTGGCTTTATTATTGTGCCGAGTGTAAATTTGGCACGCACCTGCAATGCGCGACGGTTAAAAAGGAAGAGAACGAAGAAGTGGAGGAGGAGGATTACGAGAATATGAGTGATGAGCAGAAGTTGTTAATGCTGACGATCAAAGCTCAAGGTCAACAGGCAAGGCTTAATTTTCAAACTCAAATGGCATATATGAACGCTCAAACTATAAGCAATATGTGGCGTAGCACTCATCGTTATTATTAAAGGTTACCTTTTCTTCTTCGGAATACAAAATAACAGCTCTTTCTGTGTTATTTTGTTTGTAATGGTAGTGTTTCGAACACTTTGTAATGCATCTCGAGTATTCTACTAGATAGTTGTTATTTTCGGCTAATAATGTGTTTGTATTTCAGTGTTTAATTATATCAATAAAATAAATCTCTTGTTTGTTTCCTAGCTTTGAAGTGAAATGTTAACTGTAATAATTTTGCTGAACCATATATATTTTCGAAGGCACTGTACAAACAAAGCTAGCTACTATAAATACACAATAAAAGTAAGAGATTAACTTCTGTGCACTGACGGTGTAAAGTTTTTTTACACAATCAGGTACGTTTAACAGTAATAGCTAGACGTCTGTTAACCTCATTTTTAATTTATTTCTTTTTTATATTTTAAATTACTCATTTGTTAAATTGTTCTTCTCTCTGCGCTCCATAACCTTAGGGCTTTGGATTCTTCTGTCCGAGCTTCTCTCTCCCCCAAGCTGCTAAGCTCCTCATTTAGGGTTTCATGATATTTTTTATTCATGTGAAAGTATCAAGAAAAGGTAATTACCTTTGATTGATCATTTAAGCAGTAATGATTTCAATCTTATTATTTAGAAATATACTGAAGAAATTAACGTTTCTTGCAAATATATGGAATCATGTTCTCAAGATCCCAGTAGTTATCGGTGGAAGCTAGTTTGGAGCTGGCAATTATGCAATATATGGAAGTGCATATAGTCCAAATTTCATGTTCTTCTGGCCAAAAGCTTGAACATCTGTAATGGGAGGCCCTCAGGTATCTCTTCTTTGACACATTGCTTCCAACAAACTCAATATCTATATGCATGATGACATCGTTTTACTTTCATTAGTTCTACTTATTTGAACCAAATGATTTTTGCTAGATGCATTTGATTGTTATGTTCTTTGTGTTGCTTGAGTAGTGTGAATGAAAAACTATTTGCAGCAGATGTTTATAATTTGAATCTATTATAAATTCTTAATGATGTTTCAATCTGATGTCATTATCTCCGATCTCCAATTTCCAATCTCATCCTCTTAGCAACTTCATGGTATGTTTGATTCAGATTTTCTATTTACTATGTATAATCATATTTCATTAAAGGTACATTTTGTTTTGCAACTTATTTTCATTATACACCTCTGAGGATTACCTCTTTTGCAATTAATTGACGAGGAAGTCTCAGAAAGGATTCTAGAGCAACCTTTATGTTGTTGGATGAGTGTTGCTGCGCACAAGGAGCTGTTGGTATTGCCTTGGCCAAGCTCTATATATGCCTTCCCGAAATGTGATACTACAATGCCTTGGCTAAGCTATGTAGATTTGTGAAATCTCTAAGACCAATTCTTAATACTAAACGGGCCATACGGAACAAGCCTCTGACGGGACATTTCAGAGGCTACAAATTATGTTCTAAGTTTTACCTTAATTTGACAAAATGTGAAACTGTCAGACAACTATTTTGCATTGTAGACGTGATATGGAGTTGCATCTTTTGGATGGGTTGGCGTCATTATGGGTTAAAAGATGCCTACAAACCTATGTTGCTCGAGCTCTCCAAAAATATTGATACAAAAATACACTATAGTTGGAATATCGACACACACCCGTAGATATTCTTAAAAAGTCTAAACAACCTAGCCTACATCAGCTGATATATAGCAATTATGTTCAATATATTTTGAAAGATTCCAATCTTTGTATAAGAAAAATATTCTTTAGAATGAAGAAACACTTTTTATATTTTGTTGTCATTTACTCTTTTGGCACACTACATTATTCATATATTGCTAAAAGTAGTGCATATTTTCTATTTATTAATATAAAGTTAAGCTATAATATTGTGTAAGTTTTTAGTCTATTATTATTGTGAGTCTATCATTGAATATTTTAAAGCATTGAACTTAATTGGATTGTCTAAATTGGTTTGGACTTTTTTATTGTTAAAGAACCAGAAAATGTAGTATTATTTTTACTTGACTGTATTACACTTCAGTATATATTAAATGTTACCATCAGTGGCGGATATTTTAACCATGTATAAATAATATAATTTTTCGTTGAAGGAGGTTCGGATGAACCCCTGACTATAAGGTGGCTTCGCCACTAGTTACAATAACAACAACAACAACAGCATACTCAATATAATCTCACAAGTTAAATCAGAGAATAGTGTGTACACTAAACATGAGTTATAAGCTTTGTGCACCTTTACACTACTATCAAATCGTACATCAAAATTTTGAAACCCCAAAAGATTTTAATAGTTAATTTTATGATTTTAGTTTCACTTGAAATAATTTTAAACATTATTTAAAAAAGAAAGAAGAACTATCTACTTTTTATCAAAAATATTTTAGAACTTTGACTTAAACAATTCAAATCTTCATATTAATAAATAAAGTTTTTATATCAACATGCAATGTGATGCATTGCAAACAAATGTCTAACATTTTATTAACCACATTTTGTGCATGTGTGTACATATTTAAGGCCAATTATTATAATTTGGATATATGCCATTAATTTTATTGAAACACTATTTAAGGCCAATTATTGTAATTTGGCTTTATGCCATTAATTTTATTGAGACGCTTCATGTGAGTAAATAAACACACAACAAAATATAAAGTGCAAACTTGAATTAAAACTGTAACAATGATTGCGAGTAAAATTGAAAACAAAATCTTGAAAGGATTTTTTTTTTACTTTAGAACCTAAAATTATTTTCTACCAATAGGAAAGAAAAAACTAAATTCTAGATGTTTGTCTCTCCATGAGTCTTGAAGCTTTAAAGACAAGGTTAACATTCATAAATCATAAATCTTGCCCGTATGGATATGAAGATGTTCTCAGCAGATCCTGAAAAAAATATTAAAAGTTATTTTAACATGTATAGGTCTGCAAATGCGTTATAAATATATATGAACACGATGAAAGCTAACATACCATAAATGAGGTATGATATCCCTGGTCAATTTGTCTCTGAAACGACTCTGAATATGATTGAAATTGCTTTTTTTAAAATAAAAAAGAATAATTTATTAGGTAAATATATTAAGGTAGATGAAAATAAAGTTTAATATACAACATAAGAAGAGTTTACCATTATGGAAGTTGTACTAAGTAGTGGTGATGTGCTTTCAGATTCCACGTCAACATTAGAGCTTGAACTATACATCAAATATCAAAGTTACAAAAAATATTAATTAATAAGTATTACATTATATAAAGTGAGATTACCTCATTTCTCTGCCTTTGGCCTTGCCCTTGCTCTTGCCCTTGGCCTTACCCTTGGTCTCGCCATTATATGAACTTTTGATTTGTCCTGTTTGTTTCTTAGACGAGCTTTTTTTGACCTTTAGAGATTTTTCTAGACCACCTCTCATTCTCAATGAATTTGGACGCCCTTTAGTTACCACACATAAAAGGTCAATCAAGATAGTGTTTTGTCTCTCTTCACTTGTGTTTAGTTCCACATTTGACTCGTTAACTAGACCATCACATATATCATCATTCTCAACTTCAACTTCATAAGGGAGTTCATCAAGTTCTTCACATAATTGGGATAATTTTTGACACGCAAATTTATAATGTCTTTCAGACAGTGTAGCTCGTTCAGAAAGGCCAAAAGAATGCATCATAATATTATTGAACCATATAGAGGAAGGCTTCAAATTATTCACATGCGATTTGTCATTTGAAATGTCATCACCTTTTTCTTTGGTTGCATATCTTGTCCACCGATTCAACAAATAATACAGCGGAAGTGAGTAAATTTATTTCTTTATAAATACAACAAGCACATGCCTACATAAGATTCCCATGAATTCAAACTTATAACAAGAACAAGTAGCATTTTTCAGTATAAGGTTCAATCTAACAGTGTAGGCAGGCATTTGTTTTTGAAACAAATGAACTTTATAGATATGTATTCCATCCTGAACCTCAATCTTTTTTGAAATTTATTTTTGAGACTGAATCAATTATTCTTGAAATTTTCAAAATATTTTTCTAGTATACACCTTTGCTGCTTCATCCTCCATGGGATATAATGTCTTCAAGATAGCTTTTGAATATTTTGTCTTATATTCCTTTTCCCTTATTTTATCATACCTAGCATCAATAGCTTTATCATATTGTGCTACAAATACACTCATTGGTGTACTAGAGTTAAGATAATCCTTAAAAAATTTGTTCATACTCTCACCTCTTTGAGTCGTTGACATTCCAGCACAAAAATTCCTTCTCACATATGCTGGAATCCATTTTTTACGAATTGCATATATTCTTTGCAACCAACTATTTTTTTCCAAATTATAGGTTTTCATAATATCAATCCAAGTAGCTTCAAATTCCTCAGGCGTGGTCGTACCATGTAGACACTTGCTAAACTTAGTTTTGAAATCATCAAAGTCATGATAGACATGACTTAAATATTCGGAATTTTTTTTTCAATGTGCCACATGCAAAAGTGGTATGCACAATTTAGAAATATGTTTGCAACTGCATTTGTTATTGCAATATCCTGATACGTGATAATTGTACGAGGCATAACACCGAGCATTGCCTCTTGCCAAGTGCGAAGTAACCACTCAAAAGTTTCCTGAGTTTCATCCCAAAGAAGAGCACAACCAAATAAAATAGATTGATGATGGTTATTAACTCCCGTAAATGGGACAAAAGGTATCTTATATCTATTTGTCAATTATGTAGGATAAAAAATAACAACATCCCCAAAGTTTTTATAAGCTATTCTAGACCTAGCATCTACCCAAAAATAATTAGCTAGATGACCTTCTACATCCATTTGTATTGCATAAAAGAATCCCAGACTTTCAGATTGACGCTTTTGAAAGTACTTCAACATCAATTGGACATCTCCTTTCTCAAGATTCTTTTGCCTTTTAGTACTCAAATAATTTTGAATGTCTCGTCCATTTAAATTGAGATTCTCTACACCCCCGCCTAAGTAATTAATACTGATGCAATTTTACTAGGACGAATACCTGAATTATCTAATAGATCAATAAGATTCTTTTGAGCTTCTGACTTTTTTCTTTTCGGTCACAAGAATTTTTGACTATGTGGAGAAGCAAGCTCATGATTATGGTTTGAGACCAGCCTAGCAACAACCCACTTTTCCTCTTCTTTCTTCGACAAATATATCATCACTTTACACCGTTCTCTAGTTTCATCTCGTTGCGTATTTTTCTCAAGACTCTTTTTTGAGTGGAATCCTTCTTTTGAACAAACAAATTCTTGATTTAGTGATTCGATTTTTGCGCACACCAAAACCACTACGATGAGCATAATCAAGATAAAATTTAAATGCAATATTATGGCACTCTCAATTCTTCATCACCAAACTTGGGAATATCCTCTTGTGAAGATCCAATGTCTTCTGCATTTTCCTCAGGTAAGTTAGAGAATCCTAAATTGTCCTGCAAAATGTAGTTAATGGATGTTAAATTAACAAGCTAAATATAACTTAAAAGTATATCAAATATAATGATTGATGATAAAGTAACTATATCTTTATAAGTTAATCATGTTTCTTGTTCACATCTTTCTAAAATCTTTTTAAAATCTGAAATAGAAAAAATAATAGATAAATAGTTACCATGAATTCTATTGATGATAGTTGTAAATTGCTTCAAGTTGATGATGGTGATTTGAAGAAATAACAATACTACACTGAAACAGAACGATGAAACAAAAAACAACGATGAAATATTTTAGGTAAATCAAAAAATAGAATCCTAAACTAATTTGATAAAATAAATTTAGAGTCCTAGTTGCATTATACTGTTATATTTAATATTTATATTCTATAAAATAAAAAATAAACAAAATTGAAAAACTTACCTTCTGTTTGGCTTAAAGTTAAGTGACAGTGTAAAAAGAATTCCACTGACAGTGGACACAAGTTAATCTCTAAAAGTAAAGCCTTGATCATCCATTCTATATTTCTGCAATGATAGTGCACTGATTGAGAAATTATCAAAATGATATACATAACATCTTTGGATATCAATTAACAAAAACAATATTTTAATATCATTATATATTTTTTAATATTTACCACTTCATTTTTGTTTTGGTGCTTTACTAAACTACCATACATGTTTTGGGTACCTGACTACCTAGATATGCTATGTGAGCCATGTCCGCTAGAAGCAGTTGGTGTATGTTATGTGAGCCATGTACTAGAAGCAGTTGGTGTATGTTTTGGGTACCTGACCTGGATATGCTATGTGAGCCATGTCAGCTAGAAGCAGTTGGTGTATGGAATGTGGTAGGCGATATAGTATTACCAAATGATTTCTTGGTGTTGTATTCTTCAAAGTTTTGCCAGGTCATCTGCACAATTGTTATTTTGCCTCAGAATATGCGTTATGGAGATCACAAGTGCGAATAGAAGACGTTCTATCATGTGGTGCTCGGGGTGACCGTCAACGGTGTCTCCCATATTTAGCAGCATCAAGGAATGACTCGAGTCAGTCTTGATGATGACTTTCTTCGAGTTGTAGTTCTTCGCTAGGACAAACCCGCCATATATGAACAGTTTTGTTGTGAGACACGACATCACTATCACACCTAGTCACCCGGTGCAATACCTTTAGATCCAAATAACTCTGAATTCGACACAAAACTTCCATCCATGTTGATTTTGATGAGTTCAAATGGAGGGAATGATCAACTATATGTACAAAAGGACGTCTCTCAGTCTGACTATTGATCATCGAACGCGATGAGCATTAGTAATAATCGGAAGAATTAGTACTAACAAAAAGGCAAAAAAGAAAAGGAATACTACTTTCCAAAGCTTTCTTGATATTTCCCTCAATGCATGCATTAACCTCACATTATCTCAGTTTCTATCGGCCTAGTTAATTCTAACAAATCTATGAAATTTTTAGAAGATTGGCCACCCAAAATCCATAGGATTACTGTTCTTGTAAATTGAAATATAAGTCAACAGTAAATCTAATCATCTGACGAGGCTATCCCACAAGAAAGTTCAATTATATATATTCCAAATTTTAATGCGTTTATTTCATAGTGGAACAGAAAGGAGAGTACTAACTTAGTTTTCCTCATGCTTATTAATCCGTAGAGGTTTGTTAACTCATTAGGATTAGTAAAGTAAGACCTAGCCCCTTTTATTTGTACTTATTCCTATTGAGATTTTTTTTATTTTTAATAAATGTCTGATGGTTTGGCAAGCTAGTCGCAATAATCAAAAGTTCAAATTTCAGAATAAGATGAATTATTAGTCAATAGTCAACGGTATGATAATGAATGATGGGAATATGAACTTGCAAAGAGAAAAAGTCAACAATGGTTTCTTTTGTAACATCTATGAACATAATACTGTTGACTTCTCAAGTTTCTCTTTTCGTCCTCCCAACTCCCAAGTTATTAATTTGCCGAAAGAAAATATATTAATGCAAGGATTCTCTAAATAATGAGTAAAAGAATGTCTACAAGCATAGAACAGCCCTTTCCATTAAGCAAATCTTGGCTGGCTTTGAAAAATGCAAGGATGCTCCCCATTTTAATTAGTTCGTAGCTGAGTCAATATTCTAATTAAACTTTTTTTTAATAACAATTGGCCAAATTGTTGTCCCAGACAACTTACAATATTGAAGAGAACAAGAAAAATGAATGCCACTTAGTCGTTGCATGCATTGCCAACTTATTACTACTAATTAAATAGAGTAGCTATAAATACTAATACCAATTAGCTATAGTTTGGTCATTGAACTTGCTAGATCTCTAATATATTCAAGTCCAGTTGTTGATAAGTGCATCAACAATTGAAAGTTACGAGAAAAAATGGGAAGGGAGAAACGGACATGTCAAGGTAAACAACACTTTAGCCACCCCCACATCTTGAAACTTATCAATCAGGCTGAAAGTGAAACTCTCACTTGCAATGCTTGTGAGCAACCAAATATTACTAGTAACTTCTATGGCTGCAATTCCTGCCAATATTTCCTCCATGAAAACTGTCTCAATGCTCCGCGTTTTCTCCATCATTCATCTCATCCTTCCCACCACTTGACCCTTCTCCCAACTCCAACTTATTCGAATTGTTCCTATACTTGCAAGGCTTGTGGCTCTGCTGGCAATGGCTGTAGCTTTAGCTGTGCCTGTTGCGAATTCGATGTCCACATGCACTGTGCCCTTTTGCCCCAAACTGTTATCCTTCCCCAGCACCATCATCATGACCTTGACCTCATATTTGAATCTCCTTTTTATGATGATGCTGATGATGAAAGCACCATCTTTGTCTGTGATCTCTGTCGCGACAATGTAGATCTTAATAACTGGTTGTATTATTGTGCTGATTGTGATTTTGGTACACATCTCGGATGTGCCATTTCCAAATCTGTCAGTCAACAAGAACGTCCGAAATTGTTGGGCAACAAACCAAGAGAAAATCCAGTAGTAATCAGGAAAACAGAGGGGGTACCCATCAAGAAAGAAAAAGAAATCAATCAAGAAGAAGAGGCAGAGGAAGCAGAAGCGGAAGACGAAGAAGAGGAGGAAGAAGAAGCAGAAGACGAAGAAGAGGAACTCAATTATCCAAGGTCAATACTTATTGACAAGCATCCACATGAGTTGGAGCTCTGCTTTGGTTCTCCTTACGAAGATAAGGATACCTTATTTGTTTGTGATATCTGCAATATCATAATGGACTCGGACGAATCCTTGTACTATTGTGCTGATTGTGATTTCGGGTCGCACTTGCACTGTGCATCTCCTGATGCTGATGTTCTCCCGTCATCACATCAACGTCGAAATCCAAATCCAAAAAATCAAATTCCATTTGCAAATTCAACAGTGGAGATGATAAATTCAGTTAGTGATGCTCATGAGCGGCTTATAGCAGCTCAAATTGAATCTCAGATTGCAAGACGAGGAAGACAAGCTATACTGGATTCGATAGACGGGCCATCACGAAGAAGCTATTACTACTAATTGCTATCCACCTTTTCAATTCAGGTTAATTTTCTGCAAATCAAATGCTTTGCAGGTGTTATGTTATTTCCTTACTCTTCTATTTCTATTTTATTTTTGGTTTCCACCCACTATTTAGTACTCACATTAGAGCCTGAGTATTCCGAATTTGCACCGCATAGGGCCCCATTCGGAGGGAGCACGATATCAAAGACTTTTTCATACCTGTGACTTGAATTCGAGACTTCTGGTTAGGGAGGAGCAGCTTCATCCGCTGGTGCTGACTCTTGTATTTCTATCGTTCATGTTGATAGACATGTTTCTCCATCTTCTTTACACTTTCTATGTTTATCTATTCACAATTGTTTGATAATTGATATTGTTGGGTAGAATTTACATTTATACTAACATAACAGAAATTCTTAAAATGCACATAAAAATAATGGAACAATATCCTGTGCACAAAAATTAAGACTAAGAACTAAAAATGCACTAGCCCTATAATACAAGGGTGAAACGTGCAATTTTGCTTAAATAAAAAGATGAAACCAGGAAAAGCTAAATGCATAAAGAAGATTAATTCGATGGGCAGAGAAAAGGAAATTGGTTTTATTTTTCATTAGTTTTGTAACGTGTACATTCGAAATAATGAATTCATATGTCTGCTCCTGTAATTTGACAAGTTAGTTTTCAATGTTGCACTAACCAATACTTCAAAGTCCAAAATATTGATGCATGGTTCAACACGTCTAAATAAAATTATTTGTCAGCAGATTATGATAATGAATGATCAAATACCAACTAATTGATTAGAGCAAATTCAAAACCATTCGTAACCGTAACTTCCATGAACCTTTAAGAAAGTTGACTTCCTATGTTATTAACTAATCCCCTGCTATATCTATCGTCGTTAAGTAGCTATAAATACAATTACAAATATTACTGTAATTCACTTAATTTACTCGTTCTATCTAACAAAAATACAAGGAAAAAATCAATGGGAAGAAAAAACCGTACCGATACGACACAAGGAACGACATCTTTTCAAGATAATCAAGTACATTTCAGCCACCCCCATATCTTGAAACTTGTCAATCCAACTGAAATAAGTACTCTCACTTGCAATGCTTGTGAGCAACAAAACAATAGTAACAAGCCTTTCTACGGCTGCAACACTTGCCAATATTTCCTCCATGAAAACTGCCTCAACGCTCCGCGATGTCTCGATCATTTATCTCACCCTTCACACCCTTTAACCCTTCTCCCAATTCCAACTTACCCGACTCGTTCCTTTCTTTGCAATGCTTGTGGATCTGCTGGCAACGGATTCAGCTTTAGCTGTGCCCGTTGCCAGTTTGATATCCACATGCAATGTGCCTCTTGTCTGAGCTCAATACTCATCGACAAGCACCCGCATCAATTGGAGCTCATATTCGGTTCTCCTTACGAAGATAAGGATATCGATTATGTTTGTGATGTCTGCGATGCAGTAATGAACAAGGACAATTGGTTGTACTATTGCGCTGATTGTGATTTCGGGTTGCACTTGCAGTGTGCTAGCCCTGAACTTGTTGTTTACCCAGGAAGTCAACCATTAATTAATGATTCAAATTCAAATCCAAACGCAAATTCAGCACTGGAGATGATAAATTCAGTTAACGAGACTAGTGATCATTTTTTTGAATATCAACTTGCTAGTCGAATGGCAGCACGATTAGGAGAAGAAATGATGGATTCGGGCAGGCCAACACTAACATACATTTACTATTAACTATATATTGTCATCATCTAATGAGTGATAATGCATCCGCTTTGACATTATTCATGTAATTTTCTGCAAAATATAAATGCTTAATTTGCATGTCATATTATATCTGTTTTTATCGATCTTGTATGTTTATTATCGTTAATGGACATGTTTCTCCATCTTACGATATGATCTATTACAACTCTTTAACTTTCTTTTCTACATATTTTGTCTTGCTTTATCTTATTAGTATTCGTCACATGTGTATTTCCTAAATTAAAATCCATCACCCTATATTGTCCATCTTAAATTTTTATATTCAACAAAAGGTGCAAGTAGCATATTATAGAAAATAAATTATGAGAAAGTCGCTGAAAATGATTTAGTAATATCCTATCAACCCTCCGATGAACTATCCAAAGGTTGGTAACCATGGTGATAAAAGATGAAAGGGCGGGAGAATGTTAAAAATTTCCTGATAATTCAAATAAAATATAGGTCGACAAACAAAATTTTAGATTATAAAGTAAAATATGAACAAAAATAATATAGGAGCATCGGTACGTCGGCATAGAATAATAAGATTAATTTCACAACTTAATTATATTTCACAACAATTGGGAGTCGGACTAATAAATTCACTAGCCGTATAACACAATTAATTAATGTAAGTTGTTTGGTAGAAGGGAGAAAATAAGAGTTAAACACGAAGGATATATAGTGCTCGTCATATCAACCACCCCTAGTCTCAAAAGTACTTATTATATGAACTCTCCAATGTGCATGTGTATACATACATATATATGATCTAGATAAAGAATTCAGAATATATCCACTGAAGGGTCTCTAGCAAAAAGTGAGAAGACGTGACTTAGAGGTTATTTTTTTTTTCGTTTCAAAGAATAAAATAAATTGTATGAAAAAGGGTTTAAAATGCCTTGAACTATGTGAAATTTAACAAAAATTTTCTCAGTTAACAATTTGGTCTAAAAATGTCTCTGCTGTCAATAGTTAGGTCCAAAAATCTTTTTTCTTCTTAATTTCATTTTATCAATTAATATAGAATAACTACATGTACCTTTTTAAGTGATAGTATAGGTCAAATATATAAGATAATAGTAACCCTGCCCATCATTAATTTCATTTTGATACAGATAATTTTTTTTAATAAAATAAAAAATATTTGTAGTTCTTAATTAATCTTTTTTGAATTCAAGTAGGACAAACATTTGCTAATGAAAAATATATTATTAGAAAAAGAAATGTGTTTAAAAAGAAATGAAATATTATATTTAGTTGAAAAAAAGGGCATTTTTGACTCACTAAGTAACAATAGGAATATTTTTTAACCAAACTAATGACAGGAGCCTTTTTAGGCTAAACTATTGACTAAGGGTATTTTTGTTCAATTTCGCATAATTCAAAGACATTTTTTATCATTTTCCGTAAATTGTATATGAAATATGATCACATCCACCTAGAGAAGTATGGTGGCACTAGAAAGACGACTGGTCAAAGGATGAGAATCAAAAAAATATATGATTGTTCGTTTGGCAAGTTAATTATAATATTAAGATGCAGCAATAATCAGACTCCAAAACAGATTGGATTAATAACTTTTATCCTATTTACCATGGGAGCAAGCTTGATGTTTTCTTAATCTCAAATGTTAGAAGAGACATTCTTGAATCTCAGAGCCACGCTCCGCGCCGATGGAATTTGTTTTCGAATTTTCGATGTATCATAGTGTGTAGGAGGTAAGAAAGGAGAATTTCGATAGGTGCAACATAACAAATGCTGTAAAATCGAGTAGTAAAGGCAATACAAGTTTCCCAATAATAGAGCCAGGGGATAGTTACTTCATTTGTGGGAACATGTTACATTATCTTGGAGGGATGAAACTTCATGTAAATGTAGACGATAATAATAACAAGGTGGCTTCTCTAGTTGCACCGCCAGTACCTCAGGCCGGGGCTTCTAATTTTTTGACACATTCTTCTAAAACCAACAACCCTTCAACTATTGTTCCTCGGTCGACTAATTTGTCCAACCATGTTGGTTTAGATTCTGTACTTGTCGCAACACTTGGATTTCTTGAATTTGAGTATTTTGGTTGATGTGAATTTGAGTATTTTGGTATTTTCAAAAACCAAAGAAAGAAGAAAGTGAAGATACGTAAAATGAATTGTATGACCATATACATTGCAACTAAAATAATACATTGTTGGTGTGGGGGTGGGGGTGAGGGTAGGGGTAGGGATAGACAATTTATAGAGAAGGTTGGGGAGGGGGTTGATGAGAGAGAAAGGTATTTGGACTATTAATTTTGATTTTTAAATGTAAAGATAATTAATCAATCCTAGTTTTAAGGGATTTGTGTATCTAATTATATCTTTTAAAATATATGGTATAAAATATTAAAAGTGGTAATATATGTAATTGTTTGTTTTAAAATATATGGTATAAAATATTAAAAGTGATAATATATGTAATTGTTTGAAAGTAGAGATAATGTTAGTATATATGGTATGAATGTATGTCTAATTAGGTAGTTTTCCCTAAAATTAATACATGAATAACCAAGTTATTCATGCATTAGCTTTGACCTTATCCAGCTACCAAACGACCCCTAAATGAACTAGTAGTCGACGAGCACTACGTACAAAAATGATTGATGAAATGCCAACTTGCAAGAACAAAAAGTCAATCGAAAACTTCCATGAACCTCAACATAGTTATACCTTGTGAATACGAAGATGCTCGACGCCATTTTAGTCAAAGTCAAAAACATGAAGATGCTCGGCGCCATTAGTACGTAGCCCATGGATAACAGCTAGTCAGTCAATATGATAAAGATGTTTAAATATACATAAAAATTGGCCAAATTGTTAATGTCGGAGAAGACTTAGTAAAAGAAAAAAAAATTATGGAAGCAAAGTCGTCTAAAGGAAGCAACGTGGCCAAGTTATTGCATCGTATAGTTGAATTAAAATATCTATAAATGTATATCACTTGCAGCTAGCTAAGCTAACTCTCCATTATATATCGATTATATTGCACAAAAAAATTACAAGGAAAAAAAAAAAATGGGAAGACAAAACCGGGGTACAAATGCGGGACCTCAAGATAAACAACACTTCAGTCATTCCCACATTTTGAAACTAATTGTGAATCCAACTGAAACTCTCACTTGCAATGCTTGTGAGAAACCAAACAATACTAACAAGCCTTTCTACGGCTGCAACACCTGCCAATATTTCCTCCATGAAAACTGCTTCAACGCTCCGCGTTTTCTCAATCACTCATCTCATCCTTCCCACCCCTTGACCCTTCTCACAACTGCAACTTATTCTAGTTGTTCCTTTACTTGCAAGGCTTGTGACTCTGCTGGTAACGGATTTTGCTTTAGCTGTGCTTGTTGTGAATTTGATATTCACTTGCAATGTGCGTCTTGTCCGAGTTCGATCCTTGTTGATAAACACCCGCATCAATTAGAGCTCAACTTCGGTTCTCCTTACGAAGACAAGGATAGCGAATATGTTTGTGATATCTGCAATGAAATAATGAACAAGAAGAATTGGTTGTACTATTGCGGTGGGTGTGATTTCGCATCGCACTTGCACTGTGCGATTGCTAGTCCTGAAGTCGGTGTTTTCGCCAAACAGCAGCGTCCAATTCCAAATTCAAATTCAAATCCAAATCCAAATCCGAACCCAAATAGAAATCCAAATGCAAGAGTGGACATGATAAATTCAGCAAATGAAGCTCAGGAACAGATAATGGCAGCTCAACTTCGTGCTCAGATTGAGGCACGAGCAAGAGAGGCTTGTCTGGACTTGGTGGCACCACGAAGACGATACAGTTACTATTAACTCTATCATCGTGATAACAAAATTGTTAAACCCAAATTATGTTGTCTTTTAATTGCAAAATAAATGTTTTGGTGTGTTATTTCTCTTTCTGATCACTCTCTTCAATATCAAATGTTAGTACTATATATTACTATTTCCAATTATATCAAGTGAGTGCAATAAGTTGTCAATCATGTTCACTCTAATTCGTTTCTCATAATTCAAATAAAATATTATGCACATAAACCTAAGCGAATTCTAGATTTAAATTTTTTATGGGATTCAGATAACTCACTGGCCATTTAAGTAATATTTACACATATTTGACAATTTTTTTTAATACATATACGAAGTTTGAGCCAAAACTAGTGAGTTTGCCGAAACCATAATTTTTATCGTGCATCTGGCCTAGTTGACAAACGAAATTTTAGATTACAAAGTAAAAGGAACAAAAATAAAATAGGTGCATTTGAACTTGTGCTTAGAATAATAAGATTAACCTCCCAATTTGACTATGCTTTAACCCTTAGGGGCCGTTTGGTTATGGGATAAGTTTAAAGCTAATACATGAATAACTTTGGTTATTCATGTATTAGTTTTATACTATGTTTGGTTTGTAAATAGAATAAAAGTTATTCATGTATTAATGTTATACAATGTTTGGTTGGTAGGTTTCAAATGTTATATAAAAGTTATTCATGCATTAGTTTTATACAATGTTTCATGTTTGGTTGTGTTTTAGTGATTCCACATAATTAATACTTACATAGCTTATGAGGAAATCTATGTATAATTTTATGCGGGGTAGAAGATGGAATAAGTTATGTGAGTATTAGTTATACGTGGATTAAAATTGTAAAATTACATATTTACCCCTTCTTTTCTTTTTTCCGTAAGGGTAGCGTGATTTAGGGCAAATTACGTAGGGACCCAGTAATTATGAATTAGTAATTGTTATCAGTAGTTGAATTATAGATATAATATATACAAATTAATAAGCAATTATAATATATAGTTTAAAATATTTATTTATATCTTTAAATAATAAAAAGTATTCTTGCTAAGAATTCACAAAGTAGTATTTTAGGAAGCAGCAATCACTGCTTCAGTTGTTTTCTCCTTTTTCTCTGACAACACTCTTTTAATTCTCCACATTATCGATAATTTCTCCGATTTTTATAAGATACCGGATCCTTTAATTCACTTTTCAAATTTTTTTTATATGTATATTTAACGTGATTCAAGATTAGAAAAAAATAATATATTTAATCAATATCATTTCCTATAATTTTATATACTAAACCCAATAGTAACCAAACGATCCCTTAGTTCTTCCCAAGTAAACCACGCAAATCGCAACAGTGTTCCAAACACGATTTGTGAGCAACAACTGACAGTATAACTAAGACTAACATGCACTAGCCCTATAACACAAAGGTTAAAAGTGCATTGCTCTGTATCATTTGTCCCAAAAATTCATTGGATGTTATTATAAAAGGGGAGTACCGTTGGTTATAGTTTTGGTCCAATCAGTAGCTTTAATTCAAACTCTATATAATTTGTCCTAAAAATTTATTGAATGTATACAAATTATTGATTTAGAACCTAAAATTTTAACAAGATTAGAATCCAAAAATTATAACCATAAAATTCTGACTCCGCAAAATCATGACACCAAAAAGGCTAAAAAATTAAGAAGTGAGAATCAATTTGCGAAGCTCGATAAAAGCATGAGAATCAAGTTCAGCCCAGTGCAAAAGCATTCTGTATTCACCCAGGTCCGGAAAAGGACCGTATTCCAAGGACTGTGAAGATGATCAATACAGATTATGAATTAAGTATTACACTCTCTTTATCCAACAATAGTTATATACTATTGACTTGACAAGAAATAATAAATAATATGAGTAATATTACAATTTTATCCTTTGACTTTATTAAATTTAATGTTTTGAGAAATGTGTTAGATGATAAATAATATTTAATAGCAAGGATAAAATAGACACAAAAAGTAAATTATCTCTTGATTTTCTAAACTGAACAAGTATTGTGGGACATCTATTTTTAGTATAGTAGACAACTATTGTTGGACGGATGGAGTAGTCAATAATCGGCACTAGGAATAATGAATGCTAAATTCCAACTTGCTAGAGGAGAAAGTCTAACAGTGGACTTTTACCGTAACATCCATGAACCTCAATACAGTTGACTTCCCAAAGTTATCCATTTGCCGAAATCTGTGGATCTAATTTTATAGTTTATATCACAAAGAAGACACCTATAAATCTAGATAGAGCTTCTATTTTTTTTTTCATTCGGTGTCCGATATTCATATTATGTCTCACGACTACTTTTGGATTCACATAGGAAAGTCCAACTTTGGGCGTAAAACATTCTCTAATATTAAAGGTGATTCTATATATACATACTCAAGACTCGAACATGAAACCTGAATAAAAAAATACTTATCACTCCATCACGACCCTTACTAAATATCAAATAGAGCTTATGAGGGAGAGAGGAAAATGAACAAGGAAGTTAGCTTGAGAAAACCAACAAGAAGGCAACATTTTAGTGTATGCCAAATTATACGAAGATGCTCGATCGCCATTAATTATTTTAGTAGCCAATGATAGCAACGCTAAGTCAGTCAATATGCTTACAGATATTTAAATACACTTTTGAATAACAATTCCTTTTCTTTTAAATCATATTTATGTATGTTATGTTGAAATTTGACATAAGAATAATATGTTAAATTTTTTGTTTTGAATTTAGAACTTAAAATTTGACATAAGAGTATTATATATGTTGAATTTTGACATAGGAGTATTGACTCGATATTTTACATTGCAAGCTATTTTTTTTAAGTTAGACTTGATGGATTATCTTTTTTGTCAAATGTTTTATAATTTTATGGCATAGTATTTATAATATTAATCTTTTTGTCAAACATGCATTTCTTAATGTTCATAAAAATCTTGTACTTTTAGTTTTTATGATTAATTTAATTAAACTATACTAAATTGAAAAATATAAATCAATTATTTTTTTATAATATTAGTTAAGAGCATATGTTTATTAACTAATATATTCTTAAAAGACAATATATATCTTAAATATTCAATTTAATATCATTTATAAAGGCTCTTATTAGTCTAATAAAAAATTTTAATTTTAAATAATTAACTTTTATTTTTAAAATTTAATATAATTTTATGATTGCAATTGTGCATCCAAACATGACATGTGTAATTACACTGCAATTATACTGTGGCTAACAAACATGTCAATGTAATTACTAGACTATATAATCACTAGGCTGGTAATTACCAGTTTACCACCCTAGTAATTACACCAATTCCAATTACCTGGGAGTTTTCCAAACAGACCCTTAGTTTTTTTGTGCTAATTATAAGTCAATGTTTATTACTTTTAAAAATAAATATTACTAAGAACAAAATAGGAAGAATATATTCAATAATATTTTGATTTTCTAAACTAACAACTATTTTGAACCATTTATTTTTAGTAAGGATGACAAGTAAAGTAATCTGAAGGGAGTAAAAAGAATAGAATTCAAAATTATAAACTTCAAAGTCTTACTATAAACTTAAAATTCTGGCTCCACAAAATCATGACACCAGAAACTAGAAAGGCTAAAGAATTAAGGGGTGAGAATCAACTTGAGAAGCACAATAAAAGCTTGAGAATCAAGAGCAGCTCCATGCATAAAATATTTCATATTCACACAGAATTTTAAAAAAAGGTTGCATTTTAAACGATGTAATATAGACAATCTATTCTAGTGCAAATATGAAACTTAAGCGGACATATATGACTGTTCGTGTGGCAAGTTAATTTTGAGACACTACGATAATCAAACTCCAACGCGTTCATGGTCAATAACAGATTATAACAAAATCTAAAAGAATTAAGTATTAGTCACTAGTCAGCACTAGGATAATGAATGATAAAAATGCCAACTTGCAAAGAGCAAAAACTCGAACAGTTGATTGTTGCGGTAACATCCATGAACCTTCTCTTCTTTTTTTTTTTTTTTTTTTAATTTTGTTCGGTGTCCGATATGTTCATATAAGGGAATCATGATTAAATATGAATTCGCATGAGGAAGTCTACAGTGGGATAAAACATTTTCTAACATTAAAGGTGATTTTATATTCGAGGGCCAAGGCTCAAATTTTTAATCAGAATAAAAGAGTTTTTATCAGTCCATCACATGAATTCTTATGATCAAATTGAGCTTATAAGTGAAAGGAGAAAATGAATAAGGAAATTAATTTGAGAAAACCAACAAGAAGGCAAAAATTTAGTGTATGTCAAAGTATACGAAGATGCTCGCCATTATTATTTTAGTAGCCAATGGATAACAGCGTTGTCAGTCAATATGCTTACAGATATATAGCAATTGGCTATATTGGAGTTAATTTTACTGAACCCAAATCATCGCAAAGGTGATTTGTTCACAATAATTGGGAGATGGACTAATAAATACACTAGCCCTATATGTAACACAATTAATAATAAGGTAATTTGATGGATACAAGAGAGAAGACGCCTTGGAGAATTACTTTCCCACTGTCTTTTTACTCGTTTGTCCCTAATTACTTGTCCATTTTTCCTTTTTTAGTTTTCCCTAATTACTTGTCCATTTTGACAAATCAATAAATGACAAAAAAAAATTCCCTATTATACCCTCAATTAATTTTTTTGAAAAAGATAGAACTTCTTGAAAATCTTAAGTTTTTAATTCATCCACTTCATAATTAATAGGGGTAAAATGATAAATTCACTATGTTAATAATTGTTTTTCTTAATAAGTGTGTCAATTCAAAAGTGGACAAGTAATTAAGGACGGAGGGAGTACTTGTCTAATTTTGACTTTTTATTTGTCTTTTTTTTACTTATCATTTTTGATAAATCAAGAAAATACAATATTTTTTTAACATATTATATCATCAATTTATTCAGAGAGTTAATGTTTTTGAAATAGGTAGAACCTCTTTAAATGAGTAAATTGATTTTGGAATTCTATCAGTTAATAGGGGGTAAATGATAAACTCACTATGCCAATTATTATTTTCTTAATAGGTGTGCCAAATAAAAAATGAACAAATAAATAGGAAGAAAGAATATTTTTTTATACCAAATTCAAGATTTGTATTAAAGAATAAAATATATATGTGAAATCTAATGGGGAAGTACTGGACTAAATATGATCTTTAATGACAATAATTTAATTGTCTCTCTATATATATATATTTAGAGGAAATTAACTTGTAAATATTTTTAATGCTTATAGCGATATTGAATTCAATGACAATCGACTAATAACTTTAGCACTTATTATTACTATATATATTTATTGTCACTAAAAGTTATTTTAATTTTAATGTTCCCTGAAAAGTAATATTGTAATGCTACAAGAAAAGAAATTGATCTAAAGATGAGAATCAAACAGACATGACTATTCTCACCTGACAACTGATAAGATAATTAGTTGTTATCTTTTTTAATCTAACCCAGAAAAAATGTTATCTTAGTATAATCAGTAACAATTTAATTTTAAAAATTCTCTTTTATCTTAGTAAAATGATTTGTAATCACACAAATATATAAGAAATGTTTTAGATCACAAATTTCAAAAAAAAATTCTTAAACACCGTATCAAATCAAACGGTGTTAGTATGCTACATTTTTTAAAATAAAATTAAATTAAGGATATGGAAAGGGAAGTGGGGAGGAAATTACAATGAGGGGATCAAACATCACCAATAAAGTGGGAGTTTAAGTAGCCAACCAACTAAACTATTAAGATTTTTTTATGCCACATAAAATGAGACGGAGAGAGTATTAAGAGGGCTTCAATAATCAGACTCCAATATTGTCTATACAAATTAGAAGAAGCTCTAATGAAGTAGTAATCGACCAGCCCTACGAAAATGATTGATGAAATCCCAACTTGCAAAGAGCAAAAAGTTTACCGCCGAAACTTCGATGAACCTCAACACAATTACCATATATTTTTCTATGCAGATTCGCACAAAAAATTTCACAACGTGGATAAAATGCGACTTCATATTCAAGAGAATTCGAACATGAGACATCTAATTAAGGATGAAGGAGTACTTACCAAACACCTTTTCCAGCGAAACCCTAGGTCTGAACTACCAGATCTCCTAACCACCGAAACACGAGCTCCTACCACCGCACTGATGCAATTCCGACCAGCGGCGAATACAACCAGAGGTCCACAACTTCCAGCAATGGCAAGAACAAGACCCAACAGAGGTTTGAAATTCGATAACTCTATTAGTTTTCCCATTTTAAGTTCTCAGATTTGTTAGTTGTTTATTAAAGTCAATTTAACCTTCTGATGCCTATTTTTATTGAGTGTCATTTCCTTGTTTTATCCTCTATTTTCACTTACATTATATTGGTGTGTTCATTTTGTTTTTCTAGAGCAGTTGCTATTTTGATGATGACTACATATATGGAAGTGTAATATTTATTTATTTATGTTCATAAGAAATGGTATATGTGGGGCTGTGTTTTTTTTTAATATTATTTATTTTATTTTAAAATTATTTACTCTCCATGTGATACTACTATGTAATTATTAAATGTTAGTCTTTCTTAGCAAAAAGAGAACTCATTCATGTTAAGCTTTAAGTAATTTATTTTGTTTTGGTTAAAGTTAATTGTTGCATTGTCTAGTTGTCTTTTTGTAATTGTTGCTTTTTGTTCTTTATTTTTAATTGTTGAATTACTGTGTTACTTCACTGTTGCTATTCATTGGTATGATTTTTATAATTATGAGGTTATAAGTTAAAATTGGCCAATGAAAAATATCTCCGTCTGTTTTAGAGGCCTCCCCAATGTTAATAGACGGAAATTTAGTTTAAGTTTATATTATTTATATTTTAAAATGGCCGATGAAAAAATCACCGTCAATTTCCAAGGCCTCCCATGTTAATAAGGCGGGTTTTTATTTTTCAAGTTATTATTTAATTTATTTATTTTATTCATATTTATTTATTATTAACACTTTTACTAAGTGTCTTACCCAGAGTTGCTTTCCAAGAAAGCTATTCGAATGAAGTTCGAATTATATTTTTTATTCATTATTATATATATTATTTTGAGACTTGACTTAATCAAACTCAACGTTCAGAAGATGATCAATCATATTAGAAAAAAATCTAAATAAATTAAGTATTAGTCAGCACTAGGATAATGAATGATGAAAATGCCAACTTGCTAAGATTCAAAATGTCTTTAACAGTGGACTTTACGGTAGCATCCATGAACCTCAATACGGTTGACTTCCCTAGTTATCAATTTGCCGAAATCAGTGGATCTAATTTTATAGAGTATATCTCAGAGAAGACAACCTATAAATCTAGATAGAGCTGTTTTGTTTTTATATTCTGTGTCCAATATTTATATTGTAGCCTGACGACTAATTTTGGATTCACGTCGAAAGTAATTTACTGCAAAATAAATGCTTAGTTTGCATGTCATATTATTTATGTTTTATCAATCTCGTATGTTCATTATCGTTGATGGACATGTTTCTCCATCTTACGGTATCTATTACAACTGTTTGAATTTCGATAGGAGCATTTGAATTTTGGAATAGAATAATTGGTCAAATTGTTATGTGAAAGACGGGAGAACAACTAGCTGATTTATTTACAAAGGCATTGAATGGAGCTTGACTTAACTATTTGTGTAACAAGCTAGGCATGATCAATATATATGCTCCAGCTTAAGGGGGAGTGTGACAGAATATTATAAATATTATATTACCTTATTAGTAGGCTGAATCATAGGAGCGATCAGTAAGAATTATAGGAGAGATGTGTAGGATATTTTCTTATCTTTGGTAGAGCTACTTGCTAGTGTATATATATAAAAAAAATAAGATCTTCTGTTAACTTTCATGGTATCAGAGTCAGACCCATCCCAATTCTTTGCTCACCAATGTTGGGCCCTCATATTATATTGTCTATGTTTCAGTTAACGAGGTCTGGGAGTCTGGAGGAGTGTTAAGAAGTCCCACGTTGAAAAAGGGATGGGAAGTTGTACTCCTTGTATAGACTTGGATAATTCTCCCTTCAAAAATTAGCTTTTGGGGTTGAGTAAGGTCCAAGATCCATCTTTACAAGTATTAAAGACGTTGCAATAATCAGACTCCAATGTCCGATGCAGATCGGAAGGAAGTAGTAGTCGACCAGAACTACGTACGAAAATGATTGATGAAATGCCAACTCGTAAGAGCAAAAGGCAACACATCAGATCGGAATGAAGTAGTAGTCGACCAGCACTACGTACGAAAATGATTGATGAAATGCCAACTCGTAAGAGCAAAAGGCAACACAGTTGACTTGTGAATTATTAATAGTAATATGCTCGGAGCCATTATATAGTCAATGTCAAAACACGAGATGCTCGGCACCATTTTAGTACGTAGCCAATGGTTAACAGCTAGTCAGTTAATATACTTATGCATAACAAGTGGCCAAATTGTTATTGTCAGAGACGACTTAGCAAAAGAAGAAAATATGGAACTAAGCAAAGTCGTCTAAAGGAAAAAACGTCGCCAAGTTATTATTGTATCGTATAGTAGAATTAAAATATCGATAAATATATCACTTGCAGCTGACTAAGCTAACTCTCCAATATATATCCATTATATTGCACAACAAAATTACAAGGAAAAAAATGGGAAGACAAAACCAGGGTACAAATGCGGCACCTCAAGATAAACAACACTTCAGCCATCCACACATCTTGAAACCAATTGTGAATCCAACTGGAACTCTCACTTGCAATGCTTGTGAGCAACCAAACATTAGTAACAAGCCTTTCTATGGCTGCAATACCTGCCAATATAATCTCCATGACAACTGCTTCAACGCTCCGCGTTTTCTCAATCACTCGTCTCATCCTTCCCACCCCTTGACCCTTCACCAAATTCCATCTTATTCGAGTCGTTCCTATACTTGCAAGGCCTGTGACTCTGCTGGTAATGGATTTTGCTTTAGCTGTGCTTGTTGTGAATTTGATATCCACTTGCAATGTGCGTCCTGTCCTAGCTCGATACTTGTTGATAACCACCCGCATCAATTGGGGCTCCACTTCGGTTCTCCATACGAAGATAAGAATATCGAATACAATTGTGATATGTGCAATGTGATAATGAACAGGGACGATTGGTTGTACTACTGTGCTGGGTGTGATTTCGGGTCACACTTGTACTGTGCAATAACTAGTCCTGAAGTCGGTGTTTTCCCCAAACAGCAGCGTCCAATTCCAAATCCAAATCCAAATCCAAGTCAGAATTCAAATCCAAGTGGAAATTCCAATCCAAATACAGCGGTGGAAATGATAAACTCAGTGAATGCTGCTCATGAGCGGCTTATAGCAGCTCAAATTCGCGCTCAGTTTGAGGCACGAGGAAGAGAGGCTGCTCTGGACTTAATCTAGATTCTAGGCATACAATTACATATATTTAATGCTTCCGCTTTGGCCTTCTTTAGTTTTTATTGCAAAATAAATGTTTTTTTGTTTATGTTATTCCTCTTTCAAATTTGTATCTTTGATCATCAAGTTTCTCCATTTTAATTTTGGTTTCTATGTTTATCTATTACAAACTAGTGTTTCATTTACCCCCTTTTTGTTCTGTTTTCTTGGGTCCAAAATTACTGTCTTTAATTTGGCAGAATGATAACCATATCAGTCCTCTCGTAGTAAAAATATAGATTCAAGAAAAAGGAAAGAGGAAGAAGAGTGAAGACTGAAACGACAAAAAACACACCAAAGTATTGCTGTTTTTTGAGTTTCATAGTTGAATTATCACTATCAAGTGTGTGAGTTTTCCACTTGAACTATCACCAAATGTGTCTCGAAACACACGTCAATTATCGATACTAATCAAAATAAATGATAAATTATTCTCGTGAAAAGGTCAATAATATTACGTGTGATCTTTTAATATATCGAGTGATTATTTAAAGAAACTTATTGTGATTGGTGATGTATGAAGATATAAAACCTGTAAAAAGACGAGGTCAAGATAGAATATGGTGATTGTTATTTATTTTCCACTTTTTTCCCATTTTAAGTTCTCAGATTTGTTAGCTGTTTATTAAAGTCAATTTAACCTTCTGATGCCTATTTTTATTGAGTGTCATTTCCCTGTTATATCCTCTACTTTCACTTACATTATATTGGTGTGTTCATTTTGTTTTTCTAGAGCAGTTGCTATTTTGATGATGACTACATTTATGGAAGTGTAATATTTATTTATTTATGTTCATAAGAAATGGTAGATGTGGGGCTGTGTTTTTTTTTTAATATTATTTATTTTATTTTAAAATTATTTACTCTCCATGTGATACTACTGTGTAGTTATTAAATGTTAGTCTTTCTTAGCAAAAAGAGAATTCATTCATGTTAAGCTTTAAGTAATTTATTTTGTTTTGGTTAAAGTTAATTGTTGCATTGTCTAGTTGTCTTTTTGTAATTGTTGCTTTTTGTTCTTTATTTTTAATTGTTGAATTACTGTGTTACTTCACTGTTGCTATTCATTGGTATGATTTTTATAATTATGAGGTTATAAGTTAAAATTGGCCAATGAAAAATCTCTCCGTCGATTTTAGAGGCCTCCCCAATGTTAATAGAAGAAAATTTAGTCTAAGTTTATATTATTTATATGTTAAAATGGCCAATGAAGAAATTACCGTCGATTTCCAAGGCCTCCCATGTTAATAAGGCGGGTTTTTATTTTTTAAGTTATTATTTAATTTATTTATTTTATTCATATTTATTTATTACTAACACTTTTACTAAGTGTCTTTACAGATACCCGGAGTTGCTTTCCAAGGAAGCTATTCGAATGAAGTTCGAATTATATTTTTTATTCATTATTGTATATATTATTCAGTCGAGACCCACAATTGTGAATTTCGAAGGATGCCTAATATCTTCCCTTCGGAATAACTTGAACCCTTACCTAGAATCTATTGGTTTCATAGACATTATTTTTCTTTAATTAATTAATCGGCTTCCTAAAATTAGGTGGCGACTCCCTTTCCCTTTTAAACCCTTTCCCTTTATTTCTTTTAAATTCTTTTAAATTTGAACTAGTTATTATTTTTTAAGTCACCACGACGTTGCTCCTTTTTAGGGACGTCAACAGAATGACAACACTCCGCTGGGGATATAAAGGTTCTAACCATTATGAGTTCATTTTTTCAAATTGAGGAGATTATTCTTTTATTATGTTATCATTGACCTTGTATATTTTGTTGATTATTTGTATATTGTGTTTATGATTCATTCATTATTTGTTTAATTATATGTATACTCTTATTGCATCATGACATATTTTTCGCCTCTTGGCATTTTTTATTTCTTACTTAGAGGACGATTATGCGGGCCACAGTCGTTCGTTATCCAAATTATTTATCGGAGTACCCTGGCGAATGAAGTTGGCTACTGGATGGTCAACGGTCGCTAACTTCCCCAGCCCAAGTTGTTCGCTTGGGTCACCGGTCCACTTTCAAATAAAGCCCACTCTTGGTCACCTAGTTTTAGAACATTCATAGTTTGAGTTAATGTTTCATTCAAGTTACAATCGGTTGGAACTACGTTTGACCTGATTCCTAATTCAACGGGATACATAGGCGCCACAACGGCTCGGTCATGTTCCCCGTAAGTTTTCCCATGTTTTAGAATACTAGGGAAATTTTTTTGAGGAGGTCTCAAAAAATTTCACGAATGAGACAGTTGCTACAAAATTAAATACGGGAGATTGCTAAAGTTGAAACAAGGGCAAAATTTTTTAAGAAAAACCCTCAAAAATTTCACCAAGGTTGTACACAGACTCCAGATTTATGAGGCATCGCCCTGAGTTGATTTATACAGTTGTATGAATTTTTGTACATAATATTATTTTTTCATTTTATATCCTTGATTTTATTTGTTTTACATTTCATTGACATTTTTATAGTTTGGGTCGTCCGCCCTTCAATGTGACTCATTCATTTCTCATTTCAATTATTTTTTCTTTCAAAAAAACATATTTGTTAAATTGGGTTGTCCACCTTTCAATGTGACTCATTAGTTTTTCATTCTTTTTATTATTTTTTTCAAAAAAATAAAAAATAAAAAACTTCTTTGTTGTTCAAAACATGTGTTTTATGCCATATCTGAACGAACTACGCAAACCTGATTCTCTCAATGAGATACGTAGGCAGCCCTTTTAGGATTCAGTATTCTTTATTTAAAATATTCTTTATTTTTTTTTATTCTCTTTAAAATGTTTATATTTTTTAAATCATTTTTTGATTTGATTGGTGCCAACATAGTTAGAGTGTGCATATGAAAAAATATATAATTGATACAATAAAGAAAGGTTGACTTCTTGTTAAACCATAGATTCTTTTGGTACCTCTCGTTCCTACTTTTGTTACATTTGAGAACGTTCTCTTGCATACATTCAAGATTAGAACAAAATCAGATTCATTGTTTCATGGGCATTGTGTGGTGAGTTTTGAATTAAATTCTATTGTGTTGCATTGTTGATCTAGAACTTGGCCTAAATGTTTGTTGAGGCGAAATTCTGAGTAACGTTTGATCTGAAAAATGATTGTTGGCCTTCGTTGACCCGTTTGAGCCTTTCAAAGCCTACCAAATGACATTAATCCTTAGTATGTCCCACTTTGAGCCTTAAGCCTTTTCTTTGGACATCCATATTTTAGCCTATACCCTATCTTAGTGCTTATTTTTTATTCATTATTGTATATATTATTGACGTTAGGCAAACCTTAGGCCGTTTCTTATATTATTATTTCATTTTATTATTTATGTAAATCATATGTTTATTATACTTGTACATTGTTGTTACCTCCTCCTCAATTTGAAAAAAAAAAATGAATTCAGTCGGGACCCACAATTTTGGATTTCGAATGATGCCTAATATATTCCCTTCGGAATAACTTGAATCCTTACCTAGAATCTATTGGTTTCATAGACATTATTTTTCTTTAATTAATTAATTGGTTTCCTAGTTTTCCTAAAATTAGGTGGCGACTCCCTTTCTCTTTTAAACCCTTTCCCTTTATTTCTTTTAAATTCTTTTAAATTTGAACTAGTTATTATTTTTTGAGTGACCGCGACGTTGCTCATTTTTAGGGATGTCAAAAGTGGTTATGTTATTTCTCTTTCAAAATAAAAGAATATTTATCCGTTCATCACAATACTTATTGATCAAATTGAGCTTTTAAGCAAAAGGAGAAATTGAATAAGTAAATTAATTAACTTGAGAAAACCAACAAGAAGGCAAAATTTTAATGTATATAAAAAGTAAATTATGAAAAAGTTGCTTAAAATGATTTGGTTATATCCTTTATCAACCCTCAGATCCAAAGGTTAGAAACCTGCTTGGTGATTGTAGTTGAAAGGGCAGGAGCATGTTAATTATTCCTGATAATTCAAATAAAATATAGGTCGACAAACAAATTAGTAAAATATGAACAAAATTACAATAGGAGCATTTCAACTTCGGTATAGAATAATAAGATTAATTTCACAGCTTAATTATGCACTGTACGATTTGTAAAACTTCACCCCTGTATATCTTTAAGTCTTAGGGGTCATTTGGTACAAACATTGATAACGCATGAATTAATAATGCAGGAATTTTACTGAACCCAAATCATCGCAACAGTGTTCCAACAGTGATTTTGTGCACAACAATTGGGAGTCGAACTAATAAATTCACTAGCACTATATATAACACAGATAATAAGGTAATTCAGGAAAAGATCCCCACCATTACTATTTTATCCATTACTTCTCAATAGTATAGTGGATGAAGGCCGTGTGTACAAATGAATATGTGACACTAGGATCATTTGCCTCGGTACTTCTACAAAAAAAAAATTATTAATAAATATTAGAGGCTAGGATCACTAAAAGTGATCTTTAACGATAATTAATTGATGAAAATAGCTTAATTATTGCTAAATATATTTTTAGAGGCAATTAATACTCTTTGTAAATGTCACTAAAGCCTATAACGACATTTGATCCAATAACAATTGACTAATGCCGATAAAAAATTTAGCACTCTTTGTTAATATGAAAATTTATTGCCACTAAAAGTTATTTTCGTTGTAATATATACAAGGTTTTTTTTCATTGTAGTACTCTTATGAAAAGACACATTGATTCATGAAAGAACATGACTCTTATGAAATGACATATCTGTGTTAATGAAAGAACATGACTCTTATGAAGAGTCATCTCTTAAGTTCTATAAATATAAAGACTCTCTAGAAGTAGCCTAGGAAAATCTGCATATATAAACAAAGGGCTTTGTTGTATCTTTGGAGAGAATTGTTTGTATTTACCTCAATATGTATATGGGCAATATCTCTTTAAAGAAAGTGTTTTCACGCCTCAAAGTCATCTTCATCTTCAATCATATTTCCTACTATTATTTTTCTAACAATTTTAAAGAGATCAAAATAAAAGAATGTATATAGTGACGTCCGTGAGAAGTAATACGGTAATACTAGAAAAACGATTGATCAGATATTAGATGAGAAACAAACATACATATATGATTATTCGGCTGACAAGTTTATTAGTCCTCCCTCTATACCATTTTATGTGTCATTCTTTATTTTTTAATTTATCCAGTATCTTACTATAATGAGTAACAATTTAATTTTAAAATTCCTCTTTTACCGAAATGATTTATAGCAAAAGAAATATCTAAAAATTGTTTTAGACTACAAATTTTAAAAGATTCTTTTTTCTTAAATTTGTGCCAAGTCAAACGTTGTTAGTCTGCCACATAAAATAGGAGGAAGTGAGTATTAAGAAGCTGCAATAATGAGACTCCAATATTATGTATACAAATTAGAACAAGCTCTGAATGTAGTCGACCAGCCCTACGAAAATGATTGATGAAATGCCAAGTTGCAGAGCAAAAAGTCTAGTGCCGAAACTTGGATGAACCTCAACACAGTTAACTTGTGAATACGAAGATGCTCGGCGCCATTTTAGTCAAAGTCAAAACACGAAGATGCCAATGGGTATATACCAGCTAGTCAATCCATTGGCCAAATTGTTAATGTCGGAGACGACTTATTAATTAGTTGGTAAAAGAAAAAGGAAATATGCAAAGTCGCCCAAAGGAAACAACGTGGCCAAGTTATTGTATTGTATCATATAGTAGTTGAATTGAAATATCTATAAATATGGAGCTACGTAACTCTCTATTATATTGCACAAGAAAAATAAAAACACAATGGGAAGACTGAACGGGGGTACAAATGCTCAAGGTAAACAACACTTCAGCCATCAACACGCCTTGAAACTAATTGCCAATCCAACTGAAACTCTCACTTGCAATGCTTGTGAGCAACCAAACAATAGTAACAAGCCTTTCTACGGCTGCAACACCCACCACTGCCATCATTATCTCCATGAAAATTGCTTTAATGCTCCGCGTTTTCTCAATCACTCATCTCATCCTTCCCACCCCTTGACTCTTCACCAATTTCCGCCTTACGTGAGTCGTTCCTATATTTGCAATGCTTGTGGCTCTAATGGAAAAGGATTTTGCTTTAACTGTTCTGCTTGTGAATTTGATATTCACTTGCAATGTGCATCCTGCCCTAGCTCCATACTTGTTGATAAACACCCGCATCAATTGGAGCTCCACTTCGCTTCTCCTGACGAAGACAAGGATACCGAATATGTTTGCGATATCTGCTTTGTAATGATGAATAATGACAATTGGATGTACTATTGCGCTGGCTGTGATTTCGCGTCACACTTGAACTGTGCGATAATTACTCCTGAAGTCGGTGTTTTCCCCAAACAGCATCATCCAAATTCAAATTCAAATCCAAATCCAAATCGGTATTTCAACGTGGATGCAGCGGTGAATATGATAAATTCAGTGAATGATGATCATGACCGGTTTATAGCAGCTCAGATTGGCGCTCAGATCGATGCACGAGGAAGACGGGCTATGCTGGACTTAATCTAGGCCATCACGAACATACAGTTACCTATAACTCTCGTGATTATCTAATGCATCCGCTTTGGCGTTCTTCAGTTTTTATTGCAAAATAAATGCTTTATTGTTGTTATGTTGTTTCATTTTCAAATTTGTATCTTTGATCATCAAGTTTCTCCATTTTTGTTTTTGTTTCAACTAGTTCTCGAACACGCACGTGTATTCCATGCTTCATAATATAAATATTTTAAAAGTGAATGTGTTTGAATTAAATTTTTTAGATATCATATGAACATGTGAAGAAAATAACTACATTTTATTTTTTAGAACTATTTTTTTGTACAATAATTTTTATTTTATGAGGTACATAATAAGTGATGTTCTTGTTATTGGTTATCATATTTGAATTGTAGCTCTGACTCATGAGAAGTTCAATAATTTTTAAAAAGATATTCAAAAGCATATATTTGCATCACATGAGAAATTGTTAACAAAAACAAATGAATTTAGACTATTTCATGTTAGCTTCATATATTGGAACATTACATAGTACTGTATATTATATTAAGCAAAAAATAAAAATAATTATTATATTATCAAAGATTATTTTCCTCAAGTACTCGAAATTCTAGAATAGTGGCACATCAAATTCCACTGACCTTCAAACTCACACAACGAAAATAAATCAGACGAAAAATTTTAAAGTGTAAGAAGAAGAGTAGAAAACTTTTGTGGTTGAAAAATGAGAGGAAATCCCTCTATTTATAGCTAACGAAGGGTAGTGTGAACATGTGTTTATTGTGCCTTATATAAAAAGGCACAACCCTTCAGAAGAGTGATAATCCTTTGGAAAAGTCACAACACTTTGAAAAAGTCATAACTCTTATGAAAAGTCACAATCATTTGTAAAAGTCACAATTTATAGAGAAAGTCACAACTCATCAGAAAAGTCATTACTCTTCAAAAAAGTCACAAATCATCGGAAAAGTTACAACCTTTCAAGAGAAACATATGTTATTCAAATATATATAGATAGATGTTTTAAGCAGGGGGTATTATAGTAATTTAATATTAAAGTTAGGAAATTCATGCTTTTAAGGTAGTATAGATAGATAGATATAGATATAGATGTTTATATATTACAAACTAGTGTTTCATTTCCCCCTGTTTTTTGGGTCGAAAATTATTCTTTAATTTGGCAGAATGATAACCATATCAGTCCTCTCCTAGTAAAAATTTAAGTGTATAAAACGTAAAATATAATTAAATTTTAGCATGATGATTTAAATATGATTACAAAAATCAATCCAAATAAATTAAAAAATGATTCTACAAATTAAAATATGAAATAAGAGTGTATAAAATGTAAAATAAAATAAATAATTTATTGGGAAAAATGAAGATTAAGAACTTTATTATGTTATTTTAATAATACAAATTTTATTCTTTCTTTTAAAACATAAAATTCTTTATTTTATTTTATAGACTTAAATATATTAAATATTTTGGGTTGACCTAATATTAAAAATTTGAATAAATAAAAAATAGATTTCTTGGAACAAATAAAAGAACTAAGTAATTAGTAAAAAATCGATTTAATTAAATTGGGGTTAAGATTATTTTTAGATCAAAAGGTGGACGGAGGGATATCTTTTAAACAAAACCAAAGGTGGGAATGGTATTTTTAGACCAAAAATAGAAGAAAAATATTTTTGAACAATTTCCAATAGATTATGAGTATTCTTAACCCTTTTCATGTAAGGTAATTCTATTCTCGGAAAGGAATTACTAATACTTTGCTAGCGTTTGACCCAAAGTTCCCAAGTATTTTTGCCAAATAATACTTGGGCCAAGTTTTTCCCAAGTTAACACCCTGTGATTGGCCCCAAGTTTTTCCAAAAATATATTTGACTATTTCAAAAAATATGATTTATACCCATAAATTCTAAAAACTATTTAAAATACCATAAGTTTGTATTATCTATTTATAATGAATATGTTCCGTTAAAAATAACCTTATAACATAATTGATAACAATCAACAACAACAAAATAACAATATAGGCAAGAGCAATACATTAATGCATATTCAAACTTGTCATTGATTCAGTTATAATTATAACAACCTTCGGAGGAGGTAGTAGCAAACTATTCCTTTATATAATCTTCCCACATTCTACAAACAATCTCTTCCCGATAGAGTGGGTGGTGGCATGTTATTAAATAAAAATAATGAATAGATATGGTAGATAATTATTAGTTTGATTCGGTCATAATTACAATCTATTAAAAAAATTGTTCCTTTTTCTCAATTTTACCATTCAAATTAGAACTCGAACTTTTCCGGATGAGGTAGTAAGAAACTATTCCTATAGATATATATTTGTAGAAAGTAATAAATGATGGGTATTTTTCATAAAATGTAAAAGTTTAGGATAATTTTTGAATTTTTTAAAGTTTCCAAATATTTCTCAAGTTCCCAAAAACTAGTTTTTTAATTCTAATATTTGGGAACTTGGGATTCTTGGCAAAAAAAATTTGCCAAGTTATGTGACCAAACATCAACGGATAATTTTTTTCCAAATATTCCCAAATAAAACTTGGGGCTAAACAGGTCCCTTAACTTGAGAGTTGTCACAGAGTTATTCAGAAGAATATATATTTTTCAATATCAAACACTATTTTCACATCTTTGGAGTACATCTTTTTCTTTCTACCTACAGTTGAATCTCTTATACTTAAATTAATATTTTTTGAAACCATGAAATGTTATTATTTTATAAAAGTATTTTTAATTGATTAATTAATATATTTTTAAAATCTAATTAATAAAAAATTAATGTTTAGATGCATGGAAGAACTGTGACCCTTAAATTGAATATCAAATCGAAAAATCAAAAGAAAAAGAAAATCAAAATCGAATCGAAGAACCGAATTAGTTCGGTTTGGTTCTATTTTTCAATTTTATGCCTATTCTTATGTGTATGCGCTCTTCACTTAGGTTTTTTATGCTAATTAAACATTTTTTATTACTTTTAAAAAATATATTCCCTCCATTTACTTTTAATTGTTACATTTGGACTTGACATACACATTAATAAAACAATAATTCACATGACTATTTTATCACGTTATCCCAATTAATTAATGTTTAGTATTAAGTTTTGAAAATGGGAATAAGTAAATAATGTCAAGGATAAAACATGAAAAAAAATACTTTTTTTCTTATATGTGAAAAGTGATAAGTAAGAATGAAAATATATTTTTGAAATAATGAGCAAGTAAAAGTGAACAGATCTAGAGAGAGAGTAGCTATTACTAAGGACAAAATGGGAAGAATGTATTCAATAATATCTTTAGTTTCGAAAATAACAATTAGTCCCCCGTTCCTATATTTATATGTCACAAATTTTAGATTTCACATTCTTTAAGAAATTTGATAAATTTATCATTGTACCCTTATTTAGTGTTCTCTTTAAGTCAAGATTTCAATAAATGAACATAAATTAGTTTATTTTGTATAATTAAATTAACCAATGAACATGAATTAATCATATAGTTTTCGGCCAAATTCATACTTTCAAGGCTAATAACTCTCAAGGGTAAAATATGAAGAATAATGTTATTTATATATTGATTTTATGAAATGACAAATATTGATGAACATCAATTTTTAATAAGGACGACGTATAAATAGGAATGAATGATGTATTTTGAATCATCTACTTTTGATAAAAATGGCAAGTAAAGTGATCCGAAAAGAGTAAAAAGATCGGAATTCAAAACTATAAATTCAAAGTTAACCATTAACTTTAAATTTTGCCTCCATAAAATCATGACAACAGAAACTAAAAAGGCTAAAAGAATTAAGGGGTGAAAATTAACTTGAGAAGCTTAATAAAAGCTTGAGAATTCAGAGTAATCCGATACACAAAACAATTCACATTTACACAAGATTAAAAAAAACGGCCTCATCCCTCAAAAAATGTGATATAGACAACCTAAATATGAGAATCAAGCGGACATATATGACTGTTCGTCTGGCAAGTTAATTTTGAGACATTGACTTAATCAAACTCAACGTTAAGAAGATGATCAATCATATTAGAAAAAAATCTAAATAAATTAAGTATTAGTCAGCACTAGGATAATGAATGATGAAAATGCCAACTTGCTAAGATTCAAAAAGCCTTTAACAGTGGACTTTTACGGTAACATCCATGAACCTCAATACGGTTGACTTCCCTAGTTATCAATTTGCCGAAATCAGTGGATCTAATTTTATAGAGTATATCTCAGAGAAGACAACCTATAAATCTAGATAGAGCTGTTTTGTTTTTATATTCCGTGTCCGATATTTATATTGTAGCCTCAAGACTAATTTTGGATTCACGTCGAAAGTAATTTACTGCAAACTAAATGCTTAGTTTGCATGTCTTATTATCTATGTTTTATCGATCTCGTATGTTCATTAACGTTGATGGACATGTTTCTCCATCTTACGGTATCTATTACAACTGTTTGAATTTCGATAGGAGCATTTGAATTTTGGAATAGAATAATTGGTCAAATTGTTATGTGAAAGACGGGAGAACAACTAGCTGATTTATTTACAAAGGCATTGAATAAAGCTTGACTTAACTATTTGTGTAATAAGCTAGGCATGATCAATATATATGCTCCAGCTTAAGGGGGAGTGTGACAAAATATTATAAATATTATATTACCTTATTAGTAGGCTGAATCATAGGAGCGATCAGTAAGAATTATAGGAGAGATGTGTAGGATATTTTCTTATCTTTGGTAGAGCTACTTGCTAGTGTATATATATAAAAAAAAAATAAGATCTTCTGTTAACTTTCATGGTATCAGAGTCAGACCCATCCCAATTCTTTGCTCACCAATGTTGGGCCCTCATATTATATTGTCTATGTTTCAGTTAACGAGGTCTGGGAGTCTGGAGGAGTGTTAAGAAGTCCCACATTGAAAAAGGGATGGGAAGTTGTACTCCTTGTATAGACTTGGATAATTCTCCCTTCAAAAATTAGCTTTTGGGGTTGAGTAAGGTCCAAGATCCATCTTTACAAGTATTAAAGACGTTGCAATAATCAGACTCCAATGTCTGATGCAGATCGGAATGAAGTAGTAGTCGACCAGCACTACGTACGAAAATGATTGATGAAATGCCAACTCGTAAGAGCAAAAGGCAACACAGTTGACTTGTGAATTATTAATAGTAATATGCCCGGAGCCATTATATAGTCAATGTCAAAACACCAAGATGCTCGGCACCATTTTAGTACGTAGCCAATGATTAACAGCTAGTCAGTTAATATACTTTTGCATAACAAGTGGCCAAATTGTTATTGTCAGAGACGACTTAGCAAAAGAAGAAAATATGGAATCAAGCAAAGTCGTCTAAAGGAAAAAACGTCGCCAAGTTATTATTGTATCGTATAGTAGAATTAAAATATCGATAAATATATCACTTGCAGCTGGCTAAGCTAACTCTCCAATATATATCCATTATATTGCACAACAAAATTACATGGAAAAAAATGGGAAGACAAAACCGGGATACAAATGCGGCACCTTAAGATAAACAACACTTCAGCCATCCACACATCTTGAAACCAATTGTGAATCCAACTGAAACTCTCACTTGCAATGCTTGTGAGCAACCAAACATTAGTAACAAGCCTTTCTACGGCTGCAATACCTGCCAATATAATCTCCATGACAACTGCTTCAACGCTCCGCGTTTTCTCAATCACTCGTCTCATCCTTCCCACCCCTTGACCCTTCACCAAATTCCATCTTATTCGAGTCGTTCCTATACTTGCAAGGCCTGTGGCTCTGCTGGTAATGGATTTTGCTTTTGCTGTGCTTGTTGTGAATTTGATATCCACTTGCAATGTGCGTCCTGTCCTAGCTCGATACTTGTTGATAACCACCCGCATCAATTAGGGCTCCACTTCGGTTCTCCATACGAAGATAAGAATATCGAATACAATTGTGATATGTGCAATGTGATAATGAACAGGGACGATTGGTTGTACTACTGTGCTGGGTGTGATTTCGGGTCACACTTGTACTGTGCAATAACTAGTCCTGAAGTCGGTGTTTTCCCCAAACAGCAGCGTCCAATTCCATATCCAAATCCAAGTCAGAATTCAAATCCAAGTGGAAATTCCAATCCAAATACAGCGGTGGAAATGATAAACTCAGTGAATGCTGCTCATGAGCGGCTTATAGCAGCTCAAATTCGCGCTCAGTTTGAGGCACGAGGAAGAGAGGCTGCTCTGGACTTAATCTAGATTCTAGGCATACAATTACATATATCTAATGCTTCCGCTTTGGCCTTCTTTAGTTTTTATTGCAAAATAAATGCTTTATTGTTGTTATGTTATTCCTCTTTCAAATTTGTATCTTTGATCATCAAGTTTCTCCATTTTCATTTTGGTTTCTATGTTTATCTATTACAAACTAGTGTTTCATTTCCCCCCTTTTTTGTTCTGTTTTCTTGGGTCCAAAATTACTGTCTTTAATTTGGCAGAATGATAACCATATCAATCCTCTCGTAGTAAAAATATAGATTCAAGAAAAAGGAAAGAGGAAGAAGAGTGAAGACTGAAACGACAAAAAACACACCAAAGTATTGCTGTTTTTTGAGTTTCATAGTTGAATTATCACTATCAAGTGTGCGAGTTTTCCACTTGAACTATCACCAAATGTGTCTTGAAACACACGTCAATTATCGATACTAATCAAAATAAATGATAAATTATTCTCGTGAAAAGGTCAATAATATTACGCGTGAGCTTTTAATATATCGAGTGATTATTTAAAGAAACTTATTGTGATTGGTGATGTATGAAGATATAAAACCTATAATAAGACGAGGTCAAGATAGAATATGGTGATTGTTATTTATTTTCTACTTTTTTCAGCTTTTAACAGGTCTAAATATTTTTTTATTTAGAAAAAAAAACTCGTAAATATCATGATAATGACTTTCCCAGCGGAAGTATACACAAGAAAAATAAATTTAATAAATGACATTTCATAACCCCAACACCTGCACACTCTCCCATAGCCCCGGGCCCCCACGTACCCCAACACCTCCACCTCATCCACATTTATAGTGTTTACCTAAATTATATACAAATAATTTTTAGATAATATTTAGTGCATTATCAAATACAAAGGAATAATAATAAGAAAATCACTTATTTTTAGAAAAATACTCTCCGTACAAACACACCTCAAGAAAGAAAAATCTTGTAGCTTTGCAGGAACTTGAAAACTTATTTCCAAGGGAGTTTTTCCTTTTCCAGTGTGCGACCTGACTAGGCCAAGTTACGGAAGTTTTGATGACTCAAAGTTCATATGAGCGGGAAAAAAGTGAGAGGAAGAGGGTGTAGCACTCGTATTGATTATCCATTTCGCTTTATGACATACATGGTTTTGTAGTCAAAGCAACTCTATCGCATTCCAATTCTTACTAGGATTGGTTTTTGTAAAATATTTGATCAGCCAGCGCTACAAGCAAAGTATGTAGTCATGTCTACGCAGATTTTACACTATTTTATGTAATGTCATGATAGTTGACTTCCAGAATAAGAAGTACCTATTAAACTTGATAGTGGATGTACTAAATTCATATAATTCATTTTCAAGAAATACATATAAACCATGTCTATCTCCCCCCAAAAAAAAAAACCAAATATTGAAAACAACATAGAGACTAAGCAAATTGAGAGACATGAAATATCAAGATAACCAACATTTCAGCCACCACCATATATTGCAAAAACTTGTTCTTGATGAAAGTGAGGAACTTCAATGTCAAGCCTGTGAGAAGTCCATTTTTGAGCTTTTTCATGGTTGCATCTCTTGCAATTTCTACCTCCATGACAATTGCCTCAACGTGCCTCGTTCTCTAGTTCACCCTTCTCATCCTTCTCACCCTTTAACCCTTCTTCCAACTCCTACTTATTCAAGCCGATCTTTTACCTGTAATGCCTGTGGATCTGAAGGAAGATCATGTAGCTTAAGTTGTGCTCATTGCGAGTTTGATCTGCACGTGCAATGTGCCCTTTTGCCCCAAACTGTCTTAATTGACCAACGTCATCATCATGAACTTACACTTATATTTGATTCCTCTTTCGGTGATGATGAGGATGAAAGTTCTATTTTTGTTTGTGATCTCTGTCATGGAAAAGTAGAACCGAATTCTTGGTTATATTATTGTGCTGATTGTGATTTTGGAACACATATTGAATGTAGTAGCATTTCCAAATATGTCAACAAACCAAAAGAAAATGCAGTTGTTACGAAACCAAAGGAGGAACTTGTCATTAGTAACTCAACAAAAAGTCCAGTTAGGAAAACAGAGAAAAAAACAGCTAAGAATCCCAAAATGAAACTAGTAGCTGAATCTCCAGTCGAAAAACTAGCAGACGAATTATCACAAGTAGAAGAAAATGCAGTGATCATGAAACCAAACCTGGAAGAACCAATCAACAAAGAAATTACTGAACAAGTATTCAATACATCAACAAAAGATCCAGTTAGGAAAACAGAGAAAAAAATTGCCAAGAGTGTTAGAGTAAATCCCAAAATGAAGACAGTATTGCAATCACCAGAAGAAAATGAAGGAGAAGAAAATACAGAGATCTTGAAACCAGAGGAAGTACCAAGCAATGAAAGAGTCATTAGTACATCAACAAAAAGTACAACTAGGAAAACAAAGAAAATATCAGGAGAAAATCCCAAAAGGAAGCCAGTATCTGAATCATCGCCAGACGAAAATTCAGCAGACAAATTAGGAGAAGGAGTAGAAGAAGAGGAGTCGTCAGAATTAACATACTATGAAGCTCAGCGCAGACTGAAAGAACAACATATGAAAAACATGATCATGCTTCAATCTATGGACAATGCTGCTAGCTATGTTGGGCCCTCACGGGGTTATTACTATTATTGACCTTCTATCAACATTCAACATCAAGCACGCGTATTCACTTGTATTCAAGGATTTCCCTTTGTTTGAATCTTGCTATTACATGTTGTTTTGAAGTATTATTTCATCCCTATATATGTTTGAATGGTTTTATGTTTGTTAGCATTGATTGTATATTCAATATTGCTGCGAGCTGTTGTATGAGTATATCATTATCTATAGTCATTTTTTTCTGTTAGAAATGTATCTCGGATCTAACTCAACCTCAAAAGTTAGTTCATGAAAGAAAAACTGTCAAAACACCATGTAAGGAGATTATGTACCCTTTTTTCCTGCAAGGTGGGACTCCAACACCCCCGCACGCCTAGGACTAGACATCTAGGGGCGTTGGAGTCCCAAATCGGTGGGAAAAAGGCTACATGTCTCCTTATATATCTTGGAAAATACTAGTTTCTTTCCATTTGTACTTTTAAATATAATGCCAGCTGATTTGTCCCTAGCTTCAGAGGCGGAGCCAGGATTAAGAGTTTGGGGGTTCTAAATCAATTTTGTTAGGGGTTCACAAGTTAATATACATATATATTAATTTAATTTTCTAATACAAATACAGGGTCTACGAAAAAGCTAGTGGGTTCGTCCGAGCCCGTGAACCCCCACCTAGCTCCGCCTCTGCCTAGCTTTGCATCCATTGGGTAAGGGATAATCTCACTGGAGCATAACAATTATTATTCATGTTTTATTAATTTCAACCTAATATTGATAAAGTTGGCTTCACAAAGCGTAAAATAGACAATAAGCATAAAAGTGGATAATAATCACATAGAATGTACAAATATTCTTTCAAAATTGTAAATAAAAAATAGCTCAATGGGCAAAGGGGACAATTGAAATTCAAAGAGAAGCTTCCTCCTCTATCTGTGATGAGACTCAAAACAGTATAGTAAGCTAGTTGTTTTCTATTCTAAATGTAAATATCCAAACATCGATTTGAGATTATCATTTATTACATATATATATATATACCTTATTCTAACTAGTAACTATTATAGTACTCCTTCCGTTTAAGTTTGATCGTTCTACTTTCTTTTTTAATCTATTTCAAAATGAATGTCTCTTCTTTACTTTCTTAAAACGGAGAGAGTAACTCTTACATATTCCCCGGCATACGACTGGAAGGAGCTCAAATTATAATCATCAATCATAACGCAAAGATTATAATGAAGATAATAATAATCATCAAAATACTTGGTAATTTTTATAAGTTGCTAGATTTGGTTCATTCATATTAAAATCTAACTATGCATGCATCATTTAGTTTTAAACATGTGCTTGATCTTAAATTGGATAAATATATTTCCGAATACACCCCTGATTTATAAAGATAGAGACATACCCCCATTTTTTTTCTATCTTCAAAGGTCAAAAATTTAAAGGAAAAATAGTTTAATGGAGATTGCAGAGCACGAAATGTACAAATTTCGTGTTTTAGTAAAGTCCGTATATTCTGGTGATCCTAAAATTGTTTATAGGGAAAAGCTCTAAATATGCCTCCAATTTTTGCAAAAACAGTTTATACTTGCCCTCTATTAATAATTAGGGTTAAGTTTATCCTTGTCGTTACAAAAATTGACTAGATTTGCTCTTATTGATGAATGATAAAGGCTTTTCCAATATGTCGGTAAAACAATGGTCAATTTTTCCCCTTAAAACTGTAGGTAATGGTACATTTGTCTTCAGATTTTTAACATAAGATCGTTATTCTAGCGATAACAATATCAACTTCTTCAACCACTTCAAATTAGGTTTTTATCTCCCAAGGTCAAATTAACCACAATCAGGATTCAAATCTACCCAAATGGAACTCAAATGATGATTAATTGCATAATCGAATCATGTAATCACCTCCGTCTAAACTCTATCGAGACAATATCCTTCAATAATCTTTCTCAATTCATGAATGCCAAAAGCTTTATATCGACCTCTTCATACTTAACAACAAACATGTTGGATTGTATTCAGAATCTAAATCATTTGGCAACAATATCGATTTATAGTGGTTGACGATTGATGCTTACACAAGGTAACTATGAAAAAAACAGCTGAAAAATATGAGCTACTTGAAAATAGTCGAAGAAGTTGCATAGAAAAAGTGCTAAAGATGAAACAACAAAGCTTCCAACAACACTTTCTCGAGCCTTTTTCCTGATGATAAGTACCTCACCTCGAGTAGGATACCAGTGATCTCTTACATGGCCTTCTTCAAGACTGGTAACTTGCAATTAAACTAAGCATGTGACTAACTAAAATATTCAGTATAATTGAGCAGTTAAAGTTGATCTAGTTTTATTAGTCAGATGAAAGGATTACTACTACAACTACTTCTACTCATCAAAAGTTAACAATAAAAAAAAGATGATTAATATCTAAGATCTAAACTTAGATACAAAACTAAACTATACAGATCCTTCTTCTTCTTCATGGCCACCTTCAATCTCCTACACTTTTCTCAGAACCAGCTTCATTATCCGACTCATTTCCATCTCCATTATCATCTTCACCTTCCAAATACCGAACCCTTTTCCGCAATTCCTCCAATTCCCTCTCCATTACATACATTTTCTCCTTCAATTCCATGTTTTCCTCCTCCAATCTCTCAATATGTTCCTCCACATCGTCAACTCTGTAACCAAAATCATACGTATCTCGACCCGACCCACCATTTCTCGGGTCATATATCATCTCAAAACGGCTCAAGTCATGGCTTAACCTCCTCTCCACTTCCTCAACATCACTGTTCCAAGATACAATAACCCCTTCTCCTTCATCCTCTTCTTCTGGTTCATTCTCGGGTGATCGAACCCGAATCAACCCGTTCATCGACCCGTACCCGTCTACACCCCACTCTTCCTTCGCTACATCAGCTAAAATCTCCCTCGCCGGAGAAAACTTCGGCGTCGGTAAAACAGCCGGAGTCACCGGACAAGGGGAAACCAAAGAAGTAATTCCGCCAGATTTCTTTGCACGGATTAGGAACGACGTTGTATTATGCGGAGTGAAAGGGGTAAAACGATAATTTTCTCTCTGTTTCTTCCTCTGAAAAAACCGGCGGGGTTTGTTCGACCGGTGGGGTTTCTGAAACTCGGTGTTGTAAAGGTTTTGGAGTTTCCAATCACTCCGGTTAACGCTCCCGGGAGTAAAACAAGGCCTTTGTGAAACTTGGAAAGTTTGTTGATTTTCCGGTACCATTGTGGGTCGTGGTGGTAAAGGTGGTGGCCAAGGGTGGTAACTCCGGTTCAGAAGCTGAGACTGGTTCATGATCGTCGACCGGTCGGCGGTGAATTCTCCACTAAAACTCAAAAATACGCAGAAAATTTACCATAAAATGGTGTGGGAGATAAAGTGAATTGGGGTTATGTGGAGAGAGAAGGGAAGGAAAAGTCACGTGTAAATCACGTGGATGACGCTAAAGGCATGAGATAAGTATGGAAGCTGTGGTCACATCAACTGGGGTCCAAAGTGTAATTATGATACATACTCGGATTACGCGATTTGTAATATTATCATATCATAATATTCTAAAATAGAGACTCTATAAACACAAGACATGTTTGGGGTGTCGTTTTGGTACACGAATTAAATTATTCTGAATTTATAATTTATCGTATTTGAAAAATTGAATAAAATAATCTCAAATTAGATGAGATAAGATATAATATTCTAGGATTAAACTTGTGATAAGATTTATACTATATTTGATAGACGGTATAAATTTCTCCTTAAATAAATTTTATATTGTCTACCAAACACAATATAAATCTTATTTAGAAAATTAATCTTCTAATATCCACCTTATCCTAACGAGGTAAGTGTGGAGTAAAACTAGATATAACTAGATCTTTGTTTTAAAAAGTCATTTTCCTCAATTTTTTTCAAAAATAAAATTAACCATGCCATGCACGTCTAATAGTGTAATGGAACAAATAATAATAGTTTTTGGTATATGATGAAATTAATAGGATATTATAACCTCATTCACCATGTGAAATTAATAAATTAATCCATACCAAACCCTCTCCTTTTGATTTCAAATATATATCATGTACAAGCCTACAACTCATCTGGACAAATTGTAGAAACTATATTATATACACAAGTTACCTGAAATTTTATACATGAACTAAGATACATACTATTTACAAGAAAATATTCCTCTGTCCATATACTCAAGATGTCCAGTAAATTCAGCAGGATCGATCTGGAAATGAGTAGTATTGTAGCATTGAAAACTACTCTTTGTTGCTCGAGGAACGATCCTTCTTTGGTCCACCAAGAATACGAGAAATCTGCAGACCTCTACTGAATGCTTGGTTGAACAACATTCGGGTTTGGAACTCTGAAACAAATGGAAACCAAGCCAAGAATGCAATTGGCGTGAACAAGAGCATCCCCATTATAATTTCATAACCACGGGCAAGTGCCTTGACCGATCCCCAGAAGCCACCACGTCGAATCCAAGGCTTCACAGCTTGAGCAATCTGAAATAATTAAAGCAGGATGAAGACTTAAAACCTGCATAAAGAACGAAAGAGCGTGTCTGAGACACAAAGGAGTGGCACTCACCAGAAGCATTCCCCAACCGGTAGGCATGAACGCGAGAATGCAAACAATAATATCACGAAATTTCAGGTGTAGAATAACAATCAAACTGATGAGTAGGGAAACAAATGCGAGGAAAATGAAGCCTTCGATCAAACGAAACGCGAGCTGAAAATCAGCGCTGAATTTCCTCCTTCCAACAGACACAACCTGCAATGAACGAAGAAAGGCAAGCCAAAACTTTAATCAGCATAAGCACCAGAAAGTGCAGCAAGCAAAATTGACTAAACTGACGTCGGAAAAGCAAGCAAACTACTCCTTCCCATGATTTTACAGTCTGCCCTTGGGTAAAGAGCATTAGTCAAGAAGTTAAGAAATCGACTGATTTAAATCAAATCATAATCATGCTTTAATTAAACTGACCATCATTGATTACCTTTTATTTAAATCATCTGACCTCAGTAATTACCAATAGTTGGATTTTTAAGGAAAAACATTGTTATAACATAAGTGTATCTACTAAGCCTCAAAAACACAACGTTCAAGGCGATACTATTATGCGAATAAACTCAGCTGGCGCAAAACAGAGATAAATAAAAAGCGAGAAAATATGTGAATTGCGGGAAATTGTAATCCAAAAGTTAAATCTCCTGTAAAAAAAAAGGTCAGTATTTGTAACCATAAACTATTGCTAAAAACTGGTAACCATCACATACTAAGTCATGTATTCTTTTTAGACCTTGTGATATATGATTGTGGATCTCTATAACTTCTGAGATGCTCGGGGAACTTATCAATGAATATAATAAGAAAGTGACATTTTAGAACTCACCTTCATTACTGCTAATATCAAGAAAATGACGATCCAAGAAACACCGTAAACCTGAATATGCAGCAAGAAACAGAAGTAGTCAGTACTTGAATATTTCAGTTGATCATTTCTGCAGACTGAAATGCAAACTAAGGACATACCAGGAAACTTGTTTCATTATTCAAAATTGTGAGGTGATATACAAGTCCGTATTGATATATAAAAAAGCGCAATGATAATAATATCTCAACTACAGTGCCACGGATCCCTGAATGATGAAGATGCTCATGTTCTTTCTCCCACCAAGACTCCCAGCTTTTTTCTGGGGATACACCGATACCACCACGATTGCTTATCCATTTATTCCAGTCTGTCCAGTCATCAACAATCTTTTGCCACTCGAATCCAGAAGGATTGAACAGGAATGGGGCAAAGAGCCATGTAACAACCAGGAACCATATAGATGCGGTTATAAGAACATATGCCACCATATCTGTGTATGATCTACCAAATATATGGTAGACAAGAAGTAGAATCATCAGTTCAATTCCCTTGACAAAATGGCTTCGGGAGTACAAACGATAGTTTTCAGCAAATTTGGCGTGAAATACAACAAAGCCACGACCAGTGCCTCTGTATTGAGCACCCCCATGGAGCAATGTTCTCCCATAATAGTGGGTCCTTGTTCCAAGAGAAAATGTAAAGAAAACAGTAGCAAGTTGTAGTTGCATCAGCACAAAATCAGTTAAGGCATTGCGGAAGCCCCTCTCAAGGCCTATCTCCATCATCATGGGCAATGCCATCAATATGCCAATTTGCACAAAAGACTGAGAGGCAAGAGCAACTTGAAGAGGCTTATTATTTCGAATAGCTGGGTGTGAACTCAATCCTTCTTCAAGCCCACTGACGACAAGATACAGCCGACCATAAAGAAATACATATACAATAATGACGGTTATCTGCCAAAGAAGATACATTCATTTAGATAGACTATAAAGAGAATAAACCCGGTTAGGATCATGGAAGTCTAAACTGGAGAAGCAGTTGAGTAGTACCAAGGTAGTAAAGTAGAATCCTATAGTGGTGAAGAAGCATGATAGCATACGGAAGAAATCAAATCGATGTCCAAGCCTGTATACATCACGACTCATTGTCTGCTCACCATTTCCATTAGCTATCTTTGCCTCAAACAGTGAAATTTGGTTAAGGCCAACATCTCTTCCTTTACCAACTTGGATGTACTCATGGTGAGTAACATTACCCCCCCGTAGAGTAGAATTAAAACCTAAAAGATGCAACGAAATTTGTAAGAGTAGACAAAACTACAGGATTTACGTGTCAAAGTATGTGGGTTTTCAAATACCGGCAAATATGTCTTCACTTAGGTTGATGACTTTGGAAGCCTTGCTCACACCACCTCTTGTTAAATGAAACAATCTATCGAATACATCAGGATGACCATAGTGGAAACGTACTCTGAAACAAAGTATCCACAATAGACGAGAAACTTCATGTCAGTAAAACCTTTTTGACCTACTGAGATGAAAAGTAAAAGACATATTGGCATTACTATGATCCAGAATCCATGCAACTACAGCTTGAAATAGGATGTTGCATCACTTTATCCTAAGATTACAGAAAGGCAGTCAGACCTTACCAAGTAAAAAATAGTCACAGGGTGACAAGAAGGATAACCTAGAAGATGAGAAGGTTCATTAACTTTCATAAGTAGTGCACCAAGGCAACTAACAAGGGACTAAGAACAAGGAGAATGTAATATTAACCGGGCGGGGGGGGGGGGGGGGGGTGGAGAGAAGAGAGAAGAAAAGGAGGATTTCAGCGCATTAGAAAAAAAAACTCCCGTCATCGGTAGGCTACTTACAGAACAGAAAACAAAAAAGAAGAGAGAGGACGGCAAAATTCTACTAGCATATAACAGTTCAAGTTGGCACTCAACAAAAGAGTTGGTACTTCACATTCTAACTAGTTCTTGGCTACTTACTTCAATGGATTGGCCAACAATCTTTGCCCAATTGTAACGAAGCTGGTTTCCTGATTTGACATAAACCATGCTAGTGAAGAAACACTGCACAGAGAAATTAAAATGATAGCTGATAAGATATTACATTTCACTGTCCAAACGAAATTCCCATGCACAAGTATAATCTTTCTCCAATCCCATTGTAGCAACAAAAAGTTATTGGTTCGCTAGAAAGGCCCATCTCCATACCTGCCAGTGAAAATATGCTCCCGCAATCCCAGAATAGTCGGATTTCTCACTCCATTCTTTTTCAAAAATTCTTGCAACAAATTCCTCATCTTAAGGGCTTCTTCCATGTAGTTATCCTTTTGATTGAAAAAGTAATAATGTGGCGTCAAACCAAACATGCCAACTTTTTCTCATAGTAAATGAGAATCTTATCAGATACCTACCTGGTTCATATCTATTGTTTGCAATCCTTCCCCACGAGTAAATATAATCGCGTGATTTTGATTCTCTGGCTTTCCTTCTCCCAATATAGCAGGCCCAGGAAGTTTTATTCGATAAATAACCTAGACAACAATATTTCAGAAGTTGATTGCAGAGAATAAGTAATATATGGACCAGAAAATGCAGATGTATCTCCAAAGTAAGAGCCAGTTTGTTGCTGATGAATAAAAGTTTGAGATTGTACCTGCTTTTTGTAACTGAGAACAGATATATAATTATAATCCCCAGAAACATTTGTGCGGATTTTGAACAGATATATGATTATAATCTCCAGCAACAATTGTGTGGATTCTCAGTATCCAAGCACAAACTCTATGTAGATTGACAAAAATAATTTGCAGAGATGCAATCCAGCCAGAAGAACTAAACTATAAAAGGAAGTCCACAAACCAGGACCATACATCCAAGGACCAAAATAGAACTTAAGATGAACTCTTGTTATGACACTCTTAATAAAAGGCAAACCAGAAAAAGAAAAGGAAAACTAGAATAGGAAAAAGCGCTCTATTCTAGCTTCTAGGTGATGCATAATGTTCCAATTTGTTACAGAATATTGTAGGATATTGTAAAGATATTCTCTTACCTTATATAGCTAGCTAAATCATAGAAAGATGGGTAGGATATTTACTTACCTTTGATAGAACCTCTAGTGATTTTATATATACATGTACTTCTTAACATAGTGAAATACAAGTTCTTCTTCTATTCTCATATTCCAAATAACATGGTATCAGAGCCAGACCTTTGGCTTCGTCAGAGTTAGGCTTACTGCCTCACCAGACTCCATTTTGGTCCAACTTTCTTCTTCTCTCCGACGTTTCCCTGCCTTTTCCTGCTTATATACTCTGTGGTGCTCTTGATCAGATCTGGTGAGATCATTCATTTTTGCTTCAGTTCTCTGATCGATTCTCTGATCTGTAAGTGGTTATTTCTCTAGAAGGATCTACTATTTTGTATTAGACTACTATTTTGATTTGGGTGAGCGGAACTTTAATTGAGGGATCAGATTAGTCCTTTGTTTGTTTGAGAAGAACCTGTTTGAGCCCTTTGTTTTCATTTGAGAAGATTCTTCCTTTCGAGTGAAGTGTTGGAATTAATTCTCCGGTTGTCATCTTGTGTTTCATATTTGTTGGCTGATATTTGCTGGTTAGGGCTTCAACTTTGTGAAATTCACTTATTCTTTACTGATGGTGAAAGTTTTTGATTGAATGAAAAAAAATCTTGGTCCAGGCTTCAAGCTCTAAGGTTGCCTTGGCATTTTTGGTTGATTTTGTGATAATTTTGTGATCTGTTTAAGTGATTTACTGGATTGTTTAGCTGTGTTCAGCAAAGACCACCTGGTTTGGGTAATCTTTTAGTTTTGGAGGATTCTTTATCAATTTATTTTGATACAGTGAATATATTAGTTGGGAAAATAACCGCTTCTAGTCCATTAGCTGATAAAATGGTTTTGTTTTCGGCTAAAGAATTTGCTAAATTCTCTCAATATCAGAAATCATTGAAGGAATCCACTTCAGTTAATGCCTTCACTGAGTCGGATAAAACATGTCTTATGACCTCATCAAATAAGTGGGTGATTGATTCAGGGGCCACAAATCACATGACAGGGAATCCCAATATTTTTTCTAGTTTTCGATCACACAAAGCACCCTCTCCCGTTACTATAGCTGATGGATCAACTTGTAACAGTGTTAGCATTGGATTTGGGACTGTTAAACCAACCTCGTCTATTACTCTGTCATCTATATTAAGTCTACCAAAGTTGACCTTTAATTTGATTTCTATTAGCAAAGTTACCAGAGACTTTAACTGTTATATCTCGTTCTTTCCCGATCATTGTTTGTTTCGTGATCTAATGACAAATCAGGTTATTGGTAAAGGACATGTATCTGATGATCTCTATATCCTTGATGAATGAGAGTCTCGGTTGGTTGCCTGCTCTAGTGTCATGTCTCCGTTTGAAGCACATTGTCGATTGGGACATCCTTCTCTACCTCTGTTGAAGAAGCTCTGCCTTCAATTCCAGAATATTCCATCATTGGAGTGTGAGTCATGCCGATTTGCAAAACATCATCGTTACTCAATTGGTCCAAGGGTTAATAAGCGAGCTGAGTCGGCTTTCGAGTTAGTTCATTCTGATGTTTGGGGACCACGTCCCGTCGTCTCCAAAACTGGGCACAAGTATTTTGTAACTTTCGTGGACGACTTTCTCGAATGAATTGGATTTATTTTATGAAGAGCCGCTCTGAAGTGTTTACTCACTTTAGTGCCTTTTGTGCTGAAATCAAAACTCAATTCAATGCTTCTATACATATTCTAAGGAGTGATAATGCTAAAGAATACATGTCAGAATTATTTTGGTCCTACATGAGACAGCACGGTATTCTCCATCAGTCTTCATGTGTTGATACACCCTCTCAAAATGGAGTTGCTGAGAGGAAGAATAGACATTTACTTGAGATAGCTCAGGCCCTCTTATTCCAAATGAAGGTGCCTAAACAGTTTTGGGCCGATGCAGTCTCAACGGCTTATTTTCTGATTAATCGCATGCCATCTACTGTGCTTAACGGTGATATGCCTTATAGTGTTCTTTTTCCAAACAAGACATTATTTCCGGTGGAACCTAAGGTATTTGGAAGCACATGTTATGTTCGAGATGTTCGACCATCTGTTACCAAGTTGGACCCCAAGGCATTGAAGTGTGTTTTTCTGGGCTATTCTCTCGCCTTCAAAAGGGGTATCGGTGTTATTCTATTGAACTTGGCAAATATATGGTATCAAGTGATGTGGTATTTTCGGAGACTACACCATTTTTCTATGCACCACCCATTTGTACGAGTCAGGAGGAAGAAGATGAATGATTAGTCTATCAGGTTACCCATTTTGTTTCTCCATCTCCCAGTTCTCCTATTGAACACCAATCAACTATTGTGCCTTTACCACCTGCTCCATCTGCGCTTCGAAGACCACCAATTGTTCAAGTTTATTCGAGAAGAAGAGGTACCGGTGATACATGTCCTGCACCAGTTTCTTCATCATCAGATCCTCCTTTGCTTGATCTTTCTGAAAACATTGACCTCCCTATTGCTCTTCGTAAAGGTACACGTACTTGCAAATCCCCATATTCAATTGCTAATTTTGTTTCCTATGACCGTTTGTCCTCCACTTCTAGATCTTTGATTGCTTCTATAGACTCCATCTATGTACCCAAAACAGTGAAAGAGGCTTTGAGTCATCTGGGATGGTCTAATGCAATGCTTGAGGAAATACATGCCTTAGAGGAAAACCACACGTGGGATTTGGTGGATTTACCCAAAGGGAAGAAATCAGTAGGATGTAAGTGGGTCTTTACCGTTAAAGTTAATCCTGATGGTTCTGTGGCAAGACTTAAGGCAAGACTTGTGGCTAAAGGGTATGCTCAGACTTATGAGGTGGATTAGTTAGACACCTTCTCTCCGGTTGCCAAACTCACTTCTGTTCGCTTGTTCATTTCTCTAGCTGCTTCCGAGAATTGGCCTTTACATCAATTGGATATCAAGAATGCATTCCTTGATGGTGATCTTCAAGAGGAAGTGTATATGGAGCAACCACCCGATTTTGTTGCTCAGAGGGAGTATGGGAAAGTCTGTCATTTGAAAAAGTCTTTGTATGGCTTGAAACAGAGCCCCCGGGCTTGGTTTGGAAAGTTTAGTGAGGTGGTTCAAGAGTTTGGTTTGAATATGAGCAAATGTGATCACTCAGTCTTCTATCAATAATCAGCAGCGGGCATTGTCCTCCTTGTTGTATATGTTGATGATATTGTGATGGAGTGATTATGCACGGATCTCATCCCTCAAGTCTTTCCTGCATACGAGATTTTCATACGAAGGACTTGGGTCAGTTAAAATACTTTCTAGGAGTAGAAGTAAATCGAAGCAAAAATGGAATTCTTCTATCTCAGAGAAAGTATATTCTTGACCTACTTGCAGAAACTGGAAAGTTGGCAGCCAAACCATGCAATACCCCAATGATTCCCAATGTGCATCTTATGAAAGATGATGGTGATCCCTTTGATGATCCAGAAAGATATAGGAGGGTAGTTGGGAAGTTAAACTACCTCATTGTGACTCGTCCAGATATTGCATTTGCTGTAAGTACTGTTAGCCAATTCATGTCCGCACCTATGGTCAAACATTGGGCAGCTTTTGAACAAATTCTATGTTACTTGAAAAGAGCTCCTGGACTCGGCTTACTGTATAATAATCATGGACATACTCGTGTTGACTGTTTTGCAGATGTTGATTGGGATGGATCCAAAATTGATAGAAGATCTACTACATGCTATTGTGTCTTCGTTGGAGGAAACTTAATATCATGGAGGAGCAAGAAGCAAAATGTTGTATCTTGATCTAGTGTTGAATTTGAGTACAGAGCTATGTCACAGTCTACATGTAAGGTTATGTGGATACATAATCTTTTAACTGAAATTGGATTGAAACATCATACACCAGCAAAACTTTGGTGTGATAATCAAGTTGCTCTTCATATTGCCTCGAATCCGGTGTATCATGAAAGAACTAAACATATTGAGGTTGACTGTCATTTCATTCGTGAGAAGATTCAGGAAAACTTGATTTCCACTGGCTATGTGAAGACCGGAGAGCAACTAGTTGATTTGTTCACAAAGGCACTGAATGGAGCTCGAGTTAATTATCTATGTAACAAGCTGGGCATGATCAATATCTATGCTCCAGCTTGAGGGGGAGTGTTACAAAATATTGTAGGATATTGTAAAGATATTCTCTTACCTTATATAGCTAGCTAAATCATAGAAAGATGTGTAGGATATTTACTTACCTTTGATAGAACCTCTAGTGATTTTATATATACATGTACTTCTTAACATAGTGAAATACAAGTTCTTCTATTCTCATATTCCAAATAGCACAATTCAACACCTGCAAGAGGTACCTGATCTAACTTCTGATCTGGCTCTGCCGAGTCCACGGACCTTGGTACAGCCTTCACGAGGGCTGAATAATAAACCTTATTATCGCCAGTCCTTTTTGATTTATCTTTGCCAGTTTCGTCAATCTCATCAATGTAAGCTACTCGAAGAGAAGGGTACCTTACAAAGAACACAAGGAACAAAATTTAGAAATAAAAAGTAGACACTTAAAACATAAAATAAACCAAAGTTGTTTATTCTGGATCATACTTTGTCATTAGTCTCAAAATGTCTTGAGCACGATGATCAGCAGACCTTTTCTGAACACCATATTGCTGGCATGACACAACATAGGTAAATTTCATGTCTGCAACTGCCTGACATTGTGACATCAAGGACCTCTCATTTTTAGGCTGTTCATCAGTATTAGATTCAGCAGCCTTGTAGCCTTTCATTAACTCTGTAAAAAATGTAGAAACTGCAATTCATGACAAACTCTACTCTTCAAGATGATGGGAAGAACAGAAATAATTATCGAATGCACCTTCATCTTTTGCCATATCAAGAAAAGCCTGAAGTTCCAAAGCTTGCCGATAGTACATCATACCTCGTACTGATTAATACAGTTGATCAATTGCACACAAATTAAGAAATTTGTCAAGAAAATATGCTTCTGCTAAAGGTCAGAATAAGCATAAAGCTAACCACACCTGTTTTAGTCAATGTTTGGCCTCTATATGATGCCCAGAGACGGAGTTCTTCTTCCAATCTAGTGTTACCCTTAAGATCCTCCTCATTGGTACTGTCAACCCTTTCAAGGAAGTTCTCCCATTCATCTTTAAAGGATTTTCATATTGATTCAGACATAAAGAATGACATGGAATCATAATATGTCAAGGTAAGTTCATTTCATGCTTAAGCTTACAATTAGAAAACTAACCTGGGTATATCTTTTGCAAATAAAACAGTATAGAAACACCATCTTCATTTGGCCTTTCCAGTGAATTTATTGAGAAAAGAACCTCCTCGTTGAAGTAAGGCGTCAAAATACTAAAAAGGGAAAAAAAATATCACATATAATTAAAGAAAAAGAAGTCAATTGGTCCATGTTAAAGTAACCGACTTCTATGACATGATGCACACAGATGAAAGATGTAAACTGAAGTGAACTAGGTCTCAATGGTTGCAAGTTCATGGAGAACACATATAAATTTGTCTTGATAACATAATAATTTATTACATGAAGGCTAAGGGAAAAAGCATACCAGGGAAAAGACCACTCATCTAACTGACTAAGTAGCTACTGTCTGCTAACACTTGGTTTTTTCTGTTTAGAGTTTAGACATGTAAGATCTTACTAATCTCTCCTATAAAATCATATCTTTAATTTTTTAATTTTTTTTTAAAACTCGTCTCTTCAATTCAAGCAAAACCACTGTTTCAAGCTCCCTTAGATTCCACGCAATCATCACCGTAGAGAGAAACTAACATTCATCATCATTCCGTAGATCTGTCCAGACTGACTTCGAGCAGAAATCCATAATGCAGTTAGCTTGTCATATTACAACTGAATCGTCGCCTCATTTCAGGCAGTAACCACTCACTAGAACAAATAATAGGATTTAGATCTCAATTTGATCTAATTATAGTTTCACCAGCTACGAGGTCATCGGTTGTGACAATCAGACCAGTTGACATCATCAATGAGGTCAAAAGTTTTGTTTTGTTTTGAAAAAAGAGCTGTATCTAAGAAAAATATCACTTCATGCTAAAGTTCAGGATCTTCACAATTCTAGTAGAAGAAGGTTCTGTATCTTCAGAATTCTATTAGGATCCTAGTGCCCAAGAAATAATAGCTACAGAGAAGGACAAAATCACTTTAGAATTTTTGTGTTTACTCAAGAATCTAACTGAACGTTGGGATTTAATGGACTTCTCGATACTAAGAGCAACTTTATTTCTTTATCATAAAGAGTGTTGTGCTAGAAACCTAGTGGACCAGGCATCTACTGATACACTATAGAGGGTAGTGTCTACTCAGTAGTTTGACCACTTGTACCAACATCTAGACCAAAGTTTAACATTGTAATTCAGGTGTGTACTAATGGTCTTGGTCACTTATCCACATTCTGGAGAGCGAGGAGTGGATAAGCAGGTCCTAAGGCATCTGTCGTTTGAAGGTTAGAGCAAAGAACTACAAACTAGGAGCCAAACTCCAGTCCAAACTTTGACTTCATTCCGCAAAGCTAGGAGTGGGTGTGCGGGTCCTAAATAATAGCCTCTCATTTTTAGTTTCTTTTTGGTGTACCCATGAAATTCTAGTTTATATAGAAGATTGGGGGGTTTTCGTGGAGAATCATAATATATTGTAGATTCTCCACTATTTAGTATACTGCTTGTATATGAGAAAATTTCCCATATTTATAAAATAAGATAGTTAACCTTATAAAAAAAGCATATCACAGTGAAGGTATGTGTTAGACATCTTAGAAGAAACTGGAGTATAAGCCCATGGACACGTCAATGGATCCTAATGTCAAGTTGGTACCAGCGGAGGGGAAGCCCTTTCTAGATGTTGGGAGATACCATTGATTGGTTGCAAATCGAACTTATAGTTACCATACCGGACATTTCTTTCCCGGTGAGTGTTGTAAGTCAATTTCTGGATTCTCCAATTGACGCTCATTGAGATGTTGCAATTCGAGTTGTGAAGTACCTTAATAGTGCTACAGGGAGTAGGTCAGATAGTCCAACTGTATGAGAATGGAGTTCATACTGAAGCAGTTGGATACATTGTGATGGTTCCACATCAATTGGAACTGTATATTGATTGGAGGAAATATGGCCTCTTGGAGAAGTTAAAGAAACAAAATGTGGTGCTCGACCAAGTGTTGAAGTACTGAGGCAGAGTATAGGCCATAGCCTTAACTACATCTGAATTGTTTTCATTGAAGCAGTTGCTTGGGAGTTAATACAACAACCTCATCAAGTCATATTGTGATGAAAGACAGTTTACACATAGCTACAACTTCTCAGAGAGGACTAAACACATTGAGTTGATTGGCAGTTCGTTAGATAGAAGTTGCAATCCAGGGATACTATGACTGCATATGTTAATTCAAATGATCAATTGGCAGATACTTCCAGTAAAGCTCTTGGGAGTTCCAGAGGGAGGGGAGGAGAGAGTGTTAAACGTAAATGTTATGTAGCGTAGCAACTAAACTGTACATAGTATTTCTTATATGTTAGCTTCATAAATGTACTCTACCTAATATAATTTTAGGGTGCAGAGGAGCTCCTACACAACTATTATTCAATTTCACAAGGATAAAGCAAGATTAGTTTATCCATTTTACTGATAACTTAAACAAGAGTTAGATTCTTGTATGAAACTATTTTCCAGGGCAATGAAACCAAACCAAAGTTTATTTAAAGACATAACATGTTTCAGTGTCATAGCCACAAAGGGCAAGCCTTGCTCTATCATTAATGACCTTAACTCCATCTCGTTAGAGTCTCAAAAACATTAATATGATAGTCATAAATCTATTTTCTCCAGAATCTCTGATCCTTTTTTCTTTCTGAAGTTAACTTCATAATACCAACAAGCTATACAGGAATAAGTTGAGTTTTAACTAACATCCCCACAATGGTATCATGATGCACTGTGATTACGTATCAATTGACAACTAATGTTTTAATCAGAAAACTTACGAAAAGGAAAGCATATTGCGAACTTTGGGGGCGTGAGGCATGTCCATAAACAATGAATTTGAGAAGAATGAGATGCGCCGTCTAGCTTCCAAATTGGTTGGCACATCCATGGCAGATTCCTTATCAGTTAGCAGCATGTGAAGCCTTCGAATCTGGAAAGACGAGAAGCTTCATATGAGTGTGGATCAAAGAAGATAACTGATCATCACTCTCCTTTCCCAAATTTGAAGCGAAGTTATTGAAAGGGTTTCACCAAGAAACAAGAACCTGGCACTAGATTTTGATACTTTTTCTTCCAACCTTAGCACTCTCTCTCTCTCTCTCTCTCTCTCTCTTTATGCCCATGTTCACACACATCATTCTAAGATTGTCCTACACATTCTTCACTCCAAATCTCACAGCATGTGAAAGATATATACACAAACACATACATACATGCTCGCACGCATCAACATGAGCACATGTGTACACACAGAGACACATATAGTGGTCTTCATTTCAAATCTCACATCATTTGATGACTGGGTGAAGAGAATATTTTTTTAAGATTGTTGTTATAGAAACTCACTATATTTAATTGAACGAGGGGCACACAGACAAAAACTGTGTTCCAGTTCTTCCACTAGCTTATTTTGAATCAACCTTAGTCCCTTACCATATTTACCATGCTATGGAATTTGGCCTGTCATCTCATATTTTCTATCGAATATTATAATCTAGTGATTGTCTGAAATTATATCCTGCAACAAAATTAACAGTACACTTATAATATGTTACTTGATTTAGTTGATCACCTTTTCCTTCCATGCCTCTGTTTCTGTTACAGGAAAATTAAGGGTGCCAAAGAGCTGATATTTTGCATTTGGAATCATTCCGTCATGCATCCCATAGGAGCCACCATGGGTGGAATCTAACAAACTACAACAAGGAGTTACAAAAATAAACAAAAATGATCAACAATTAAACAAAGAAGAAAGAAACTTGCTCCCTCATTATTTACCTAGGAACAGAGTCTTCCATTATGTCACGGGTCACAACTTCTAACATATCAAGCAAGAGAATAACTACATGATCCTTGTCCTCCTTTTTGTTTTCTTTCTGTGGAATTTAGAGACACTTTAGTAGAACTCTATGAAACACTCAAATCTTAGCTGAAACTTTTGTATAGGGTATTATTACCAGAAAATCAATAAGCCGCACAAATTGTTCATAGAGGGTAGGTAGTGCGCTCATGTTAAACTCTTTTATCAGATTACTCTCAGCTATGTGTTCATCAACTTTTGAGAAAATTTCTTGTATCACCCTGAAAATTATTGATTTCCAATTAAATAATTAGAAACAGCTCAAGGAGTCATAATTGTTCTCTGCAAGTTTGCCGAATAAGTAAATGGAAACTTACAGCTGTTCACGTTCACCTAAGACCAAAACATTTACAATGCTTTTACATGAAGCATAGCACTCACGAATGGCACTGCGCATGTAGCTGTCCGCGCTCAACCTTTTGTTCAGCTCACGATCTCTTCCATTGCAATCTTTAGCCATATCCAATGCAATAGGAAGCTAATAGCAGTCATGTGAGATAAAAACCACTTAATACGGTTATCATTGGATTTCCTAAAGTTTAGAAAATAAAGAAGCTTGTAAGATCACAAACCTTGCTAGCTAAGAGAAATGGAGGCCACTGGATAAGGTCCAGATCAGGGTCAGCCCAATATGGCACAAGCAATAAGTTCCTTTCCCTGTAAGCATAGCAAGTTAGCTCTGGAAGAGTAATATAGCAAGGGAGAAGAGAGGGATAGCAAAAGGGAAGAGAAGGAAATTGGAAAAGAAACAATAAACAAAACATGAAACTACATAACGAGGAAACCAGCGCATCCAAGCTCTCAAGAAAAGGATTGTTTGCCTCTACCATCATTATCACGGTACCTATTATTTATCAGATCCTCCTCCCTGAAACTCTCTATTATTTTATTCCACATTTGAGCAAACCTTGCAGCCTCCTTTCCTCTACTAGAAGTGACCTGCAAGGACCAATCAATTAACAAAATATTAACACTGATCTCTGCGAAGTCAATGCTAAGAGATGTCTAGGGCTTGACCTCATCAAATTTCTTAGATAATGTGGCCTTAAGACCCTTTTTACGCTTTTCATCCTTTTCCACTGGGATCAAGCAAGCATTAAATGCTCCTGGCAGTGACTGAAACCGTGATCTAAGCATTCCCAGCGTGCGAATCTGAAAGCAGAAGACAGGTAGAGAACTTATCACCCCAAAACAGGAAAACACTAGTAAACTGTGGAAAACCAATAGAATTCAAGGTGGAAGGCAGACTTTGGGAGAAAAGAAAATCTTATCTTAATTATCTCATATGCTAGCGATCTTTGAGCAGCATTTATAAAATTATGCATCTCATAGATTGTATAAATAGCAATTACTACATGCATACTTTCTGATATCTATGTGATACCTCAAATGATGCATAGGCTTCTGGTAGATAAATAAACATAGATCTGACATTGAGATGATTCAAACAAACAAGCATGCAGGAGAAAATATTAATTGAGAGAGAATTTCATAGCGTCCAACATAAAGCTTATAAATTGGATGGGAAGCAACCTAAGTTACTAACGTCAATTAGTGGGTGGAAGTTCTACTAACCTCTCCAAGACGCCGAAACGCACCATAGATGCCTCCAAATATGGTAGAGAAAATAGCATACCAAATCTGAGTGTCCATAAAATAGACCTGGGATAGTCTTCAATTAAGATTTTGTACAGAAAAAGTGAAAATGGAGAAGCTGAAAGAATGAGAAGCATGCAAATGGATATGCATACAAGAATAACAGGAGCCCATAGTGCAATCACGACACCGATATTGTTTTTTGCTGCAAGTATCCAACCATAAGAAGAACAGTATTAATTAACAAATCTCTACTTCAGTGCATAAGTGTATCCACATGTATATGGTTAATGCTCAATTTGACTTCCATTTAAGTACCTCGAGGGAAAAATTCATGCCATCTATAAACACTGATGTGAACTACCATGATATCTTTTGTTGGACCTACAAGAGGTTGTATCTGCAAAAGTATAACGCTTCAAGTTTTTCATCATGTATTTTGAGGGACAATATTTGACATGTGTGTAGACAAAAAGTGATATCAAAATAAATTAGCATGAAGATCATTAAACAGCAGATATTTTTCAACAAACAAATTTATGCTACCAATGGAGTATGAATAATAGCCTTGGACTAGATGAAAAGATCGATAATGGTCTGGGACTAGATGACAAGATATTCAAGTTTTCGATTAATTCATACAAGTACCTTAGGTTTCTTTCCTCGTAAGCTATTACATGGAAATACAACTAGAAACAATCTAAAAAAGAGAATGTGTGGTTGAAGTACAGTTCATATTACAGTTGTCTTCCTAAATTTTAGTTTCCAGAAAAGAAATTGACCATTTTCAAACTAAAGAGAGGCTATGACAAATAAAATATAAGTCTCTTCCAAGTAGGGATGTTCATCCGACGTTTGGTACGGTTTTTAGACATTTTGGTTCGGTATTTGGTTTATTAAAATGCTATACCAATACCATACCTAATTGAATTTGGTAAGTACTGTTTTTTCCTTTCATTTTAGGTTTTGTTCAGTTCGATAACTCAGTTTGTTCGGCGTAGATAGAGAATTGTGACTTTCTTTTTTTTTGTCGTGGACAAATAACAATATTAAAGAAAGTGCCTTTTGGAACTTCTAATTTTTCAAGGGAGTGAGTTAAAGGAAAGCGGAAGCTTTAGTGCACCGGTCTGCCCTTTTAGTGAGTTAAAGGAAAGACATATATGATCATGTATGAAATTTTCCATCAGTTCCGAAATAAATATAGAGGTGGGGAAGTTAAATTTTTGATTTCTGATTTATAAAGCTTAAAGGTGGGAAAATCGGAAGGATAAGTAGGCATTAAAAAACGGTGGTAACGGTAAGTATGTAGTGAAAAAAAGGTGGACAAGGTAAATATAATCTTATTGATAAAGTAAGATTTTAGGCCTTTAATATTTATGTTATAACCTAATATATGTGCATTGTGCAATGTACGTTTTTTCTAACTAGCGAATAACGTACCAAAATATCAATTTTTTAAGAAACTTAAACCAAATACCATATATACTACCGATATTTTCGGTTTAGATTCGATAATTCGATATATACCAAATTACGCACACCCCTATACTTCCTGGTCATCAACTTCTACTATTTTAAATAGCTTAATTTATTTAAAAGTAGATATTGGCTTAAAACTTGTATAAACATCCAAAAGATTTTACAATCTACTTAAATTGATAAAACACTAAGTTAATTGGACTTGAAGTTTACTGAAATTGCATGCTTGCTGAAGGATCATAAAGGTTACCTACGAGTAAATATCTTATGTTGAAACATAACCGGTTAACCTCAGGATTCAAAGATCATATGAGTAATCCAAAAATTATGGTATTCATTACTTCCTTTTTTCTTTTTCTTTTTTTGATCTGAATGCAACGTTTGGATGAAAAAGATCAAGTGCATTGCTCATAACCCATTTTGTTAGCATTTTTAATGGCTCAAAGCTCGTTTACAAGTATTTATTATTTTATTTTTTTGGGAATGGAACTCATTAGTTGACATCAAACCTCTAATATGCATACAGATCCTCTTAATATAATACTACTCCCTCCATTTCAAAATAATTGAATTGTTGGGGTGTTTCACACCCTTTAAGAAAAGAAGATTGGGACATAAATTAGACATTACTTTCTATTTTAGCCCTTATTAATTATTTTCATATTAGTCTTTAGAATAATTTAAAGCAATTAAAGTTTCTTAAACTCATCACATAGAAAAAAACAAATGAAGGGTAAAAAAGGGAAGAATATTCTAAAAGTAGTCTTGAAGATTGAACAATTAAGTTAATTTGAAATATAAAAAATGTCTCAACAATCCAATTATTTTGAAACGGAGGGAGTATTTAGTAAAAAACATTACTTATAACAATAACTACAGTAAGATATATTTATTGCCTTTTGGTAGTTTTATGTAAGAATAAATTTTATCTCAATTAATTATGAAACTTTAATTCTAATACCCAAGAGACAAAAGACAACCTCATGTTTATAAAACTTCTGTGGCTTTTTAAGACAACAAGTATCAGAATTAGCCGCACAAAAAGAATCCCAACATGACATATAGAAGTAAAACTGCTAGTCTTGGTGGATTTTTCTTCTCTCATTTCACTATACCAGTGTTTAAATAGCACATAAAAGTTTTACAGGCATGAGATATTTTATTTCCTGAGTATCTAAAATTTAAATAAAATTAAAGAACCCTTGAATTAATTGAGATAGAAGTTTACTTATCGATATAAAAACGCAAAAAGAGAAGAAATGAATTTTATCATAATTTTTTAAAATAAAAACTAATGTTAAGTACTTCTAATGAGATTTATAACACAAAAACGGATACATAAGTGAATTTTTTTAGATCTTCATGTGCAAGATGCATTTTTTTTTTTTCATCCAAAAATTGACACACACTATTAGAATTAGGTACTGTTTTTGCACGTAAATGTTGAAGTAAGGTATTATTTGCACCACTTTCAAAAGAAAGATGAAAAATACACAACCTCTAAAAACTAAGTACTTGCAATTTTTCCATCTACATATCTGTTCTCTATAGTATTTTGCTATCAAAGCAAATAGTAGCAAAAATAGAAATCCCATTAAGAGCAGTCAAACGAGCATAATGACAGAATAGAAATCAGGGAAGCACCTCTACGTAAAAACTGAATGCCAATTTTGCAGCCAGGAGGAGAACCCAAAATAGTGTGTATCTGGAAAGAACAGCATTACAATCAATATAATAATCAATCATAAAGAATCGCAGAACTAAATGAAAGTTGTTTTTATATAATACTTCAATCAGTAGCTTACTTGAAAAGAGAAAATGCATCCTCATGCATGCCTCTTCCAACATAAAGCCTAGGCTGTAATAAAGATTATATTAGAAGTATGAGATCAAAGACCACCCAGAAGAAAGGGAATATATCCAAAGAAGGGAACTCAAAAGCTTGAAATAGACTGAATAATAAACTAAAATAATAAAGATGTTTGCATACCTGGGACCACCACATTACCAAACTCACAATCTTGTAATCTGACCTCTCAAGAAATCGGCGGATGAAAGGGAACACAAACAGCAATGCAGATAGCATGTTTGGTGACAGGTAAAAAAGAACTGCTATGATGAATAGAGACGGCGAACTTGAACCATTTCCAAACCAGTTTTTAATAGTCTGTGCAAACTCTGGAGGATTTTTCCAGCTATATGCATAAGTTACTGGCAACACTACCACCCATGCTGCTGCTGCAACAGCTTTAAACACATATCTTAGCTTGACATAGAATGACATGCTGTGCCTCGATTTCCAGCTCATGATTATATCCAGAACCGCTGCATACACAAGATAGCATTGCCAACAAAATAATCATAGTTATAATGATTTTTCTAAAACAGATAAAGACAAAGTATATGAATAATAGGACTTAATTCACAATAAAATCCCTCAAGGCTTCTCATCCTTTGCAAAACTTAAAGCACGTATCCAAGTTCTTCTTCAGAAACTTATCCAGATTCTTTTTTTTAAAAAGGGGATATCTTAGACATTCAGGCCAATAAACTCCCAACTACATATGTGTTTTCCTCATAAGCAATCCAAAGAAAATCAGGACAGTTGTAGACATCACTGAAATGTCACTAGTTTATTTAAGTTATTAGTTAGGAACAACAAAGTCTGTGACTAATTAAATTATATTTAACCAATGTGATCAATAATTGATTGTTGATATTAGCTATTAGCTAAGATTAAAAAGTTCCAACATTACTTGCAGGTATGTGACAAAAATTGGTGGACGCTCAAATTTAGTAGCATAGGAACTAGTCATGTTACTCATATTTAATCCCTCAGCATGATGACATCCAGGGGGAGCCAGAGCTATGTCTATAGTTTAGGCAAAACCCTATAGTTTTGGCTCAAACTCATTAAGTTTAAAAAGATATACTTAGTATGCATAAAAATTTATCAAGAACCCAATAAACTGCATTTTCTAGAATTCACAACCCATAAACTCAAAATTTCAGTTCTGCCTCTGATGACATCAAGCCTCTCTTATTGCATGTTCATTTTAGGTTTCAATCTTCTCATAAGCTCTTTGATCAGTCATCTCGAGTGTTGACCATTGGTCTCAAACACGGGAGAGTGCTACGAATAAAAGAGTCCTGCCGTTATACAATTGATTTAAACAAGTTGGAGCATTTTTTTAAACACAAAACAGTGAGGGCTTTCTCAATGTAACTGATCTTGATAAACTGTTCATTTAACAATGCTATACAATTGGTTTAAACAAGTTGTAGCATTTTTTTTAATCACAAAACAGTGAGGGCCTTCTCAAAGTAACTGATCTTGAGAAACTTTTCATTTAACAATGTTATACAATTGGTTTAAACAAGTTGGAGCATTTTTCATCACAAAACAGTGAGGGCCTTCTCAATCTAACTGATCTTGAGAAACTTTTCATTTAACAATATTCATCAAGACAGTTGAAAAAAGAAACTAGTTGAGTACTTCCCCACATCATGAGATATGACATTTCATATTGATAGGATCATACAACTTTCATTGAATGCCCTCCAAGTGATTTACTTTCGCATTGTCAGAAGCCACATTGTAAAAAATGAGGAAACTAACAACAGCAAAAAAGAATATTAAATTATAATCAAGCCAGTCTTTGTCAAAAATAAACCCTCACCTTGAGCAAGCTTCAGTATGGCGGCTGTTATGAAAATGCTCATCACTCTCTTGAACACATCTCCTTCAAAAATAGAACCAAGATGGCCAGATCCATTCCATGCAATAATGATCATTGCCTTCAGTAAACAAGGTAAATCAGCATCAGAAGACACTCAACATGCCATACAAATAATGAGAAAATAAAAGAAAAAATATTAAAACAAAAGAAAAGGGAGACTAACCTGTAAGCATAAAATAAAAAAGCCCCACATCCTATCAAAACTCCTAAAGATGTGCCAAAACGAGCGTGTCTCAACAAAATTGATTTTCCCCATCCAATGGTTCCTTTTAATTGCTTCATTTGCCTGAATATGATCAATATTTACATTAAATGTGCAACACTTGGTTGTAACAGATTAGTCATTTCAAATAGCACTTGTAAAGAAATGGACTTTGGGCCTAACTCACCCCGGATAGATAAAAAGAACACCCATCCCATAAGAGCCCAATGTGGGACTCTTCAACACACACACTCCTTCACGCCAAGTGTGGACATATGGAGCTTGGGCAATTTTAAATATGGGGGCCCAACATCGAAACGAGAATTGGGATGGGTCATGCTCTAATACCATGTAAAGAAATGGATCTTGGACCTAACTGCTAAATCAACCCCAAAAGCTAGCTCAAGAGGTGAGGATTGCCAGAGCCATATAAAGAAACCACCATCTCATAAAAGGCTGATGTGGAACTCTTCAACAACACTCAATATTACAAAAGATCATGATTAAAGATATTACGCATGAAATCTCAATAGTAAAACACTGGGAAAAATAGCAAATGGAAAGTAGTGAAATTCCATCATCTCAAAACTGAAATCATGCCAAACTCCATTACCATAACCAAGTCAATAATGAAAACCACTGTACAAATGCTCTCCCACATAAAGAACAAGAAGCATATCTTTTGCCAAACATAGGTGTAGATGGTCATGCATACTTCCTCGTAGATGACCAAGCTATTATGTTAGAGAAAAGCTCATGTACCACCTCTAAGAGAAAAATAATTTAGTTAATTTTATGTTTGATAGCTCATCGATGCTCGATGGGTTCATCTAGTTTACTGGACCACATGCAACACTATGACGGTTTGATACCTTAATCTTATACCTAAAATTACACAAAAATTCTACTTAAGCACTGAATCTACCCCCGGATATATACTTAATGTTGTTGAAGGGTTTTCCTCTATCATCATAACCAGCTTTCAAGAAAGGCCTTCCTGAATGTAGTATCTGAATGAATAGCCAGCTGCTTATTATCTAGCTATCTTCACACGTGATGACATTGGTTTATACTTCATGAATACAAGTAATACCTTTACAGCTTATCATGAATGGAGAAGATATAATAATTTGTACCTAGTATTATCCTTTTTTTAAGCACTTCTTTCTCTTTACTATTTGTCACCAAGAATAAAACCACCGACACGAATAAAATCTAGTCTGGTCATCTGTACCTCTGGTGAAATTAGTTTACTTCTTTGTCTTTTATGTTCTAGGTGATGACTTATCTTTACAACCTACTGTCAGGCACGAAGCCATCATCGAAGCTATCATCTTCTCAAAAGATCACCTCCCCAGTAATAGTTTTATATCAGTTATTTACCCATTGTCAGTCGGTCTCTGGTCCCAATAGATATGCAATAGAGGAAAAAGCAAATTCAATTGGCACTAGACCAAAAAGACAATCTTTGAAGGGGTTACTATTACATATGAGGTCTGACTTGAGGTCATCGTTTTCAAGGACACTGGAACTCCAGGCGCTTTACGTGACAACAACCGGTCCCGTGCTATATAACCTCTGAGATATTCATAGCAGACCAGAACCATAACATTTTTCAAAGGCATATGTGAAGGGGTTAATATCACACATTCCGTGGATTTCCAGATGTTCAAATGTGCCCCTTTCTTTAGGTTTGAAAATATCAAAGACAATATCCATTATCTCCCCAATATTCATATTGACTATATTAATTTATGCATTTTCTCTTTAGCAATTTCATGTTAGAAACTTTACCTACCGTGATTATAATGTCCGAGCACATTTGTCAAAATTATGCTTAACTTTAGATACACAGTTTGTTCTCAATCGTTATGGAAACATTTAAGGAAAATCTAATATGATCGAAAATCAACAGGTAGGACATGTCAACAATATATGATAATGGTGGAGAGTGTTATATGAGGGATGGAAACACTGGGTGATAAGTATCTAGCTGATGATTGAGCCTGCACTGATGGGAGAAGGGAATTGAGCCTATAGACAATTAAGTGGAGGTAGACAAGGTTGAAACAGAACATGCATACCAACATTTTGTTGGTGAGTTTGTTTCGCTCTTTGGCATAAAACAATTTCACTAAGAAAACACTTTTAACAGTTACAACAGTTAAAAGTACCTAAGATAGGAAGATATTATGTTTGTGTGAAAATCATCACATGCCCAGTAGGAGCTCTTGCAAGGAAAATGGAAAGCACACTGAAGGACAAAATAACACGTGATATTACTTACATCAGCCGGTTGTTCTTCAGGAGGAAGATGGAAGAAATCAGCATCAGCACGCATTGGCCAGCCCAGCCTGAAGCAATTGACTGACCTGCAATGTCATGCAAATCATCAGTGTACATTACAAAAGAGAATGGAGATTCAGATAAAGTAAAAGAATATACCAGAAATACTCATTTAAATCATCATAGTTTCTCCACTGAGAATGTTTTGACTTTTCTTTGCTCCTTTTAGCTTCCTGTTAGTTCAAGCAGAAAAGTAAAATAAAATAAAGGTGTGCTCTCAAATGAAGAAATCTTGTTGTTTTTGGCTGCAGTGCAGGGGAAATACCTTCGCTATAGTGTTATAGATGGGAGTCACTACTTTCCTCAAGAAAGCCTCATCTGAACCACCATAAGCAGGTTTTATAGTTTCGCCTGTCATGGGACTAACACTTCCGGCCAGCATACCGTAAAGTTCAAATGCCATCTGAATCAAGATTTGCAACTAGTAAATGTACTGGAAAACCTAAAATGTAAAAGCAGCAGATAGGGTAAACAAGTCTGAAACTAAACAACATAAGATATATGAGTCAGTTTCATAAATAACAGCTTGACATCTTCTAAGAAAGTACGGAAACTGCACCCATGGAGAAGTCTTTTGACATGAAAGAAAAAGATATGACGAATGATTCCAAGTCTGATGCTCCTCTTTTACGTATATAATGATATGTATACAATATCAATATAAGGGTAAAATACATATTTTGTAAGAATCGCTATTAACTTACAACTAATAAACACTTCTCTAAAATAAGTTAACTGACAGAACTCACAATTTTGAATTTTTGGACATTCAAATGCCAAGTTCAATAATGATACAAGTGTCAGTCCTCAAAATGGTTACTTTTCAAAATTAATGAGTAACTCGATCTCTTTTTATTATACACTTAGCAACCTTGGATATTCTATTGAGTAAGAGATGATGATTAATTAGATACTTGTGACAGATGATCCAAAAGAAACTATGATTCAATGTCTCGGAGAAGTAATAACACGATGTAACAGATAAATCAAGTTCTAGAACCTAAAAACAAAATAACAGAAACTGACACAATCAGGTACAGACGAACACTTAAAGATACAAACAATTACTCCATACATGATGATAAATATAGCATAGGCACTCAGGCATGAATCTTAAATTTGCAGCTTCTCCCCATATAAGAAGATAAAGACCCATGTATAGTAATTTCCGCTGTTGCACTTCTTGCTGGATAGTTGGCAGCCTGCAAGCAAAATCTGGTAAAATTAGTGAAACTTATAGACTGACAAAATTTAGAAGTCACAGGCAGAGCTATAGTTTGTAGGATATTTGTCATACTAGTCTCAATTGAGAGTGGAATGATAGAAGAAATTCAGATTTTCATCAGAAGAAAAGTATGCATTAAGGTATACTACTAAGTGAGCTCCCAATAAATCTGGTATGACGATAGTCTTAACAAAAACAAAATTGATCTTACTTTGTTCTCTTTCCCATCAATTAAACACCAAAGTTGGCCTTGTCTCCTAGAGTTGACCATCTCCACTTGACTTTTTATTACCTTTTCATGTTTTCACTTTCCATTAATAATTGGTGTTAATTGATTGCAATTAGAACTGCTCAACCTACTCAAGATCCCAACTTGACCACTGTCCATAACAGCATGCCAGTAGGCGATAATACTTGCAACCTAAGTTACTCGGGTGCGGGTGTCCAATACGGGTGTGGATCTAGAGGTCCGATCATTCATAATCTAAGTTTTAAGATTCGGGGGTACGGATACATGTGCGACCGTGCGGGGATTCGACTAAATATAATTCAAATATCTAAAAAGAGTTATATGTCAAATTATGAGACATTATGTGGAAAACTTACAAGGTATTCCGAAGAGAAAATATTGATCAAGAGGAGAATACCATAAGTAGATAAAAGGTAAAGGACTGAATTAGAAATTTCTCTATACAAGGTTTTCCATTTTCTATAGTTCCACCTTAGCTTTTTCTTAACTACGGAAATCATAGGTATTTGTCCCAAATTTCTCTATTGATTATGGTCAAAATACCCAAAATCGGTTGACCAAATCCGGTACGGATACCACACCCACGCCATATCAACACGGGCGCGGCACCAAAAGTGAAGAGTCCGAGCAACTTAGCTTTCAACTGCATGGCTCAATTAACAAAGCTGCCAGTACTAGTAAACAACTCAATATCAACTAATTGATAAAAAAGGAGATTAACTCACCAAAGACTGCTCTTGCGACCAAGATACTTGCACCATTTTTTGTAGTTTTTGAAAAGTTTCTTCATAACATCAGTAAGTGCCAGGTCATCCAGCTAGTGAGAGTGATGTAGATGTCAACGTCAGAAACAAAAACAAAGAGATAAATGTGCTATTTCATATGAAATAGATGACAAAGAATAACCTTTGGTTGTTGATCAAGCTTTGGAAATTGTCGGATGTGAACATTTGCCAACAACAGAATCAGATGTTCCCGCTGATTCGCCACATTATCTTTCTGCTTGTCAATTCCAATTACAAAATAACATTGTGAAATACAGAAACTCATAATGTTTACATAACTCATCTGATGTGTGTTCCCAGAATATCGTAGAAAACTGCACCTGAAAACCAAACATAGCTTGAAGCCAGTCCAGAATATCTTCATCAACTTTCTGCTTATGGTTTTTTGGCCATGGAAGACCTCTTGTATTGCGAAGAGCAGTGACAGTAGCTTGAATCTATGAAAAATGTAAGAAAAAGCATATGACAGAAGCAACATCAAAGTAAAGTCTAGAAAACACGAAAAGGGACTAGAACCCAACCTCAGGATATCTCATAATTGCTTGATTTGAACTATCAGGATCAAGTGGAAGTATATTATACGGAACTAGTATCTCAGTCTTCTCGGCAACCTTTGTATGAGCTTCCAAAATCTACATGTGAAATGCATATAAAATAGAGGATAAGCCAGGATGGTAGACAAGGAGCTGAGGCATATACACAACCCATCCACTTCTAACAACAATATCTCATATTGGCAAAGAGGTTATTGGGAGCCCTATATACCTATAGCAACTTGAATAGATTGGAAAAACATATTTGCAAACGCTAGCCTACCTCGTCAGACACTTCCACAGCTTCTGTCAGGTTAACAGCTTTCAAGACCTCAAAAAGAACAGCAGCTGTTTGGTATGCTTTTGTAAGTCGTGCACTAAAAGAAAACACAGAGAAATGGCCAAAAAGAATCAGCATGAAGAAAATCTAACAGCAAAGTAAAGTAAGCAGCCTCAGTATGCCTTGAATATACCGATCAGCTTTATCAGCAGCATTCTGCAAAGCCTGAATATACTTCCTATAGTAATGCTGGTAGAAACTTTGCATTTCACGAGCATCACTTTTTGTCCTTCCAGCTAGGGTCGTTTCATTTTCCTGCAAAATGTGAAAATAAACAAAGTTCCTCAATGTACATTGATATTTTAGAACCCCTAAAAGTGGTGGAAGCGCAGAGAAAATAGGGTACTAAGTTGCATATGCTTGTAGGATCTAACGAACAGAAGCCAAATAAACACCAAAAATACTGGGACAAAGATTTTAGTGGACAACCCAATTGTTCATGTCTAAGACTGAAGTTTGGATGATAGCATGAGCAGTTGTCCAATGATCACCCCATTGAATCAACTATGGAGACAGTTTCTAGATTAAATATTTGCCGTGAGTAACCTTAGGCTAAACACTTACAGCTTCTCATGGCTTTCAAAATCTCTTCTTCCTCATTGTCACCCCTTCCCAATCTTCTTTTAATCTACCTATTCCTTCAACTATAACTTACGTAAGTTTTGGTACCAAAATTGTACAATTTTATTCATCCATAGAGATACAAATTTATAGTATAAAAAAGTAAACTAGCTAGCAATCAGATCCCTTGATTCTAGGAGATTTGAGAATCAAGGGATGATTCTAATATCCTAACCTATTCAATAGCATATCAGATATAATTCTGGTAGATCAATGTAAATCCTACAAAATCATATCTAATCACACTTAGATATTTACAAATCAACACTCCCCCCCAAGTTGGCATGTAAATATCTTGCATGCCTAACTTGCTTACAAGAATTTCAAACTTTGGTTTAAACAAGCCTTTTGTGAAAATATCCGCATTTTGCTGATTTGTTGGGACGAAAGGCATGCACACGTTGCCTTCTTCAATCTTCTCTTTTATGAAGTGCCTATCCACTTCAACATGCTTTGTTCTGTCATGTTGAACTGGATTGTGAGCAATACTTATGGCAGCTTTGTTGTCACATTACAACTTCATTGGTAACACAAACAGTTTTTTTAGTTCTTCCATCATCTTCTTGAGCCAAATCATTTCACAGATCCCATGGGCCATAGATCGGTATTCAGCTTCACCACTGCTACGGGCTACAACATTCTGTTTTTACTCCTCCAAGTCACAAGGTTTCCAGATAAAAGTGCAGTATCCTGATGTAGACCTCCTATCAATAGTAGAACCTGCCCAATCTGCATCTGTAAGCTTTCAATGCCTGTAAACCGCTTCTTGGTGCTCTTCCTTCTGAGAGTGCATAAATTGACTCACTAAGCTTAAAGCAAAAGCTATATCAAGTCGAGTGTGTGATAAGTAGATCAACTTCCTCACTAGTCTTTGATATTGACTTTGGTCAACTAAATTTCCTTCTTTGTTTCCGAATTTTATATTCGGATCAATAGGTGTTTTAGCTGGATGACAACCACTCATGCCCGTCTCTTTTAGAAGATCCAGTACATACTTTCTTTGTGACACCATAATGCCTTCTTTTGATCTTGCTACTTCCATGCCAAGAAAATATTTCAACTGACCCAAATCTTTGATCTCGAATTCCGAGGCCAACTGTTTCTTCAAATTCTTCATTTCTGGCAAGTCATCTCCTGTAAGTATGATATCATCAACATACACTATCAGGATAGTTGTCTTTCTCTCAAGAGTCTGAGTGAAACCTTTTGCTACCAAACGTGCCTTATACCCATCTGATTTAAATTTGATGGTAAACACCCACTTGCAGCCCACTGTTTTCTTTCCACATGGTAGTTCCACCCTTTCCCAGGTTTCATTTCTCTTAAGAGCATTCATCTCCTCTAGAATTGCCTCTTTCCACTTGGGAACATTCAAAGCATCCTGCACATTTCTCGGTATCTCCATTCCAGATAATTGAGGAAGAAAAGCTATATAGGAAGGAGACAAGTTTCTATATGACACAAAATTTGACATAGGATAGTTTGTGACTTTTCTTACCCCTTTACGTTTGGTAATTAGAAGATCAAGATCTAAAATAACAAGGGGCAAATCAAAATTAGGTTCTGGAGAATTACCTTGTATATCAGTAAGATCTTGCGGAGTGGACTTTTGGTTCTCATGAGCGCCCTTAGTCTCTTTTTCTTGATTCCGGTTTCTTCTCATGTAAACCTGTAATTCCTTTGTTTGTTCCCTGTCCTTGTCATTAATTGTATCATGAAAACGCTCTACTGTCTCAGTTTCCTTATTTTCATGATATAAGTTGGGATCTCTTACCTTATCAAGGTTGTTATTACCAAAAGTACTATCTCCCGTATATATCATAAAACCTAGATCCTTTTGTTTCTCACATGTGAGGTCGCGAGAATCCTTACTATCCATTGAATCTTCACTATGTTTCTCCCCCTGAAGATGAGTTCCAAAAAATAATTGAGATTCAAAAAAGGTGACATCCATTGTGACAATAACCTTCCTAGTATTTGGGTCATAACACTTGTATCCCTTTTGACTAGGGGCATAGCCAACAAAACACATTTTTTAGCACGTGGATCAAGTTTACTCCTATTATGATTATGAACATAAACAAATACACTACACCCAAAGACTCTAAAAGGTAGATTCAGTGGTCAATCTAGAAGTACGGGAAGTAAGTCTTGAACATACTGAAAGGGGTTTTAAAATCTAGAACACGGGAAGGCATCCTATTTATAAGATAGGTGGATGTCAAAAGAGCTTCTCCCCAAAGAAATTTAGGGACTCCACTTGTGAATATTAAGGCTCTAGTTACCTCCATAAGATGCCTATTTTTTCTCTCAGCTACTCCATTTTGTTGGGGTGTATTAGGACATGAACTTTGGTGCACTATTTCCTTGGAAGTGAAAAAATTCCCTAGATGGTCATTAAAATATTCTCTCCCATTATCACTCCGAAATATTTGAATCTTCTCATGAAATTGTGTCTCGACCATAACATAAAAAGCCTCAAACATATGTTTTACTTCACTTTTGTCTTTCAATAAGTACACCCAAGTTAGTCTAGTGTGATCATCTATGAAACTCACAAACCACCTTTTTCCATTTACAGTTGCTACCCTAGAAGATCCCCAAACATCGCTATGGATTAGCTTAAAGGGTTTTATGGCATGGTACTTTTGGGAAGAAAAATATGAACGTCTGTGTTTAGCCATTTCACAAAATTCACACTGGAAAGAGGATGTACTTTTATTCATAAACAACTGAGGTAACAAGAGTTTCAATTAATGAAAACTAGGAGTACCAAGTCTATAGTGCCATAACATGACTTTATTATCAACTTGAACAAAGTTCAAACAAGTTGAACTAAAATTTACTGAATTGTCCCCGTTTTCAAGAAAATAGAAACCTTCAGACTCTCTAGCATTGCCAATCATCCTCCCCGAGACCTTGTCCTGAAATACGCATGAAACAGAGTCACAGATAGCACGAAAATTAAGGTTTTGAGTCAGTTTGCTGATGGACAAAAGATTATGAGACAATTTTGGAACATGAAGGACATCAAAAAGGGTCAAAAAAGGGGTTAGTTTAACTATCTCTTTTTCAGCAATAGCTGAGAAAGAACCATCAGCAACTTTGACTTTTTTATTTCCTGCTAAAGGAGTGTAAGTTGAGAAAAAATGGGAATTCCATGTCATGAGATCACTAGCCCCTGAATCTATGATCCAAGGACTTATACCAGTTGAAACAGATGGTACATTATCTGCTTTGGAAAAAGAACAAGTGGGAGTAGAAGGATCAGATTTACTGATTTGGAGTTGAGATTGGAGAACTGGAGAAATTTGTGCAGTAGCTCTACTTGTTCCTTAGTGAAAGGTCGCATTTCTTGAGAAGATCGTAGCCCTGGTTCTTCGTTGGTACACTGAAAGGCCTGGCCATGGTTGTCTACCATTTTTTTGTTCCAGCTAGGCGATTTCCTATGGATATTCCAGCAAGTCTTACGAGTGTGCCCATATTTTTTGCAAATATCACACCACGGCTTCATTGTTCACAGTCAGAATTTTGCTAATAGAACTCTCAGCTTCTATTGATGCTGCTGGGTGACGTAGCCCAGTCAATGCTCTGATACCATGTAAGTTTTGGTACCAAAATTGTACAATTTTATTCATCCATAGAGATACAAATTTATAGTATAAAAAAGTAAACTAGCTAGCAATCAGATCCCTTGATTCTAGGAGATTTGAGAATCAAGGGATGATTCTAATATCCTAACCTATTCAATAGCATATCAGATATAATTCTGGTAGATCAATGTAAATCCTACAAAATCCTATCTAATCACACTTAGATATTTACAAATCAACAACTTACGTTAAAGGTGTTGTACCTATTGAACGTGACTACATTAAATACCACACATGGAATGTGGTTTTCTTGATCATCCGGAAAAGCCAAGAAAGATTGCTCCATTTTGTGTGCACATATGGTTCTACTAATATGCTTGTGTGCTACTGACTTTGCATATGGAGACTGCTATCTCTCCACTTTTTCCCTCCATATAGTATAAGAATAAAGCAGCACAGAAATCTAAATCACACCAATATGATTGACTAATACCAGCACACAAAAAATATTAAATTGAAACATCACCATATTAAACATATACCATGGCAAGCATATCAATAGTGATGGTATAAAACAGTTTACCTTTTCTAACCGTTGAAGAAGGGAAGTTTTGAACTGGCGAACTCCACGTCCACTTGATGTTGGATCTAACCGGTGAGCTTTTTCAAAGGCATAGAATCGACCTGATTTGATTGCAGGAGACAAACTGCATCAGATAGTTGCACAATCTGCAGGGTATCATTTCCTCCACCACTACTATAAGCAAAGGAAAGAGGAACTTTGGTTGCATTGGAGGGTAAAGGCATCCTAAAGATGCAAATTACTGAGCAGCAGAGTTATGCTGATTAAACAAAGAAGATAACTAACTATTAGCTTGACCATTCAGTTCATCATGCGGCCAGGAAATGGAGTAATCCAGTATTTATCATGATAGTTAGCTTCAATTATATTATAGTATAGGCAAAAGGTTATTCCTGACTTCCTTTTTAAGCTCATGAGAACAACTTTATCTTAATATATTAAAATAAGTTGTTCAACCTACTTGTCACCTCTACCACATTTCTTCCAGTTGCTCACAAAAGGAGCAGAGCGAAAAGACAGCATAAATTTGTAAAAACACAATGCAGAGAACCTCCCATTGACTCAAGTTTCAGTAGTCTGCTTGGCCATACATACATTTCAAACTACATGCCAAATTCTAACATATTTTAGGAACAAAAATTTTGACAAATATACATGATAAATAAATATGAGCAAAAAATCTAAGTTCATGTTCTTCAGCACCAAAAGTTGATAAGTATCACTTACATAGATAAGCTACCCTGGGGTTGCTGGACTCGACCTCGTTGGCAACACGAAGAATGGGTGCAATTTCACTTAGAGATGATGGCACTACTTCACTGTCCATCATTGACTCCCCTAAATTACCTGCAGTCTGCGTCCGCAGAATACGCCTTTGCGGTTGCAGATCAGATCCCTTTCTCTGGTACGCCATTTTTCTTTGAGCCCTCAAAGCTCAATTGCAGCTTCGTCTAACTTTGCCTGTCAAAAAAGATATTGAAAAGACTATGCTGACCAGCAACCAACCCTACACAACAAAAAGATAGTGACCCCATCCATAACACATAGAAACTCCTTATCCATTACTGAAAAAAACTGAGAATGAGAACAAAGGCACCTAATTAATTACATATTTTGGCATTCAAGAAACGAGAGAAAAATCAAATTTCATAAGAAAAGGAAAATCAATAAACATACAAAACTTCTTTACCTACACTTCACTGCTGGTTCTTGATAAACCACAGCAACTCCATATCCTCCTTTCTCTTTAATTATATATCAAGATAAACCCAAATTTCCAAGCAATCGGCAGAGCAAGAAAAGAAAGACCAAATTCAAGAAACCCAAACAACAAATTCCCCTTTTCCTTCTTGATCATAAATCAAACTTCAAGAAATTCTCAAAACCCTTTACTAACTTCTTGAATATCATAAAAAGAAAACCTTTTTCATGATCAAAACAAAAAAAAAAGTTACCAACTTTATTCCGAAACTTCTTTTTTCTTACTTTCTTGAAAGGTTAATCAAACAGGACAAAAACAGAGCACTTTCTTGAAAAGGGTGTGTCAAGAAGATGAAAATTTTACCAGATTTTAAGCAGAGTAAAGAGGAAAGTGACTTGTCATGATACCGATAAATGAAAACTTGGAACTCCGGACCAATAGAAGATAAAGTATGTTTGTACAGTAGTAATTAATTGGTGTTGAAAGTGTTACTTCAAGGCAGAGAAGACAGTGACACATATGAAAGAGAGAGAAATAGTGAGTGTGATGTTCACTCACAAGATAAGAGCTACCCAACTGAAACTGTGTAGTATAAAAAAGGAAAACATCAAGGCGGGTTATTTATTTAGAGAAAAGACATAAAGTCATCATTGAAGTTGTTCTCAATTTTTAAAAAGATATTTTAATTTTGGGAGAGTTCTATTACCACACAAAAATATTAAATATCTTTGTAAATATACCATTTCGATCTACTTTTTCACCTGGGTGAGCACGCAAGTAACGCGTGTGGAGGTATTTTTTTGCTGCCAAAAACCAATTAAAAAGTGCCACATTTTAGTTGTTTTCTTTATTAATTATTTAATTTATTTAAATACATCTTCTTCTCCAAAAGGACTTAACTGAGAAATGGAAAAAATGGAGAAATGGAAAGACATGATGTACTTCATTTAAATACATCATCATTCTTAACGGTAGCAAATTTGATAATAGGGTTTGCGTAGATGGTAAATACCCTCAATCTGATTCAATTTTAAGATTATGAGTTCGAATTATTTTTAAAAAAAATTAAAACTTCTAAGGAGAAATGGAAAAAATGGAGGAAATTTTAGATCGAGTTGTGAAATATAAATTGTCGTCATTCATTAAAATGAAGCAGATGAACTTCAACACAAACTGTAATGAAGAAAACGAGGAGATAATCTGAGAAATGGAAAACAAAAGAAAAGAAAAAGTTTTTTTTTCTTTTTGAAACGAATCGGGTCGGGTTAATTTAATATTTAAATTAAATTAATTAAAATGTGAGCATCACGCGCGTCTTACCAGGTGATAAAATGAGTCGAAAAGGTATATTTACAAAGGTATTTAATATTTTTGTGGGGTAATAAGACGCCCGCAAAATTAAGGTGTCTTTTTAAAAATTCAGGACAACTTCAGTGGTGACTTTATGTTTTTTCTCATTTATTTATAAACAAAAAATGCCAGTATATGACATTGAGAGGTCCTTTGGTCGGACATATTTGTACAATAATACTTCCGGTGGGCATATTTGTTTTTCTTTTCCATACTTTATTCGGTATTCTTATCGAGGTCTCAACTAATTCAAATTTATTAAAGAAAAACCATTTTTCAACATAATTCATTTTCGTATCACGAGTTTAAACTTAAACCTTTGATTAAGGTGGAACAGATCTTATTCCATCCCAACCTTTATTGATTTTCATGGGGCAAATTACACTACTATAATCGAATTCAAATGACCTACTTTGTTGGTGAGAATGTATTTTTGACGACGTAGTATATAGTAACACATCGTCTCTCTCCACATCTCCATTAAAAAAAAACGTAAGATATTAAAACCTAAAAGCTTACTATATAGTCAATTTTTTAAACTTGTTACAATATTTTATTTAGATATTCAAACTAAGCATGTTCTAATTGAACATCTCAGCATCTAACAAAATGTTCCAAGTAGACACTTTCCGTTCAATTTCTTCTCTTTTTTTGCGTATATTTTTATTGTTTATTAGGTAATTCAGTTAACCATATAAAATATGTTATCTCCTTTGAATATTTGCATTCGCGTCGACAATAACCAGCAAAATATCACGCGACGTCAATAAGCCGCAAAATATCACGCATTACCATAGGTTGATGCATATATTTAAAAGAGATAGACATATTTATGTAGTTAACTTAACTACCTAATAAAATAAAAGAATGTGAAAAAAAATTCAAAAATTTAAAAGTATTGAATAGATTTGTTTTAAAATTTGGATATTTAATTAGAATATAACTTAGTTCGAATCTAAATGAAATATCATATTCCCTCCGTTCCTATTTATATGTTACCATTTTAGATTAAGAAACTAGGTAAGTTTATCATTGTACCCTTATTTAGTGTTCTCTTGAAGTTAAGTTTTCAATAAATGAATATAAATTAATTTATTTTGATTAATTAAATTGACCAATGAACATGAATTAATATTCATTTAGTTTTCTTATGTTGATCAAATTCATATTTTCAAGGCCAATAATTTTCAAAGGTAAAATAGGAAGAATAATGTTATTTATATATTGATTTTATGAAATGACAAGTATTAAGGAACATCTATTTTTAATAGAAACGACATGTAAATTAGAAACGGATTGAGTAATAAATTTAAATAACTAGCTATGTAGCCAAACTTAAATACAACATTTATCGTACCAACCCATCATTATGTTCCGTCAAACCAAATCAGGCCCCACGTCTCCAATAATCAAAACATAATCACTCAACGAGTTAAGTAGAAGTCCTTAGGATGAGGTATTCTATCAATTATTATTTTGTGCCTGTTAAAGTCAATGCCGTTTGTCATTTACTAACTCTATTAAAATAGTATAATATTTATTTCATCTTAATATTTGTAACACTATTTTAATGCTCATTGAGTTTAAAAAATAAAAACAAAAGAACTTGGAATCTTATGCTTAAAAACAAATCTTAGATATTTGTAAAATTATTAATCATCTCATTAATAGTAAATGATAATTTTAATATTAAGTTATTTATGAATATAAAAATATGATTTATTTCTTGTTGGATAAACAAAAGAAAATATACCATATAAATTGAGACGGAGGAAGTACAAATTAAATTTGTCACTTTTATGGTGATTCGAACATGGTTATTTGAGTCTTTCTGAGTCAATTAGATGTGTATGTATTAACAATTCTTTATTTTGGAGAAATTTCATAGAACCTGCTAGGCTTCACTAAGAAATTCCAAGGATGTACTCTATTGGAAAAGGGAAAAAGAAGAAAACATTTGGTCCACGCAAAATATTAAAATAAGTTGATATGTTAGTTCCCAAAGAAAAAAAAATATGACGTAGAAAATTACTACTAACTTGCGCGTCAATTTTATTCACTACTTATCCTGAAGATTTCGACACGATATGTTTTTTAAAAGACTCATAAAGTGATAGAGTTGCGTTGGATTAGCAATACCTAAGTTTGATTGCAGCGACTTTTGAGTTTTGGGTGGACACGGAAAAAGCTATAGTGATACTTTAGATAGGTAAACAACTAAACATACCAGCAATATTTTATCTAGATGTGTTTTAAGTTTTAACAGAGAAATAAATAAATAGTGATAGTTCAAGTAGGTAAAGAGAATACCGAATAATTGAGTTATAAATTTGCAAAACGAAACAAAAATTTGAAGGTGCACATAAAGGAAAAGGAAGAAAGGAATTCATTCACAAGTTTAATGGCAACCAAGAATGCGATTAATAGCATTGACCTATTATTTTTACATGCTGGATCAACGTGTGAGGAATTCTGAATGAAGAGAAATGAATCCACTAGACTAAGTTCAAAATTCAGGGACAAGGATGGAGAAACCATACAATTCACACAAATTCAGTGAAGTTTGAACGGAAGTCGTTAACCGTGCGACGACCCATCTTGTCCCCAAGAAAAGAGTGCTTTGTCAAGCAATTATTCATAAAGATTATGCAGTGTGTTTTATGCTTGCGGAGATTTCAAACAACTCATGCTTTCTTGCAATGGTTCTCAAGCCACTCCATTGTGACACTCTTTGGTCTCTCTAGAGGCAATCCAAGAGCTCGGTCCCAAATTAGCTATAAAGATCCAGATGAAGTATTAGTAGAATTTTTAGGGAAGTCAACAGAAAGACTGGAGAAAGCACCATTAAAAAATAACCATAGTTGAAGTACCTGAGAGCAAATGCCAAGAGCTCTTGATACACCAAAGAGGACCGTATAATATCTGTACGAAAAAAGATGGAAGGAAGAAATCAGTTTATAAGAGCCATTTACATCCACTCAATTCTGTGGGCAATATGAATCTGCAATACCTTGCTTCAGTTAAACCATAATAGTTCAACAACACACCACTGTGGGCATCAACATTTGGCCAGGGGTTTTTAACCTGCAAAAGAATCCCCAGTCAGTGAACAAAAGCATTCTGCCTACAGAGACATGAAATGCCAAATCTATAGCAGCTCAGAAAGAGCATCAACAAAAGAAGACAGCAGCTTATGGGATAATCAGAAAACAAAGCATAATTAGATTTTATGGAAGTTCCATATGAAATAAGAAGGCTGAGGAAAAATACAAGAGATCATACAATGATTCTGAGAGAATCACAATGACTACAGAGATAAGGGGAAAGTCTTACATATAATGGATAAGGTACCAATACCTCACGAAATCACATTTACGGCCGAAAGCCATGCGTAAAAAGTGATAATTACCTAACAACCTGAAAGATGCACTGAATTTCTTCCAAAATCTTAATCCATATTTTAAGTTCTTCCAAAAATTTAAGTCAATCATCTTAGTGGAGATTTTGGGTAATTAGTAAAACTTGAATGCCGACCCCTTCCTCCAAATGAAAAAAAAAATAGACGTACAAACAATCATGCTAAACTGCTATTACAGGCTAAAGCAATATCAGTAACAATGTAAATGAAAGATTTACTTTGCCAAGTTCTGTAAGAACAGGAGGAACAACTTCGTAGAGTTTTGAAACCTGCAAGAACGAAAAGCCAAGATCAAACACATCGAATCAAAGAGTATCATCAATGTACAGCTTCGGGCTTCTAAGAACTAACCAGTTGAAACAGTGGATCTTCAGGCAAATGTTTCATAGCGAACTCTCTCTGGCATGTATATCTTGGATCAGTCTTTCGCAGAACTCCATGTCCAAAACCAGGGACAACCTGCAATTTGATAACGATAGAGCATTTCAAGCTCAGCAATATAGGATCGTGACTACAAAGCTCCATCATCTACCCAACCAACATCTAAACTCCCAGAAAGGGGGGGGGGGGGGGGAGAGACAGACAGACAGATGGAGGCGGAGAAAGAGACTATGTTGTACATATATACATATGTACACATGTATATAATATATATACGTACAACACACACTCACACATATATATAGAGAGGAAGAACAGTTTTTTTAAAGACTCAACAGTCAACACATTAAGATATGAAGAATAAAAGCTAAGAAAAGATTTTGTTTGAGACAAAGTCAACTACCAAATCTCATTTGAGGAGTAAAGTTCAGTAACCCTGATGAGAAGAGCAGTCAATGAGACAAATAGAATGTGATAATCATTTGATATTTTCGAATACTGACGGAGAATTAACTCTTTGAACTTCAGTCACATGTGATGGCAAGTCAAACTTTTCATCTAAAGTGAGCTCCAATTGGTTGAAAAATAAAATTAGCTGAGTCACATAGAAATATGCAGAGAACTTAAATACTACCTTGCCACTGTTCAATGTTTTCCAAACATAGTCTTTCAACTGCTCTTTGGAAATGTTCTCCCCACACTCTTCTACAACAGATTTTATCCATAGCAAAACTTCCTGATGGCCAAGCAGAAAGTGGCAGCTGGGTCAACTTAAATCATCCAGCAGATACAGAATGCAGGTAAAATAAATAATACACTAAAATATCTAATGAACTGCTCTTTGCTGGAAATTTCTGAATTTAATAGAACCAGACAAAAAGACATACCATCTGGACATTATGAAACATTTATGTCATTGTGTGACACAGTTAACAGAAACAAACACAATCTTTAAATGAGGGAAGAAAGCATACTTAAATTAATGGACCATACGATAAATGGATGGAATTTATTTGGACGAGTGGATAAATTCACTAAACAGCTGGCCAAATAAGAAGAGGTTATCCATCAAATTATGAGTCCATTTTGGTTTTTCATTCATATTGTAGATGGAAAATTATTTATTGAGGCATATGGTGCAGCACCAACCATGGCATGTTAGTTGTGAAGAATATTAGTTAGAGAATAGAGCTTGTTCATCTTAGTAACTAAAAGTTTTGTCCTCCAGGCTCATTGGAATTTCAAATATCTTTTTCCAACTTAAATCGCACACCCTTTTGTTTCAGATTTTCACCCCTCCATTTATTTGAGCCTTGGGCAATGGGGATGAATATTAAATACATAGATGACAATAGGAATTTTCAGCAAGGGAAATGCCTAGTATGGCCTAGTATGCAATCAAAGCAGTATAGAAGAAACAACAACTGTAAAGCAGACAAAGCACCTGATTGGCTAAACCATGAAGTGGTCCGGCTAAACCATTCAAAGCAGCAGCAAAGGAGAGGTAAGGATCTGACAAAGCACTAGCAACCTGAATTTAAGTACAATTAGCGCTACTGAAAAACCTGACCATAGAATGTTGACTTACGAAAAAACATTGACAAAAACAAGGTTTAAGCTATTGTAAATGCATATTCCCACTTAACAAAGAACTCTATGTTTAGAGTTAAGACCACTAGTAAACACTTAGTTTTTCCATAAACCACAGAGTGAAGTAAAGCACGCACCAAGTGACCGGTATGAGCACTAACATTACCACCTTCATGATCACTGCAACACAACAAAATCAGTGACAACTGGTTATAAAATACATGCAACTGGAAATCCTGATTGCCAGGAAAGATGTTACAACTCAGAAGCAAGTATCATAAAATAGTTATAATAATTCAGGACTCAAAATAACCTGTGTATTGTGACATAGAGCCTCATAAGTTCATGCATTTCAGAGCTACTGAAACCAAGCATGTGAGCAAAATTTGCACCATAATCCAGGGATTCATCCTTAGGTATATTGGCGCCATTCTTGTACATCCTTCACAAGTGCAAACAAAAGGATCAGTTTACACAGTTTCGAAGACTAATTTTCATCTAAGCATTAAAACCCAATAACAGAAAGTTACTAAGCAGAGAAATCAGATTAGAAAATTATCTTCTTCTAAGTGCAACATATATGAGGATAAAAGAGAATACGAAAATGAAGACTGGTAAATGCCATACTATTATCTGACCTGCGATAAACATAAGCAGCAACAAGTGGAACTTGAGCAATCAGACTCATGGAATCCTCATATGTTGGTTCCCATAACCTAATGACACAACATCGTTAGTGTTTCCCTGGAAAACAAATAACCAGCTTCAAGAGATGGCTTTGACGAGGCTCACTTTGATTTGTGAATCCCTTTCTCGTATGCCTTTTGAAATTCACTTTGAACCTACAGAAAAAACAAGGTAGTGAATTGGTGGTTGAAATCTCCTGATAAGAGTGCAACAGACGAAACCATCATTTTCTTGAGCTAAACACAGATGAAATTCCTTCTTTCATCTTTTAATTCCAAGCTTCTCAAAGATCCACAAAACAATAAGACAATAGAATATGAATTTCAACACTCAGAGCTGCTTCATGATGCTACATATGTCTTAAAGCACTTAGGAACCATTTAGCCATAGATACGATTCCAAATATTTGAAATAATATTTGGAGATTATTTTGAATAACTCTTCAAACTTGAAATATAGAATTTGAAGTTTGAAAAAACAACATTTTTAGGCTTTTCAAATTCACTCACAAAATTTCAACTGTATTTTGATGTCCAATCACACCTTCAACCTCCCAATACCCTTTTTCAACTTCAACTCAAAATACTACATTTTTCAAATCCCAACCAAATCATGTCAAAACACCTACTTAAATCTCCCAAAACTCACTTTGTTAAGATATGGCACCTGGGCCTAACTCAACCCCAAAAGCTAACTCATGAGGGGAGGTTTGCCCAAGTCCGTATAAGGAGACCACCAGTTCATTCCCCAACCAATGTGGGACTTTTACCCACTCTAATACCCCCCTTCACGCCCAGGCCTGACTGGCGCATGGACCGGGAGCCTAAACGGGAATGGACCTGGCTCTGATACCATGTAAAGATATGGCATCTGGGCCTAATTCAACCCCAAAAGCTAGCTCATGAGGGGAAGTTTGCCCAAGTCCATATAAGGAGACCACCAGTCCATTCCCCAACCAATGTGGGACTTTTACCCACTCTAACATAAAAGAGATGAAAGTATGAATAGTTCGGTCTTCGCAGGTGGAAGAATATCAATGGAAGAAAGGACAAGCTATCCTTGATTACACGACAAGTCACCAAAAATTTTAGTACATATGCAGTGTCGCTACAGATTCCAAGTTCACCAAGCCAATAGGCACAGGCATCAAATAAAACATTACAGCAGCAGGTTAACCAACTTCACACGTCCTATATTTTGTTGAGAAGCACCCAAATCGTCTGTTGTGAAGATCGAGTGTTGGTAGTGAAGATCAGAAAGGTCAGAATCAAATTAAAGGATCTATGTTTAATCGTGAATGCATAATAATTAGGAAATTACTGAAAGCAGAAACAGAGAATTAAATAGTTCAAATTTCACCTGAAGAGCCATGACTCCAGTAGCAAACTGGGTCATTGGATGAGCTGTGACTGGTAAGGCATCAATAGTTTTGTATACATGATCTGCAGCAACAAAGTTACGGATAAAACCTCAGAAAAGGAAAAGCATCAAGTGGTGCGATGAATGAATATATTTTAGTAAGTTAACATAGGTGCGATGAATGAATATTATGCAACTGAATTTATAATTAAAAAGTTTCAAATTTAAGGAGTGATAACTATATAGTAAAAGTCAAAGACTAGCAGCATCCAATAAAAAAATGAACAAGAAAATACAATAGGACAGCCAACATACCAGGTATAGTAGCCCGACTCTGCAATTCCTGAGACAATGAATTCACCTGCTCTTTTGATGGCACCTTCACAAGAGTATGAGAGAGAAGATAAGTATAGTCTTAAAATCTAAGCATGTATAATAACCACCCCAAGGACTCCAATAGCAATTTTTCTAGACAAATCAGACTCAGTTTTGCACACTTGCAATATTATATAACTAGAGTAGGTCCGGTTTCGTGCATGAGAAAAAGAAATCTATCTACTTGCACAGAAGGGGCAACTCAGTCCAAACTCGGGGCTTAAGAGCTGTTCAACAGAAAATCTTTGAAGTGCCTAACCAATTCATACTTCGAACTCAATGACAATAAAAACCAGAGCAACATCATGAAGCAGTTCTAATGAATGTTATTTCAAATTCCCTATGTGAAAGAATAAATTAAGCACTCAAGAGCTCACCTTTCCTGTTAAAAGAAGCCAGAGAAGACCTTCAGGCAAGGGCTCACCCCCAGGCTTTGCTGCAGGTAATACCTTCTGGCATTCAGGTATAGACAAACCCCGGAAGCGAATTCCCTGAAAGAATATAGCAAAGGTAATGAACGGCGCAACGGCAATCACCGAAACTAATATGATTTTGTGATTGACTTGCATTCATTATGGGATACAGATTAGGTAGAATGTAACCTCATCAGGATCAAGTAATGAGGTTTCCCATAGTAATCCTGTCATTCCTCTCATTCCACCAAGAACCTTTCAAATTGAACAACAAATGACAATCCAGATTTACAGCAAATTCCCAAACTTATGTTTAACTAAAAACTTCTGTTACCATATCAACTGTGATGTTCCCCAATTGAACCTTTCCATATTCTGACTTGATCTTTTTCAGGCGATCCTAATGAAAAAGAAAATAAGCACGAGTATTAAAGAATCAGAAATATACATATATCACATGATAGATGATCTCACATCTCCACAACTTTATAAAAGCCCCTCTAAGTGTATACAAAACATGAGACTTCTTTTTTTCTATATAGAAAATTTTCATGAGAAGAGAGAAAAAACATGTTAAGGTGAAAACATTCTCCCTTGTAGTTTAGGGGAAAAGTAGAAAATGTGAAGTAAAGCCCCAGTATACACAAACTTAAGCTCTGGAATCAAAGGGAACTAAAGACATAAGAAATGAATCTATATATACCTGTTGTTCAGGAATCAATTCTTGCAGCTCAGAACGCAGATCCTATATCAAATAAAATTATTAATTGAATTATAAGTGGATATTAAGAAAGAAGTGTAAGAAGTAATTAAGAGATGAAGGGGTAAAACACTTTGCATTTATCATTTCAAGTTCACCAAAGTACTTTAAAATTAGACATATACTCTCGCCAGCCTAAATAATTTGTCCTTTGGCGTAGAAAAACAAAATAGCAAACAAGGGCAGGAGAGGTTCAGGTGGAAATTTGTAGACTGGCTATTACAAATCAAAGTTGAAAAGAAAGAAGGTAAGTAGTCAACCATACAATGGCAATTAGCCTAGGTTTTAAATGCAAATGTGTATCCTCACTGTCTATTTTTCCTCTGTGGTATAACAATGAACACTAACAATGTGTCGCACAAAATAAAGGACACAGTAATGCTTGAAATTTGTGCTTCACTGGACTAGTCAATTTGCAACAATAATATCAGGTGACATCCGAAAATCCGAGACAAAAAATGCTACACTTTGAGAGCCCTATAACTGCATTATAACCTAGCATGAGCCATCGTCTTCAAGAGTTTGAAGGAAATTAGTTGGCCAAGAATATAATTTAGCTTGTAACATCAAATGCATCCTCAAAATTAATTTGCTTACAGACTGTCAAGACTAGTCAAGTGGCAGATTAACTTGACCCAAGAAGGCCATACCGGAAAAACAGTGATTTCATTATCAGATTATCTTGGGAGTCATTTTGTTAAAAAGATGTCAGATCTTAAAAGACGCCATAGTGTTTCTGCAGTGTCTTCACTGCAAAATCTATCTTTCCATAAAGGATGTTATATAAGCTAGAGCTCAGGTGCTTAATGATGTAGGGAAATTAATTTAAAAACACTATGAGACGCTCAAACCACCATTTCATACTCAGATAATGGTCAGCAAAATCCAGATAATAAAAAATGAAAGAAAATAATAGTTAACTTGTGAACTATGAAGTAGCAAAAACAAAGCTAGTGGTTTCACAATAACGAACTTAAAAATGCAAAATGATAGTCTACTTCGTAAATGGTTATGTAGATAGAGATTCATAATGCAGGATCAAGCGCTAGGGAGAAAAGTCATAGAAACCATGTTCGGGATCATCAATCAGTTGATAACAAAGTCCCCATATAACTCTTATGGCTACTATGTATGGAAAACAATCAGGTCACATTGAGAGGATTTTCTGGGCAACGCCTATTTTCTGTTGGGAGACGGAAGGAAGATAAGCTTTTGGCATTATGCTCGGTGGGTCATATCCCTCTCAATCAATTCCCAAAACTCTTTTCTTTGGCACAAGAGGTAGCTCTTGTTGCTGATTGTTACCCCAATCATGGGTGGAATTTAGATTTCCAAAGGAATCGTACTGATTGAGAATTGAACCGAATCTGCATATTGGTACAAGAGATAGGATCCCTGTCCATCTGTCCTAATAAACTAGACTGCCTATGCTGGAAAGATACAAAAGTGAGATTTTTTCTGTCAAGTCATGCTACTCCATCCTTCAGGACAACCTTATCACAGACATTTCGGCCTTGGAAACACACTTGAAGAAGCTGTGCACCAAATAAAATCCAACCTAGAATTTTCATCTTCATTCCTAACATTACTAATATGAACTTCTTCAGTAGAAAAAACACAATAACACCGATGCCCTTCCGATATCAAGACACTCCACAACAAACAATGATTGGTTACATCCAAAATTTTGATTATTTTAAAAAATCATACAACTAATCCCAACTATCTCGGTAATTGAATAGTATGTAATCACAAAGTAATCAAACAGCTCATTAATTACTTTCGCGGGGAGACATAAGAACTTACAAGACCAGAAGATGTTTGGACTTGAAGCCAGCGCACAGAATTGCTAACATTTGACTGTTGGACCTATAATTCAATAATTAGTTGAATTTAGATCAGGAATATACATACTTAAGTAAATGAAATTCAATTAAGAAAAAAAACAATTCAAATCATTAACAACATTTTTTTTCCTTTTGCAACTCACCGCTCGAGAACGCAGCTTTGACAGCAACGAAACACTACGGTAGAACACCATTGCTCGCGAAAATCAAAAGATTAACTGCATCACAAAATTAGATTAATACGCCACAAAATCAGAAATATCTATAAATGAATCATCAAGACAATCTCCAGTTCAAAATAGTAGAAAATTCCATACAAACGTCCATTTCAAAATGGAATATACCGGAATGGAATTGTTCAAATTCAGCCAAAAGGTCGAAATAGATCACCAATTAATTCAAATAAGATCTTGCAAGCAGATTAATTAACTGATAAAAATCATCAAAAGCATTTAACAAAGATGAACAGATTCTGGAAATGGCGATTGAAAGGAAGGATGCCTAGATTTTACCTAGATCTCAAGTAGGCTGATGGGACAAAAGAAGTTTCTCCTTCAAAGAGCTGTGCTGCTTGGTAGTCAATTTGGAGAAAGGTACTTTTTATTTAACTGGAATATTATCTTTTTTAACTAAAAATAAAATGTTTTTGTTAAAAAAGAAAAAAAGTCAATCGAAATGGTCTTTAACTTCAACTATTGAAGGCGTGGAAAAGGCAAAATAGAGCCAAGTTGAAGACACATAACACATTCCAGACTAGGAAAAGTTTTTATAAGATGCAACTAATAGAGAAAAATCATTTTAGTACAATCTTAAATCAAAATAAAAGGCATAAAAAATGTCACCTAATAATCAATAAAGTGACTTGAGAAATATGATATTTTTAAGCTCAAATTTGCAAAATATTTTACTCCATGTCTAACAATAGTTGTTTACTATTAACTTGATAAAATAATAAATAATAGGAATAATATACTATATTATCCTTTGACTTTATTAAATTTAATGTTTTGAGAAATGTGTTAGATGATAAATAATAATATTTAATAACAAGAGTAAAATAGATATAAAAAATAAATTATCTCTTAATTTTTTAAATTAAATAAATATTATTGAATAACTATTTTTAGTATACTAGATAAGTAGTACAATTTTGACAAAGAAGGAAACATAGATGGTGAATAATGCAAAAAATAATGTGTTTTTTAGGCTGCGGGTTAGCCGCCAGAATTGCACTCCTATCTCCATTATGACTTTTCGATGTCCCATCCGACAAAGAATTATGACAATAATCAATTCTCTCCTCATATTTCATGAAATTCTCTGTACTGTGTCAAACACATTCTTTTATTTTTTGTCACATAGGATTTATCTAATGTGTTTTATATTTCTTATATATGATTTATAGGATATTATAACAATAGAGGGTTTACCCAATAATCACAAAATAACCATCACAAAATTGTTCACTCGAAAGATAAAAATTATGACAGGGATTATAGCACATACAGATTATTCTGAGATTCAAAAAAAAAATTACTATGGGTTACCCACAATTACTTTTTCGCTTTTCTATTTATGGCAAAACTAAAATATTAATTTTAACATTTCCTTCGTTCAACAATAGTTGTCCACTATACTAAAAATAATTGTCTAACAATACTTGTCTAATTTAGAAAATCAAGAGATGATTTACCTTTTGGATTTATTTTACCCTTGCTATTAAATATTCCCTCCATTTCAAAAAGAATGTCCTCCTTTCCTTTTTAGTTTGTTTCAAAAACAATGACCCCTTTCCTTTTTCAACAACATTTTTGTAATGATCGTTTTACTCCTCCCGAGAGTTGCCCCAAGTCATGTTTGGCAGATATTCGATGTTAGTTTTGCGAAAATTCTGATTAAGTTGTGGTCTTTGGAAAATTTTGAATGTTAAAGGTTTAAGTTGTCAAAATGTGATTTTTTTGAGGTCTTTCGGAGTTTCGGGACTCGGATGGAAATTTCGTCGATTTCATCAGTTCCGAAATGTGGGAATTGTTCTAGGAGAGTTGACGGAATCAGTTTTGGGGCTGTATCGAGGATTTGGGGTCTTGAGTTGGAAAATTGTGAAATTTTGATCATAGGGTTGACTTTGGTCAACATTTGGAGATCGGATGCTCGGATGTGGATTTCGACGACTCCGTTGGATTCAGGGGATGATTTTAGGCCTAGGGTGGCCTTGGTTGAATTTTTAGAGGTCCCGAGTTTGTTTTGAGTTTTTGAAGCTTGAGTTAGTTTTGTTGTGTTTTATCGGGTTCCGAGTCAAGGAGACCTCGAATCCGAATTCCGACGGTTCCATTGAGTCTGGAACGTCGAATTTAGTAGCGTTAAATATCTGGTTTATGTGCACGGGGTTTCGAACGAATCCCAAGGGTCTATTCGGAAACTTGTTGAATTGCTGAAATTGATGTTATCTGGTGCCTATGTTTTGACCTCCGCGTTCGCGGAGGTGGACCTGTTTGGTCTCCGCGAGGGGTTCCGCGTTCACGGAGTGTTGTATTGCTGGTCTTCGTGTTCGCGGGCTAAGTCAGCCGCGTTCGCGGAGGTCATTTTTGGACCTGGACATTGTAAAGTCGAGAAATGTCCCATTTTCATCATTTTGGAGCTCTCTAAGGCGATTTTTGAAGAGGCTTTAAGTGATTTTAACCCTTGGCTTTGATTACCCAATCATTTAAGCTTGATTTTGAATTGAAAATTGGGTTTTTGAATTGAGATTTTGGAGGTTTTGATAGAACTCCGAATTTTTTATAAAATGAATGGTGGACTGATATGAGCTCCGTTTTTCAAATGGTTTTCTCTATGTTAGAAAAATAATAGTAGGAAATATGATTGAAGAAGAAGATGGCTTTGAGGCGTGAAAACACTTCCTTTAAAGAGATATTGCTCATATACATATTGGGGTAAATACAAACAATTCTCTTCAACAAAGCCCTTGGTTTATACATGCAGATTTTCTTTGGCTACTTCTAGAGAGTCTTTATATTTATAGAACTTAAGAGATGACTTTTCATAAGATTCATGTTCTTTCATGAACATATATGTCCTTTCATGAGAGTCATGTTCTTTCATGAATAGATGTGTCTTTTCATAAGAGTCATGTTCTTTCATGAACATATGACTTTTCATGAAGGTCATGTTCTTTCATAAACATATGACATTTCATAACAGTCATGTTCTTTCACGAACAAATGTGTCTGTTCAATTTAAGACCTATATATATTACAAAATATCCAACAATCCCCCACTAGTTTGTAATATTTCTCATAATATCATGCATACCAGAGAGTATCTTATAATAGATTTGAACTTTCCGTTAGTGCAAATACTTTAAGGTTCTGACGAAGTAATTGGTATCTTAAAAAATTTGAACCACAACTCCATGTGTCAATCACACACATAATATTATATATAGCTTAGAAATCCCAGTATTTGCTTTAGCACGTTCATGGCCATGTGCTCATCCTTATTTCATGAATATTTACAAAACCAATCCTTTAGATCTTGTTTGAAGTAGCACCACTTCAATATACATATAGGTGAAATTAGCTACTATGTCCATGTTACTGTAGACATTTACTAATTTCATTAGAATTAATTCAACCTCCGCGTAACAGTCTTGCACTATGGAGTTTGTCACTGTGCCCTTGTTATATCAAGCATTTAGCAACTCCTCAACTTCTCATATAACAGTATGTAGTATACTTGAATCAAGGTTCTAAAAGGAAGACTCGTGCTTTAGCAACACAAAGTAACTTGTTATTACCCGTTGAACTTGTATTGTTAGAGTGTATACTAACTCAAAGTTAAGTTCCCATCACTTGTGTTTAGTTTAAGGATTTTAGTCTTACTCATTCACACATTTATTACACTGCATCTTTTGAAACTAGATTTTACAAGGTTTATATAAATCATAAACAAATCTTTCACATATGCATATCACAGATATCATCATTATCTCAATAGCTTAGAATGGTTGCATCAGTTGTGGCCACAACATTTCAAAATCATATATTTTTTCCAACCATTACATTTCTTTTTAAGCATTTATATGCTAAATATATTCTTATTCCACTATGGAATTCAAGCCTATTTTGATGCAAAATTTATGATTTCTTCATACATGTTACAAAATTCAACTTATATGGAGTTTTTCATTATCATCAGAAGATTCATTATTTATAGACCAACACACCAATTTATCTATGTACAATAGATCATGTCTATACAAAACTTATCATACAACAAATACTTCTTTTCATGAAAAACCACAACATTTCAAGTGACACTACTTCACGAAATTACATAATGTTTTTTACGAAGGCTTATAGCCTAATCATCACATTAACAGTCTAAACAACTAATCATCACTGAAATTATCAAGTTATAAACACTAACTACCATGTCAATACATCAAAGATATATCTTGTGGGTGTTGAAGAAACAATTTATATCTTAAAATTCTTCAAATATTATTGATTATTAATCATAATTCAATCACCCCCACACTTTAAATGTTTCAAATGTCTTTTTTCATAACTTGTGTGGACATCTAATTAACATCAGTTAATCATCTTGCTATCAAATTTATAGTGTTCCAATACTATAACACATGAACATTTAATAAGAAGACAAAATCTTCAACCTTTAATGAACACAAATGATCTAATAAAAAATAATCATTTCTCTTAATTTCAATTATTCTAGTAACTTTCAAGTACAAATATTATCCATCAAAATAAAGGAATTTATATATATCATCTCACAACTTGAAAATACAATTCACATGATCTTTATGCAACACTATTATGCTATAATAATTTTCTTTGTCTCAAATAACAAATTTATAATAGGCATACCAAATATGTTATTCTTAAACTTATTTAAAAAGCATTTCAAAATCATCACAAGTGAATTAATTTATCCTAACATTTATGAAAAATCATTTCTCAAAAATTTCAAAGGATAAAAGTTCATAAATAAATAATAAGAGAAGTTAAGAAAGCAGAATCCAATATATTTCATTTCCTTCGTGATCCATTGTTGGCTCACTTTTTCCATATGACTTGCTACCTTAGAATCATACTTTAAATCAGTCAAATAGTTTTTCCTTACAACTCCATTTCCTCAAGAATTCAAGGATCTTGTCTAGTTTATCTTCTTCAAACCAATATCTCTTTAAAATTGTTAGAAAAATAATAGTAGGAAATATGATTAAAGAAGAAGATGGCTTTGAGGCGTGAAAAATACATATTAGGGTATATATAAACAATTCTCTTCAAGGATACAACAAAGCCCTTGGTTTATACATGCAGATTTTCTTTGATTACTTCTAGAGAGTTTTTATATTTATAGAACTTAAGAGATGACTCTTCATAAGAGTCGTGTTCTTTCATGAACAGATATGTCATTTCATAAGAGTCATGTTCTTTCGTGAATAGATGTGTCTTTTCATAAGAGTCATGTTTTTTCATGAACATATGACTTTTCATAAATGTCATGTTCTTTCATAAACATATGACATTTCATAATAGTCATGTTCTTTCATAAACATATGACATTTCATAACAGTCATGTTCTTTCACGAACAAATGTGTCTGTTCAATTTAAGACCTATATATATTACAAAATATCCAACACTCTATTGGGTTGCTAATGCCTTGAGAGACCTTTTCATGTAAGAAATTTCGGATTCAAGTTCCGTTTTCGAAATCGGAGTTTGGGGTTGTTTTACTTTTTCTTACTGAATTTTCTATTTTTGGCATTGTTAGCTCCGGATTGTGATTGTGGTTCATATTTTGAGTAGATTGTGGTGCTTTGATTTGCTCTCGGAAAGGAAAAGCTCCAGTTGTGGATTGAGCATGTTTTGATTAAAGCAAGTGGACCTTTAAAACTTTGTGAACCTCTTTAAGTTCCGAATTTCTTCCTTGTATGAGTTGGGGAGTAATGGGATTGAGGAATGGGATGAAATCTTGTATGAAACCAATCTAATTTGATCGATGGGGTAATAAAAAGGCTTATGTGCTAATGTTGTGAACCATGTGGATTTGTAATAATCTTGTGTGTAGTGTTGTGATTGAGAAGGGGCTATGAAAGCCTTGATGAAATCGTGAAAGTGATGAATATTTCTTTTGCCTATTTTGAGCTATGGGATTAGACTTGAATATCTTGCTTAGCAACTAAACCTACTTGTGATGAAAGGAGTAGTGAATCGGAGACTAGGCAATTGATCTTGTTGTAAATGATGTAATTGATGATGTTGATGTATTGTTGATAGTGTGACGTGATTTGCATTGATATGAATTGCGTTGTGATTGTGAACACTATCGTTTTCTCATTATTTGTGTGAACATGCTTGTGTGCATTAGTTCTGAAACACTATGATGAGACACTTTGATGATTATGCCGATGGGAAATGGTTCCGGTGAGTGATGATTTATGCCGATGGGAAATGGTTCCGGCGAGTGATGATTATGCCGATGAAAAATGGTTCGGTGGATACATGGTCCATGTGTGGCCCCCATAGGTTCCGGTCTGAGATTCAGCGGATGTGTATCGTAGGACAAACATGCATCATGGACATTGCATTGCATTTCACTGTCCTTTTCGTGACATTGTAGAGTTGTATTTATGTACCATGCTACTGTATTTGATGTATTCGATGCTTATTGTTCTATTGTTGATATTTGTGGATTGTTGTTGATCTATGTGCGATATGAACTGTGTATACTATGTTGGGCTAATTTATGTGCAGGTTGTAGTTGGGGAGGTTCGGTTGGAAGGAAAGGGGTTCATAAGTTTAGTTAGGTTGACCTTGTTTTATTGGTTGACTTGCTGGGTACCGTGTTTTTGGTACTCACCCTTGCTTCTACATCTGTATAGGTTGCGAGCCCGGACCGTGATTTGATTTCTCTCTCTTTTTTCTTCCAAGGCTTCTGTGGATACTTGAGAGGTAGCTGTTCGATGTCGGCGACCTTTCTAGATTCTTTTCTATACTTTGTTCTATTTGAGACACAAAAAATGTTGAGACTTGTACTTATTTATTGAACTTCTGTATTAGTGGCTTGTACATATGACAACCAGTCTTGGGTTGGTTTTGTTTAAGTTGATAGACTTCCGCTTGATTATTTCTCTTCCTTATTTATGTTATTTCCGCTTGATGGGTTTTAGGCTGACTTGTCCTGGTGGAATAGGACAAGTGCCATCACACCCGATTTTTGGGTGGTGACAAATTTAATTTCAGCTTTCTACTTGACATGTTTAAGGCCACAAGATTAAGATGCATTTTGGTACATTTGACATAACTTTAATTTAGGACCACAAAATAGAAAAATCTTTTTTATTTTCTTAAACTCCGTGCCAAGTCAAACTAGATCATTATTTGTGAAACAGAGGAAGTCAAAAGATAATATAGTAATATTACCCATGTTATTTTTGGACAATAATTATTAGACAGATGAAGTACAATATATATTTTTTTAACAATAAATGACTGCCCATTAACTTTAACAATGCAATATCAAAACCTGTAAGCTATACAACTGTTCAATCAAACACACAGTAGCATTATATACCAAAAATCCCCACTCCTTTCTGTCATGTAATGTTAATGTTAACTACAATGGCATTATACGCCAACCGTATACAAGTTAATGGGTCTATGGCACATTATAATGATCTTTCCATGTACTCGATCACTTTATTTAGTTTTTCAATATAATGTAAGAGTTCATTTTGGACCCAAAAAAAACACTTATTTTGAATGGTTAGGGTGTGCTAAAATTTTGAATTAAATAATAAAATATGTGATCACAGATGGCAAAATAAACACAAAAAGGAAATAATAGCATAATTAATTTTATGTTAAAAGTTTGGTCAGACAAGATAAAATGAAATATATTATTTTAATTCGGGAAGCTAACAGGGTTAACTCAAATATATTTATCTATTTTCTACTATATTAGAAGAGTGAGTACTCTATTGGTATCAACATGTGTGCTTGCTGTCAAAATTTCTATTTATTGAGGGCAATTTTGTCATTCAAGTAACTGTCCAATTCTCAATATTGCTCCACCTCATTTTGATTGCCAACTCATTGTTACAGGTGGCTTTCATGCCAAATTCCTATATTGAGTGTATGTCATCCTTTGTCTTTCTCTCTATTCTTTTGCAAACATTCAATTTTTGATATTCAGTCAACGAATTGAATCCCTAAAAATGCAACACAAAAACCACAAAAAAATCATAAAACAATTTCCAACATCTCCCGCACAATCCTTATGTAGTTCATGCGTAAATAATTTTCCTTTTTGATACCTCTTCGAAGTTCTTTCATCACAATCAGAGAAAATGGCCAAAAGCCTCCCCAACCTATAGTCGAATTTTCAACTACACACTCATACTTTACGAGAGTCCTATTACCCCCCTGAATATTTATTTTAACATGTTATTTCATCCTTATTTGATGACCTGTCCATATAAATCAGATATATTAAAATGTTTATTTACACGCGCTGCCAAGTCTTCAGTGGACCCCATAACTCTAAAATTTCCCTTAATCAATTTTCCTCTTTCAACTCTATACTTTTTTCTATCTCTCCAAATTCACCCCCATTCTCTTCATTATCTGAGGTTTCGTTCCAATTGAAGTTTGTTGGGGAAGGTTGATTTACTGGTTATTCACCTATTTCTCTAAGTAAAGGTTAGTTGTTTTAGTTCTTTACTAACGATTTTGAATGCTATTGATGATTGTGTTTGATTAGGGTTTTTGTATTGACAAAAAAATGAAGAACAACAACTTGGTTTTAGTGTTATGGTATATCATTGTTCAATTTATACCATATTATGTTCATATTGTCATGAAATTAGGTGTTTCCTTTCTCGTATAATGTTATATATGTTCGTAATGATACTATGGTATAGTAAGTTTACAATTTTCTTTGTCATTCAGTTATATGGTTCATATTTACATACTGTGTGCGTGTTTAATGTACATTGTGTAGTTTAATTATTCTTTGTTCTTTCATTCCATTCAGGTAGGAGATGAGTGGGTTTACTTTGGTTACTTTAAGATGGTATCATGGTGGGGTGTTAGATTTAAGTAGTGGACAACCAATATATAATGGTGGGGAAGTAACAGAATTTTTAGATGTTGATGTGGATAGGATGTCCTATTTTGAATTAAGAGGATACATTAAAGAATTAGGATACACCACAACTTGCACATTTTGTATTAAACCCCCTGACAGTGGCATTTTGGAAGATATAGATAATGATATGGATATTTTAGACCTATGTTGTTCTTTGGAAGATGGAGATATTGTGGAGATATATGTGAAACACTTGATTGATGAACCAATTGTAGACCCCGACCCTAATTTATTAGAAAATGTTAGTCATGAGAATAGGGAGGAAGCTGGTTCAACTTTCAATAAAGGGGATGGACAAAATGGTGGTCCAAACATTGTGGTTGGTGATGAGACTTTATCAGGTGAGGACCCTTTTACTGTAACACCTCAAACTACAGATGATGCTGCTACTAGAGCCTCTTCTACTTCAAATTCTTTTACTATAGATCCAACTACTGCAGATCCAGCTACTGTAGATCCTAATGATATAGATGTAGGTCCAGTTGGATCTGATTTAGTTGAAGAAGATGGTTCTGATTACTCAACTGAAGATAGTGCTGAGACTGAAGGTGAATTAGTTGGAGATGATGATGAGGATTATGCTAGTGATGTACATAAGGAGGTAAGGGAGTTGAGGGCTGAAAAGAGGACTTTTCAAAGAAGAAAAAGAAATTAGAGAGTACCAACTTACACTGAAGAGGTACCAGTAGGTGAAGCTGGACCAAATTTAGGTTTTGATGAAACTGAAACAGGAAAAATAAGTGTTGAAGGAAGGTTAGGAGGAGATGATCCTTACTGTCCAAGTTCTGATGCTGACAGTTTTGAAATAGATGAAGATGAACATTATTTTAGCGCTGACAATTCTGATTCTGGTAGGGTTAATTTACCTAGAAGGGTAAATATATCAAGAAGGAGAAGGGTTAAAACAAACAAAATTATTCATGACCCTACTGCTAAGAAAGTTGTGTGGCAGTTGGGTATGGTCTTTGCAGATGTGAATGAATTTAGAAGAGCAGTAACTAAATATGCTGTCCAAAGAAGAGTTCAGATAGAAAAGTGGGTGAATGAGCCAAAAAGAGTTAGAGTTAGGTGCAAGGATAGTTGTCCGTGACTTTTGTATGCATGTCTTGACAACACAACCAATGATTTCATGATAAAGACTTACAATCCAAAGCATACTTGCAATGTAACAACCATAAATTATTTATGTAATGCAAAGTACATATCTACTGTTTTTAGGCAAAGAATCCTTGAGCAGCCAAGCATAAGAGTTTTGAACTTGCAAGAGCTAATTAGAAAAAAGTTTAAAGTTCATGTTGGCAAGACTACTGTTAGGAGAGCAAGAGCTAAAGTGTTGAAAGATATTATGGGTGATCATATTGTTGAATTTGGAAGAATTCTAGACTATAAGGATGAACTACTAAGGACCAATCCAGGAACCATTTGTGTTGTTAAACTAGATGAACCCGATGCACTTGGTAGGCCTGTTTTAAGAGCTTTTATATATGCTTTGATTCATTGAAGAAATGATTCTTAAATTGTAGGAGGTGCATAGGTTTAGATGGTTGTTTCCTTAAAGGAGTTTGTCAAGGACAGTTGTTAGTTGTTGTTGCCAAAGATGGCAATAACCAGATGCTGCCACTAGCTTGGGCAGTAGTTGAGTATGACAACAAAAAATACATAGACATGGTTTGTCAAGCTATTACAGAATGATCTAGGACTAAGAGATGGTGGAGATCTCACCTTGATTACAGATATGCAAAAGGTATGTTACTTTTAATTTTTTGATTTGTATTTATTAATTTTAATGTTGTATATGTTATTATAACATAACTACATCTATTTATAGGGATTGTTTGCAGCAATTTAAGATCTTTTGCCTGCTGCTGAACATAGAATGTGTGCTAGGCACATCTTAGCTAATTGGGCTAAGGATTGGAGAGGCTTTCAAAGAAGGCAACAATTCTGGAAGATTGCCAAAAGTACCTTTAAGTCTCAATTGAGAAAAAATGTGGAGAAGATGAAGTTTCTTGGTCCCCAACAAATGATGGATGACTTAATATACTACAACATAGAGTACTGGTGTAAAGTTTACTTCAATACTGGAGTACCATGTGCACTGTTGTGGCTGCAACATACTTCAAGAAATATGATCCTGTTGACTATATTGATAGCTGCTACAGTAAGGAAACTTACTTGAGAACTTATGCTACTATTCTTCAACCAGTCACAAACATGAAAATGTGGCCTATATCTACTAATCCCATTGTTGCAACACCTGAAATTAAAAGCATGCCTGACAGGCCAGGTAAGCTTAGAAAGAAAGAAGTTGGAGAAACCAGAAAATCAGGAAAGTTGCCTAGAACTGGACTTGCCATGACATGTAGTAACTGTAATGGTAGAGGCCACAACAAGAGAGGTTGTCCACAAATTGGTCAGTCATCAGCAAGGGAGGAACCATCAAATTCAGGCCGGGAAAGAGGCAACACATCAGGTTCAGGTAGGGGAAAAGGCAAAACACCAGGTTCAGGCAGGGGAAGAGGCAGGTCAAAGGTAATATTTTAATTTGTATTGATATTAACTATAATTTTTTTCTAACTTATTCCTTATATATTTAGAAACCATCAACAGAAGGTGAGCCCCCAGCAAAAAGGGAAGAGGAAGACCAAGAAACACACCTCATGCACATCCTGCATATCCTGCACCTCCTGCATATTCAGCACCTAGTGCTCCTCCTCCACCAACTGCAACTTCATTGCCTAGTACTAGTAAAAGAGGAAGACCAAGAAAAACACCTCCAGCACCTCCAGCACCACCTACTGCAACTTCATTGCCTACTATTAGTAATAGAGGAAGGGCAACACCTCCAGCACCACCTACTGCAACTTCATTAAGCTGAAAATGGATTCAAAGCATTTAATGTGAGTATTTACTAATAATTGGTGGTATTAGTTGCTACTAATTGTCTCAATTACCTTCATAATTAAGTGCTTGTTACTAATTATTTTTCATAAATTGAGTGCAGCCTGGCATGCCAAGCTGCAGGATATTTTCTAATGGTGCAACCACAGTGACAAGATCAACTGACATAACTGGTGATATTGGTTTTAAACCAAGTACTGTAAGCAAGCTTAAATGGAAAGGAAAATCAGCAATCTCAACAAGAAAACCTCAAGAAATGAGTGAGCAACAAAGAAAAAAATCAAGAGGAAGTAGTTCAAACAATCCGAGCCAATCCAGGGAGCCATGGAAAATGTAGTATTGCAACACTGTTTTAAGCCTTTCATTTTAGTACTAAACGACTTTTGTTTTTATTTTTTGGTTGTGACTGATAATATTTTCTCTATGTGAAACCTATTTTATAAATGTTGTTATATCTATTAAAAGCAATCTGTAGTTTTCTCGTTTGTTTGAATAACTAATTTACAATTACACAGTCTTCAGTTTCAGTCTTTTTGTGCTTGACATGCCGTTCTGGTATTTTGTTTCAGCAAACTTTGTTGGTGTTGTCTTGGCTAGCCTTCTAGTGAACTTGTTGGTGAGTCTTGAACTTGTTACGGTAAATAATTACACAATCTTCCGTTGGAATCTTCATTGACATAAATATACTAAAATTGTCAAAGCATTACATATTGCAAGCAAAACATAATTCCTTATTACATCAAATCTAACGTAGGGTACCTTACTATGCCAAAGCAAAACATAATTCCTTACTATGCCAATTCAACTAGCTGAATACTTGATTCACTACTTTGGAATAGATTGTTGATGAACATAGCAACAACACAAATCAAAATAAACAAAATGACCATCCAATAGAACCTACACCTTTCAATATAACCTACCCCAATGTCGACCACTTGCTCATTGATTTGAGTTTGCCTCCTCAAAACTTCTTCTTCCAACTCTTTGATTTTGTTCACCAATTTTGGGAGAATAAATTTTGATCTTGGATCAACTTCTTCTTTGTCTCTCCATCAAAAAAATTTACAATTCTTAGACTGAAAAATCAAAATAGTACATTAACATCAATTAAATTCAACAAAATAAATAATAGAAGAGAAGAGAAATCACATACACCATAGCAGGGGCAGGACCAAAATCGTCTTCCAGGATTTGACTTCGACCAAAAAGTTTGCAAATGCAGCAAAATTCCATGTTTGCACCGCACTACGGCTTTGAGCATTAGGTCTGATTCTTCCATACAAAGCTTATTCAAGTCCGCATTTGCCATTATTTACCTTAACAAAGCAAAAAATGATAAATTTGATGAACAACTATTGAACCCTAAAAATATCAAATCGGAGAAGATTACAAGTCCTAAAGCTTCAAGCTTTTTTCGAAATTGAAACTACAGTTGAATGCTTTGACAAGTAAATTCAAATTTTCAGCTGATTTGGGAGAGAATGAAGGAATATACAATTGAAAGAGAGGAAGAAAAAGAGAGGGTTGATTTGGGAGAAAATAAAATTACCGTTGGAGAGATGAAGTATAGCTGATTTGGACTCCCACGTGTATTTTTCTTCTGCTTCTAAAGTTTTATTTTCTCTTCTTACGCGCCTAAAGGAGATGGTCTCACCTTCTTGGATAGGTCAGCAAATAAGGGTGAAATAATTTGTTAAAAAAAGAGTTCAAGGGGGTAATAGGACCCCCCGTGAAGTATGAGTGTGTAGTTGGAAATCCCTATTTTGTCCTTCAATTTCTTCAAAATGAACTCAAAAATTCCAAATTTCACTTTCTTAATTTGAATTTTCAATTTTGATGAACTCTGTTATTTTTGAATCCTCATGGTAGCTTCAAGAAGCAGAGCAACACTTCTTGCATGTACATGAAGAACAATTTCCTATTTTCTGGGCTCGATATGAACTGGGTAAATAGAAATGGAAAAGAGATGTTTCTATTTCATCCAAATTAGTTGCTTTTTCTACATCCATATGATCTACTAAAGTAGATCGGTATTGACCATATAATAAAAGCAGATCGATCAATTGGTTTTTCATTATTTAATAAGAAAGCTGGCAAATCCTACCATTGTATTACCTTTATTCATTTGGATCCTATCAACTTGGAGTAGGTGTGAAATTCCATTGTATTCGAGGAGTCGAGGATTTGCTGGGAATTTCGGATCCCTGGAAAAAATATTCGAAGATCTTCTCTTTCCTTTTCATTACAACCAAAGCGAAGGCGTACTTTCTCCCCCTTTCGTCATAAGGCGTGGTCTGACTCTGAGAAAAGAAATTCCTGTGTTTAGGTCCCTACTAAGCAGAATTCGTAAACTATTCAAAGGCTCTTTGAAGACTTTTTCCAAAGTTTATAGCAAAAAAAGCAAAAACAATTCTCAACGCCCTCGTCTTCTTTTTTGATACTAGAATCATTTTTTCAACAAATACAAAGGGAATTTTCTTAATTTATATGAGCCTCTGAAGGAGAAAAAGAAAGTATATATAAAAATTTAGATGATGGGGTTTGATTAATTGGCTTTTGAATTTTCTTGATTTGCAAGGAGGAAGTTTAGGAGGATAAAAATTAAGTTTTTTGAGCTGAAACGATTATTAGCAGTGTAAAATGGCTCTTTATCTTCTTTTAGAAGCTTGCAAATGCTTCTATGTCATAATTTCAAAAAAAACAATCTTTTTTAAAAATTAATGATGTAGCTAATAATGAGTTGAAATTCAAGATTTGTAAATGAGTTCTAAGTTCTTCAAGTATAAAATGCAGAATTGAAGAGAATTTAACATAAAAAATCAGAGGAAAAATGAGGGAGATATTGAAAAGAAAAAGTTAGACAAATATAATAATAGGGATTTAGAAGAGAGTTGAGGAGATGAAAGGTGAGGACGTTTTTTTCTTTATCTATTTTGTTTTTAACTATTTGTTAATTTAGTGTAAAATTATTTACAAAGATATTGGCCAACAATATGAGTATTGTATCTTACTTGAGGTGAAAATTTGGTTACGTCATTCTTCGTGCCATTTCCCACTCCCACAAAATATTGTATATTATTAATATATATACTCTATTTCAATTTATGTGAGGTATAAATAATGTATTCATCTATATAGAGAAATAAATATTGGCCCTGTGCGCACGGGCATTATTCATCTAGTCTTTAAGAAAAGAAATACCCGTATTTAAATAGTGAAATTAAAGAAGGAAACTTCATATTGCTGTCGAGAGGCCAAAAACACTTATTTTGAGAATTTTTTTTTTTTTTTGAAAAATAAGACATTTGGTAAATCAATAAAGTTGTCTTTGAATGGAAGTAGAAACAATTTTTCTGCTATTGGGAAGAAATTAAAAATTTCTGCTTTAAAAAAAAATAGAAGCAGAAAATTATTTTTTTCAAGACCAAAATATCTCTACCATATATACATATTTATCAATATATCCCTAATATTTATTTATTTTTGTGGTGAATTTAATTTGTGAAATAATTTTAATTTTTTTTTTATATTTTAAATTATATTTAAATCATCATATTAATATTATATCAATATTTAATTTGTTTTTTTATTAATCTATGTGAAATATTGATTGAAAATTGAATATGTATATATTAATTTAATAAAAATAAAACTTTATAATAGATATTTAAAATAATTATCTTTCTATAAATAATCTTAATATTAAAGAGCATTGAGACTTATACTTTTTTCGTAATTTGATTCTCAAAAGTATTTTTTTAAAAAGATTATCTAAACACAGTTTGCTTATCAAAAACACTTCTCAAATGAATTAACCAAATACAAATTGTTTTTTTTTTTCAAAAACACTTTTCTGAAAAGTTATTTTAAAAAGTATTTTTAAAAATAAGCAATTTTTAGTAGCAATTCCAAACAAGCTCTTACTCTTTCTGATGTCTCAATATTTGAAATGTATTTCCATCTAAAAACCATGCATGTCTTGGAAAGGAGAGGAGAGAAACCAAAATCTTCTTTGAGATATAGTGGCGATTAATTATTATCGGAGAACTAATCAGAAGGAAATCCATAATTTAAAGAATAAATGCTAATATAATACTATTTATTGTAATTTTAATCAATATAGGGCGGACTTATTCTATGTCTAGGGGTGTCTACCACACTGCTTCCTTAATATATATATAATGAAAAAAAATCAAAATATAAGTAAAAATAATATTAATACAATACTTTAACTAGTGAGCCTCCTTGGATTGTTGTCATACTACCAAGTCTGACTCTCAGTGAACTCAAATTTGAATTTTATTTTTGGGGGCTTTTCAAATAAAAGTAAATGGTGTGGGGATTTCCGTAAATATTTGAATTTGAAAAACATAAATAAGTACTCATTAGTTGTCTTTACAAATAATTTCCGTAACAAGTGAAATTCGTACATCAAAATTAAAAAAATTATTATAACATAATAATATAAAAATCAATTAGACGATAGTTATATATAAATTAAAATCAAGCATGAAATATTCTACACGATTGTGAAGGAGACAAATACAAGTATGAATTATTTTTCCTTGGGTAAGCACCAGATTCCTTATTCAGGTGATGAATAATAAGATAGAGAAACCACGTGCAAGTGATGAGGTGCTCTGTCCTTCAAATTTGGAATCTTATTCCCAACAAATCTCTAAAAAATCTCATTGAAGTGTTAAAAGAAGGGGTGTGGAAACACGAAAAAAAGACAACTACGTTTAAGGACGGAGTAGGTAGGATCGAAATATAAGTGATTCATTCAATTTTTTTGGATGAAAAATCATATTGGTAAATATAATTTAAAATATTTTTTAAGTATATATTAGATATTGAACTTTATGTAATTTTTGTTTATTGACTTTTCATATTTTGAATTCCTTAATGAAAATTACAGCTCCATCACTAATTTAAAAAATGGGCATTTTGATACTGCTCCTCAATTGTTTGTGGTTATCAATTATTCAGATTTCACTTATTAAATAATTTATTTTATAGGTCTAAATTTTAATAAAGTGCACTTTTTAAAAGTTACAACCATTTAATGAGTTTAGATGATTAAAATTTGTAAAAATATTTTAATATCATTAAAATTTATATGCAAAGATACATACAAAAATGACAATGCACCAATATCGCATCTTTATCAACTAACGTCATCGTAGCTAGGGGTGTACATAGGTTGGTTCGGTTTGATTTTTCATTAAAAAAAATCTAAATCAATTATGTCGATTTATTAAATTTAAAAATCAAATCAAACCACATAAAGTCGGGTTTTTCGATTTCGGTTATTTCGGTTTATTTTCGATTTTTCGGTTTTTCAGGTTTTTTACAGTTATACGGTGATTGAAAAAGAGATCAAATATATTTTCACTTAGCCGTGTGATAAGCTAAACTTTAAAAACGTCAATAGAAATCTTTGAAAAGACGATAAAATCCACATGAGTACAAACTATTCTTATAGAAATATCAACGTTCATTATGTTAAATTTATAAGATTTAAAGGCTACAGTCAAACTGAATACAAAACAAAATATTTACAAAGTAGATTGTTAACTTCGAATTTGAAAAACTATAATAAAATAATTATAACTTCCGATATGAATACAAAATAAAATATTTACAAGCCCAAATTTGAAATAATATATCTAAACATTGAAAACTATAAACTAATTAAGAATATATTAACAAAGTAGATTATAATTAATAGTATTTTTTTATCTCTAAAATAAAATAATGTTATATTTATATTATGTCGGTTTGGTTTGACTTTTTTTCCTTTAATACCAAACCAAACCAAGAGTGGTCGATTTTTTTTTTCAACGTCAAACCAACCAAACCAAACCACAAATCAGTTTTTTTTTTCCGGGTTGACTTGGTTTGTCGGTTCGATTTGACTTTACGATTTGGCTTGTACACCCCTAATCGTAGCCCTTCATTATAGCTTCTACTATCACGACCATCATCATCACTACTAGTCATTATTTACAATTATCACCACCAATCATCATTATCACAAAAATCACAAATCGCAATCAACATTTATCATTATCGATCACCATTATACATCGTCAACCCCCGTCATTATTCATTGCCACATTTGATATCACTTTCATTCAACTATCAACTGCAATCCCCAATACTATTATCAACTTCAATTTTTCTAATTGATTAAACTTTAACTAACTATAGAATATATCTACTAATTTTAAAGTTGATGTTTAAATTAAATATTTTAATTAGACATATTTCCTTTGTTACTATTTACTTGTCAACTATTTCTTGTTTTGATTTCTTTTTTTACTTGTCATTTTTGACAAATGAAGGAAGGAGAGAACAATTTTTTTCTTTGTTTAGTATCTTTAAAAATGTAGTGAGTAAATATGTTTAAGACTCTGTCAATTAATAGAAATAAAATAATAAATTTAGTATAGCAATTATTATTTTCTTATAACTCATTTTAAATGTGTTGCAAAGTACGCTAGGCCCGAGGAATTGCATTTGGTAGTTTTGTACTATAAAGAAAGGAATGAAGGCAGGTAGGTAGTGTAATAATTAGCTGAGAAATTGGAGAAAAAAAGAAAGGAAAAGTGAAAAGGATGAATGTTGACCTTGAGCGTATCTCAAGAGACACGCAAGGGAAAGATCCTCTTGGCGGTGACGCAAAATAGAGTAGTAGTAGAGGTGTCTCACTGGCCTTGCCCCAACAACTTCACTACTCACTAATCTTTTCTCTTCGTTTCTATATAATCCAAAATTCAATCGAAGATCAATATTTTGGGCTTCTTCTGCTCTTGCAAATGCGGACTTCTATCTTTAGATTCTTTCACTGGCATCTCCGTCACAACTCTTTAACCTCGGTATGTGTATGTTCTTCCATTTTTACCTTATCCTGTTTTGCCTTTGAAGAGGGTTTCAGAGGATTAAACATGTACTTTTTGATGGATTTGTGATTTGAATTGATTTTGTTATATTGAGCGCGCACACAGATTTTGTCATCGTTTTTACAATTTTTGTAGTAATCAACTGTATACTATTGTGCTGTTGAATTAAATTATCTGATTTCGCTTAACTCCGCCTTTTGATTTTCTGTTTCATGATCTATCTCAAGCCTTTGTTACATAGTGAGGTTATCAGTTATGTAAGTTTGATATAGTAAAATTTGGTGTTTCGGAACTCGAATTATATGAACTAATCCTATGCTGCTCAGCTGAACTAAATACTATGTGAACTACTTATGAGTGGATTTCATATGAGGTGGGGTGGTATATCCCTTCTTGAGAGAGAAATCTATTTGCCTTGTTTAACAGACCTTTAGTTTCTACCTGCTATTCTTATATGCATTTGAAAATATAGCCATTATTGTTTTCCTTCTATTGGTTGATATGCTTACTCACACATTAAATTTGACACATGGATCATGTTCAGGTACAATATTTCTCAAAAAGCCAAAAGCATGGTGAATGTTTTACTATCTTTTTTTTAGATTGTGTGCACTAATCAACTCATTTAATTAAAGGGATTTTACAAATATTTGATGCGTTCACTTTATTTATTGTGGATTGTTTCTCTACTAAGACAATTGATTCTGTTCCTCATGTTCCTTTTCATTTTCTGCGATAAAACATGTACAATACTTTCAGACACACCAAAAAGTGAGATTACAGATATTTCATGGCTGTGATTTCTTCAATGATTCACCATATTGACATGTATGCAGTAATTATTTAGGTTTTTCAAATTTAGAATTAGACACTTGCATATCTTGGTTAATGAAAACAAGAAGAATACTGTGATAAAACATGTACAACACTTTGGTTATTCGCATGTCTATGATTTCTTCAATGATTCGTCATATTGACATGGATGCGGCATCCTTTGGAAGTTGTAGAAACCCACACTTCACAATTGACTCGTTGCGTGCTAAGAAAGTTAATTCTAAGGCTATTTACAAGCTAGATCTCAACCTATCTAGGCTGGTCAGCTTTATGAGCACAAAATCTAAGAGCGTAGGTGATATAATTTGAGATATACACGACAATGGAATGTAAAGTAATAACAATTGAAAGCAAAAACTAAGATAGATTTCGATTAGGAGTAACCGATAAATAGTCTGAAAGAGTTTAACTAGAAGAATCTAGAACTTTGGATGTGCGTCTCAGGAAGCAATCAACATACGAACTCAATCCCCTCCAAAGAATGACAAAGTAGAACCCAAGATAGATATAATAAAGAAGGAGATTACCCTCAGGAAATCTCATTCATTGGGAACAAGTAATCTGAAGTTGAACATGAACCAACAGACCCAATTTTCTGTCAATATAGTTCTTTAATTTCAAGATACCAAAAAAGTTTCATAAATGAGCCCAACTCTATTTATTCTTGACTTGGGCAAAGACAAAAATAACCCCAAGATAAAAATGTCCCAGCTAGTCTAGGTTGATGGTCTGGCCTCTGAGACCACTTCTAAGCTCTACTCCACACATGGATGGAGTTCAAAACTTTGAGCTTTGCCAAGCTTCCGGGGATCATACCAACAGGTCTTGAAGAAACAAATGGAGTTTGAATTAGTCATCATTTAAATGTATATAAAGAATAATAATGATTGTTTCAAATAAAATTTCAAGGATTTGTAGTTTTATTTATAGATAAGATTTTGATAATTGAATTCAATCATGAATGCGAAGCAATAAAAACAAAAAGGAGTGAACTAGCCATATCTTCTTTGTTCCTTGAAAGCAGATGACTTCCTGAAAGCTGCAACCATCATATTAACATTGATCGTGCTAATATGGAAACCAATGATTGAGATCTTAAATAATGGACAAGTCGAGCTGCTGAGGCAGCTAACAGAGTTTCACGTGTCTCCTGTTTTTTCGGCATTTAGGAAAACAAAAGGACAGCTAGATGTATTTTACTTCCAGCTGCCAGCATCCTGCCCCTCTTTCTTGGTCCTTCCTTTTCTTCTCCATTTGTTTGTGCAGTTATAACTATTCCTCAATTGTTTACTTGCAGCTAACTGATAGTTAATCTACAGGCTAGCTTTTCATCTAGAGCATCATTACTATCTGCAAGCAGCAGTGGTCAAAATATAACTACCAGTCATCTCAATGGGTCCTCGTCAAAGATGTATTCAACTTCATGCGAGACACTGTCCGAAGATCCATCCAAAGATAGAGCTATTTCTGACATGTTGATCGATTCATTTGGAAGGATGCACACATATTTGAGAATATCATTGACTGAACGTTGTAATCTACGGTGCCACTACTGTATGCCAGCTGAGGGTGTAGAACTCACTCCTAGTCCTCAACTTCTATCTCAGGATGAGATTGTTCGCTTGGCAAGTTTGTTTGTTAGCGCTGGAGTGAATAAAATTCGTTTGACTGGTGGGGAACCAACTATTAGGAAGGATATTGAAGAACTTTGCTTACAACTATCAAACTTGAAGGGGCTTAAAAACCTGGCGATGACAACAAATGGGATTACTCTGGGAAAAAAACTTCCAAAGCTGAAAGACTCTGGACTTAATTTGGTGAACATAAGCTTAGACACATTGGTTCCAGCAAAATTTGAGTTTATGACTAGGCGCAAAGGGCATGGAAGAGTACTGGAGTCAATTGATGCTGCAGTAAAGCTTGGTTATAATCCTGTCAAAGTAAGTTATCTCTAGCATGATTATATAATGTTATCCCCCCTAGAACCCTTCGGGGTGGCCTAGTGGTTTGGGCTTGGGACTTCCATGTTGGAGGTCTCGAGTTCGAAACCCCTTGTCAGCGAAGGCAAGGGGTTTGACTTCTGGGTCGAGCTCGTCGCACCGGGCTTGCCTAGTGTGGGTTACCTTTCCTGTGTGGTTTGCGAGCTATTGCATAGGAGCGGGGGTTTTACCCTGTGCGCACCCAAAGGGTAGCGGCTGCAGGTTTCCCTTGTCATCAAAAAAAAAAAAAAGTTATTCCCCTTAGAATGATACTCCGTCCTGTGTCAGCTAAAATTTGAATCTTGAGGATTTGCTTGATCAAGTTTTGTTTTAGTACCAGATTTTAGTAATTTATTTGTTGCATCTAATGTTGAGTTTTAAAGACCGGAAAGAACTAAAACTACCAATTTATAATAAAGAACCAGTACAAAAGAAATTAAGAAATCATGGTTAAAGTAGGATTTGTTTAACTTTCTAAATAGGAAAAAGTTGAAAAAGGGGACTAAGGCAGCACTCTCCTGTTTTGCTTCCTGATGATGCTCTTAGCGCTAGTTTATGCATGAAAATTCTGCAGCTTTTGCTTGAGATTCTTCAGATTGTACCTATGGAATGGAACATCTTTTTGAGGACATGATTTGATAAACAAGCTTCTGTTGAAAGAAGTTCTTCAACTCTGCCTGATAGTCTGCTTCGTGTTACATTATTTATGTTTTGTTTGGTGTGTCCTGCAAATCAGGTAAATTGTGTTGTAATGCGTGGATTCAATGATGAGGAAATTTGTGATTTCGTTGAGTTGACACGCGAAAGGCCAATCAATGTCCGGTTTATTGAGTTTATGCCGTTTGATGGGAATGTCTGGAATGTCAAGAAGCTAGTACCTTATGCTGAAATGTTGGACAAAGTGGTATGGTAGACTTCGTCAGATGTTTCTCTTTTTAGTCTGTTTTGTACATTACCTAAGTAACTCAATGTTACTGAACAGGTTGAAAAATTTACAGGGCTTCAGAGAATTCAAGATCATCCCACAGAGACAGCTAAGAATTTCAGGATAGATGGGCATCAAGGCTCTGTTTCATTTATTACATCAATGACTGAGCATTTCTGTGCTGGTTGTAACAGACTGCGACTTTTAGCTGATGGAAACTTTAAAGTTTGCCTTTTCGGTCCCTCAGAGGTAATTATCTTCTTGCCTAAAATTTGTGAAAACTTGCATAGGCTGTTTAGTAATGTTGCACATAACTTCTTTTTTCTCAATTATAGCACATCGCACCTTGTATTGTTTTCCTCCAATCACAAGCTCCTGCTACTTCAAAAAACACTTGTAGCTCCCTTGTCCTTTTTTGGGCAAGAATGTGACTGGGTTTTTAGATCCGCCGCTGGTGGAGAAGTTTACTATACTTCACGTTTCCTTGTCTTCGCTACACCTCTTTTCTCTTTCACGGTTCTGATGTTTCTACTTTGTCATATCTTCTTCATCTCTAATGCTACATAATCCTATTACCAGCTCCATACTTCTATTTTCTCTTCTCTCTGTTTCCTCTTCTTCATCAGCCTGATTTCTTTGGTCTAACATTTTTTCTTAATGGTGAATTTAGCGAGGGCCGAGGGGAAAGATAGGGGAGAAAGAAGAAAGAATTTGCAGTGACCTCCAGCCATTAGATGCATGAGATGAAAGAATAGTAGCTGGGAAGAGGAGAGAAATTAGTAAAGCAAATAAGCAGAGTGGAGTGATGGAACTTGGTGTAGTACTTCTACTCTGCTGCCGTAGATAATGAAGAAGAAAAATTGAGGGAAACAAGTCAACAAAGAGAATAAATGAGAAGCCAGGGGAGAGAATATGGTGTTTTTCACTTTTATGCTACTAGTGTACGAGAAAACTAATGGTTTTAGGCCAAAACTAGGGGAGTTAACTGTCCAAAAAATCCAAAACCTAGAAGGATTACAATTCTTGTCACGAAAAGATCCACCAGCACTCTCAAGTCCCTATCTCCCTAGCTAAAAAAATAAAGAAGAGGAGGAAGACAGGAGAGAGGAGTAGCAGTGATGCAAGATATCCCCTTTTTTTCTTTTGTCTATGCTATCCTTTTCTGGATTTCTTCCACTAGGAAATTAAGTGGAGTTACTTGTTCAATTCAATTCACTAGGGATATCCTAGGCAGAGAAAAGGAGTTGTAAAACATGAGGATGAAGATTCACATGAGGAGCCCCCAAGGCCCAGCTCGAGTGGCAAAAGGTGGAGGATTTGTAGCTTAGGTCGCAAGTTCAAGCCCCACACCATGCAAAGCGAAGCCCGGTATTTAAGTGGAGAAGGGTAGAGGGGCGGGCCCATTATCCACCGAGTTTAGAAGGTTGTGATTGGTCCAAAGGGCGGGTTACAGACGGATTTCTCGGTTATCAAAAAAAAAAAAAAAAAATTGACTGTCTTCTGTTCCTGGTCTCATGGGATTTGTAGGATTTCTATCCAATTAGGAGTTTAAACTGCTCAAAAATTTACCTCTAGGTTTGTCCTATCGTCTGGATATATATATTTGTCATATTTGTAGACCTCATTTTAAATAGTAAAGCTGCATCGGTTTTCCACACAACTTACTACCTTGATTATAAATTAGTATAGTGATTTTTTTGATATATAATTCATCATGTATGCAGTGCCTCTTCCTCATTCCTGTTCTATGTCCCGATCGGTTGAAGAGTTTACAAGTAGGAATTATTTGTTTAGGTGAACCATGACATTCATATGATGTAAATGAAGAAATTCCTCTATAAACTTAGTCCCATCAGTGCTCCCTAGATTCTTTTGATTTAGGCCTTTTATTTTTCCGTTCATATTAATTCAAGGGATTCAATTTCATAGAGATTAGACTGTAATTTCATTAACTACTGATTTCATGGTCTCTACCTCCCTCTGTTGTTTGATATTATTACTATGGCTTAGGCATAACTATGTGGTAGATATCATGAACTGGATGTGCTACCTTGTCTTACAACTATTTTTCTTTTATTTTTGCTTTCTCCAGGTGAGCTTGAGGGATCCTATTCGTCTTGGTGAGAGTGATGATAAACTCAGGGAGATCATTGGGGCAGCGGTATGTAGCAACTAATCCGTTCCAACACAAATTTTTTGGTTACATATTTGCCATTTGTATCCTTTTGTTTTGTTCCTCTTATTTTGTAGTGTCATGCCTTCATCAGGGCAAGACAACTTCTTTTCCATATCGTTTGTCATTTAAGACTCATGCTACTTTTACACTATTATGTACATTTCTTTTGATTCATTCATCCTTTCCAGGTCAAAAGGAAGAAAGCTTCTCATGCTGGGATGTTTGATCTCGCCAAAACTCCAAATAGACCGATGATACATATCGGTGGATAATGGTTGAAATATATTGGGTTTGATGGTCAAAGTTGAATTGTACAATGACGTATGTATGCTTTTCATTCGCCAATTTAAGCACCTTCCCTTAATTTCAGTTCAATACTTTATTTTGAAGTTTTGGTGTCTTGTGTTTCTAGTCATTAGTAGGTTTCCACTGCCTGTTAGGAAACACAGTTTGCTGGCTACAGTCATAGTAATTTAATAGAGAAGTTTGCCTGCAGAAAGTCTTCTGAATCTTAGGGGTTATGTAGTTATTTGATCCTGAGTTAGATCAGTAATTTCTCTTAAGATTTTGCTCTTCTTGTGGTTGTCAATAAATTATTATTTATTGCTTGTAAAATTTGAGGAGCGCTCTCCTTTTATGAGTCGATTGGACTCGCTCAATTGAGTATTAAGGGTAACATTAGAAAATTTCCATATTTCCAAAATCACGTTTTTGATGCTCCTTGCTAATTTGACCAAATTGTATAAATTGGCAACTTAGTGGAAATATTTCTTTTGATAATGATTAACTTATTGGAAATGTTATAAATGTCTTTTCCTTTCTTGGCACTAATAGTGAATCATGAGATGTTTCATTTAGAGTGTTCTAAGCATGTCACCCGAGGTTTTATGTTTCTTTTATGCTTTATCCAAGTCGGATAAAGATAGTTGACTTGACCCTCCAGGAAATACATCAATCTATGGGTTTGGTGGATTTAATCCTTTGGGTAGGAATCTTTTGCTTTGAATCTAATCAGAGACTTTATATTCAATTTTGATTGGCATTTTTATGATGCTGTGTACATTATGGGCACATAAGTGATAAGTAGAAGGGCTTGCCTGGTCTTGTGATAAGAGCTCAACACATGATGTGTAAGTCAGGCACACGTCACCGGTTTGAGATGCACATATAAAGAAGTGTGTTTGTAATGAGGGATAAAAACATTGGTGGCTTTGGGAATAAGGAATTTAAAATTTAATAACAAGAGCTTGTTATTTAAATAGTTATGGAGATTCAAGGAAAATGGAGATGAATTTTGGAAAGAGATCATTATCTCAGAATATGGTAAAGAAGATTTTTGGACACCTGGGACAATTTTTAGGCCATATATTAGCGGTGTTTAAAACAAATTGTTAAAATTTTTGCCCAAGTTTCAAATTCTTACTAAACTGAAGGTGGGGAATGAGTGTAAAATATATTTTGGTCGGATTTGTGATTAGGAGATCAAAGATTAATGGAAAAGTTTCCCATTTTGTATAGTATTTCCCTGAATAAGCAGCGTAAAGAACTTAATGAGTGCCTTCTAGAAATCTATTTAGATGTTCACGATGTTTTTCCGCACACCTGTTGGAAGCGTCTTTGGTTAAAGTTGATTTTTACAATTGGAAGTCATTATGATGTCTTTGTCAGAACTATTTTATCATGCATTTATTCTTCAATGCTCTTTCTTTTGCTTAATAATAATACTCTGTTTTCAGGTACGCGGCATCAAATGAACCAGGAAAAGAGAGAGAGAGAGTACAAGGAAAAAAAAGAAAAGAGGAAGGTGACCAAACATGTGAAAATGCTGGACTTAAACAAGTAAACTTCAATTTGGATTTTCGAAGCTGTGTATGAGCATGTTTCGAACACCACCAAAAAATAGTAAGGCCTACGCAGAAAGAACTCGCGTGTCTCCGTAAATTAGTGTTTTTCTTGTATGTCATGTTGAAATAAAATATATATATATACCTGTTCCAGAACATGTACCATTTCTGAACAGGCTGTTGTGATGTAATCCTTTTGAAATACTCATCTTAATTGTGTCTCCGACTCTCCGTTACTGATTCCTTTGCTATATATTTGTGCTATGACTAGAGAAAAACGAAAACACAACACTTGGTATTCTATTGCAGTTCTTGTCAATAACGAAATTATTAGATGTTTGCACTGTAGAGCATTTATTGTCATATATATGTTTTTCATGGATGAATGTAGTGTTCATGTTTGACTGAAATATCCTTTGTTCTCTAGAGACAAGGGAAAACTCTTTAGCCTTCTCATATACATTTTGCAATTATCTTTCTAGGCCACAGTAAAAATTTACAAAGAACGCATGCCGTCGTGTACTTAAATAATTTGATGTAAATATCCAAAAAAGCACGACACTTATCATGCTAAATATCAAGCGAACAATGTAAATTCCTTTTTGTGATCTTTCATATATGTCTTATAGGTTTGTAATGTCACAAGAAGGGATAAAATTTGAGGAAACCATAGGTATAGGTAACGTATTAGATAACATATGCTATGATAAGGAAAATGATATCAAAGAGACCAAACATGTATGTATATTTACAAGTTTGTGCTTACAAAATTACCTTTCGCACTAGAAGTAAAACTTTCTTTTCGCACTTCCTCTCCTCGTATTTTCCTCACACTATAGCGAATAAAGGATTTTGCGGTAATAATATAAATGTTGCTATGTACATTTAGCGATAATAATAGGTATTTATAACCAGCGCTGTTTATAAATGCCGTTAAATGCTTTAAAGATTTTGAATGCAATGACATTAACTCAATTACCGCTAAATATTTTTACGTCAATATAAAATCTAGTGCCACTAAATATATATCTTGTTGTAGTATCATATTTGCATTAACAAAAAAGTAAACCAAATTATATCTTATTTGTCCACACATACCTGATCTCTAGGTTTAAAAACTATAATCGAAGTATCACAAAATTGAAGACGCCAACAATATTTATGGGCTAGGAAGTACGTAATATTGACATCAAACAAACACGTAGAAATTAACAGTTTTTTTTACATTCAGAAGTACTATGAATCTCTACAAAAATGGAGAAAACAAAGTCAATCACCACCCACTTCTTTACTTTATTAATCTTTCTTTTAATTATAGATAATACAATATTAATTAACCCAAGTTCTTGTGTTAATTAAGTACATGGGATTTATCTTGAAGTATATATATTTTAGTTTACCAACCTTTTTTTATTCTCTTTTTCCGCCAAGAAATATAGTGTATTGACTTGATAGAAACCGACTTAGTAATTTAACTGTGATGTTCACTTAATTAATTAGCTAATCTCAAGTCAACTTATATTATATCAACTAATTTTTCATCTTTATCCCTTTTGTATTCTTTAATATATCATGTAACACAAATTTGTATAATATTTATAAGTAATAAATTAAAACATCACCGCCAAGAAATTGATGGATTTTCCTTCCTCAAGAGTCAACTTCAAGATGGCACGAGGAAAGATTTTACCATTTTCTCAACTTATTGCAATATTTTTTAATTATTCTTAAACTATTTAATGTTAATTATCTCTTGGCTAATATGGAAGAGTAATTCAATTATCATGCCAAAGTTCAAAAGGATTAATATATTTTAACTCAATTGTCATGATCGATTGAGGCAAATTGCATTTACTAGACAACTTGAATTATAAAAAAAAATAAAAGCAACTTGAGTTGGATTAGACATATATAATTGCTATTGATTAATCTTAAATGCTTAAATAAATGATATATTTACCATCTAAACCCCTAGAGGCTATAACTTGTACAATAGGATAAGAAGAACAAGAATCAACTCTTATAATATAACAAAAAGAAAATAAAATCAACTCTTATATATCCAAAAAAAATTTATATTAGAGTATAGCAAATTGTAGTAGAGCTATAAGCTGGAATTAATTAGGTTTAGTACTTAAGTTCGTAGGTGCAAATTGCTCTTGCTTAACTAATTGACTTTTTTTAGGTTTAAGCAAGGTGTCTGGTTAGGGAACACTTGACTTTATGTTATAAAATGCTCTAAAAGTTGTAAGTTTTAACAATTAAATCCAAAAGTCGTTGTTTACACATTGTATATTATCCACATTATTATGTTGTGGAACCCCTTGATCTCCATTAATTTAAAGTCTTAACAAACACTCACACAACTAAGAAATATATACATATCCTGTTTGCATCAATCTTATAAAGTTTTTTAGGAAAAAAAAATGGAGGCATGAAACACTCTTTTCCTTATTATATAATTCCCTTTTCCCTTCAAATTACTTATAAGGATTCGAAGACTTGAATTTCTTTTAAACTATTTTGAAAAATGATTTTTTTTAGCCTAAGATCTTTATCGAAAATAACCTCTCTACCACATAAAAATAGAAATAAAGTTTGTGTGCATTCAGACCCCGCTTGTGGGACTATAAATTTGTTGTTGATTCAATCAAAATTAATTACATATTATAGCAACCAATGTCATTATATTTAGGTCATGAGTACTTACTAGATCTGACATTTAGTTTTTCCCCTAACATTTTATGTAGTTGTTGGAGTTATATACCCTTACACCAGATTTGCATTATTTATATCACTAATTTTTTTCATACTCCTAAAGTTTTTTTTATATGAGAACATTCCAAACTCTAACGTATGCTCAGTGTAAACAAGTGAGAAGTTCAACTAATGAAAGGAAAAAAGTAACGCAGGCCAATTCATGCCATCTTGCGAATAACACATAAAATAGTCAAAATCAAGCTACTCGATGAAATGTTTAACTGATTCTATTAACAATATGTATAAATCATGTTCATGAATTAACAAAAAATGTACAAAAGTCCTATTTGTCTCATTGTACGATATACTTGAGTTATTATAAACGTAGATGTAAAATTCCAAGTGACTTGATCATCGAAGATTAAAATCACAAATGAAATCAATGTATAATTTGGACCGTGAATCGTGATAGATAATCGTTAATTTAGTTAACGAGCATATTTCCAAATACATTGCCAATCAATGGAAATGTAGGGATTCCTAGTTAAAGAACAACTAAAAATCCTAAAAAACATTCGATCAGCAATAATATTTTCACCAAGTATTGAGTAAAATGCTATTATGCTCAACAGTTCTAAACTATATTATCAATTTTTTTTTTCCTTTTTGGTTCTTTGAAATAGACCATGAGTAATTGAAACACTTTGTCCATGTAAGAATAAATACTAAAAATCTGATTTTCTACCGATGGTCTGGATTTCCCTTCTGCGGAAAATAGTTCCCAATAGTATATAGTATATGTTTGTCAACTAGGACATTATATAACAAGAGCTTTCGATGTTTTGAGAAATATATAAGATTTAAGAAAGGGTAATGAAAAAATATATCAAAGAATAATCACAAAGATGTTAACAATTAATTACAAGAAATTGAAGAAAAACATTATATTCACATGTATGAATCTTCTCTCTACAAATGAAGAATAACAAAGTCAATCAATCCCCCAGCCCCTTTTTCTCACCACTCCAAATCCAACCAAAAAAAATTAGAAAAAAAAAGTATAATCAAGAAGTCATTGATCATGGTCACACAATCCCCCTCACACTATATATTGATCTGTTAAAATTATAATCTTTTTTTTTCTCAAGAAAATATTTAGCAAAGGGGCATCTCACCAAACATATTAGTTTGAGTAGGCTTGAAATTAGGAAATAGAGGATATTGATCATGACCTAAGTCTTGAATAAATCCTTCCATTGATCCAAAACCACTTAAAAATCCATTTGATGAATTTTCAAATATACCTTCTCCATGACTACTACTTTCTTCCTCTTTCATCCTATAATTATTACTAGTACTATTATCTTGATGATGCAACATGTTCATCATCATCATGTGTTGTCGATCTTGTTGTTGTTGTGGTGATGATGATTCAATCTTCTTCCTTTCTTTTTTCGCCTTTTTCCCTTTGACTTCACGTGTAGCATTCTTCCCCGTTAGCCTTTGTACAAGATCGCGAAAGTTCTCTACGTCTGTTTTGATGATCTCTGGTGCTATTATATGAATTATTCGTATTTTTGGCTTCAATTTGGATATTGAATGTGAATCTCTATTCATCTTATAATTGTGCTTACAACAACTTGGGCTAGTGGTTGCACTTGTGGTTATTTGCTTCATCTTAATTCTCCCTTTTGAGCGATTCTAAAAATTTGAAACTGTTTAGAGAGAGAAATTTGAGGATATTGTTGGTATTAATGTTGGAGTAATGGTGAGAAGGTATTTAAATAGGAGTCATCTCCACTTGAGGGTTAAAATTAGTTTGGAAGAAAAAGATCTAAGTTTTGCCTTTTGGAACTAAGAATTGGACGGCATATTCTTATTGGAGAGGATTAAATATTACACTAAAGTATATTAAAATAGTAGTGTAATATGATAATTCATATTTTATTGGGATTCTCTTAATTAGTTCGTTTTTAAAATTTACCAACTAGTATATATTTCTTTTTCTCCTTTTCCTCGAGGAATATAATATGTTGAGTTTGTGTACTGTGTTGCCATGTAATTGAGTTTTTGAAATATTATTGGAGAGTTGTGATGAAATAATAAACATGATTTTTTTACCTAGAGGTCTTAGATTTGAGTTCTAGTTAGGAGTAGAAATTTTTTCGATCCAACTTGTTGGAAACAATATAATTCCATATAGGTTGTTCTACGATTTTAGTCTTACTCATAAATTTCTATATTCACACAAATAATATAACCTGTTTAAGCTTATAAATTTCAAAATTATTCCGTTATTTCTTAATAAGCTTTATGTACAATCAAATTATATCATATAAATTGAAATGGAGGAAGTAATAATAAAAATAGTAGCAATCCGCGGCGGAGCCACATATACCCGGCACTCTATCGTCGAAAAATTACACGGTATAGCTAGATAACAATATTTTTTGTATATATATATATATATTACATATTGACACTCTTTGGCTTTTAAGCGATTTTACTTCTTTATATTTTGACACTCCTTAATCAAAATTCTGACTCCGCTACTGATAGCAATGTAATTTTTTTATTCCTTTCAGCTGACATATCGACGACTCGACATTATCGCTAATGGTAAATGAAAAAGGAATCACTTTCTTAGATTGCGAAACATTATATTGCCATTGGTAACTCAATAAAAATTGAAATAATTTTCTTAGTTTATACAATATCATGAATAACTGGTAAAGTTGTTGTCATGTGATCAGGAGGTCATGAATTTAAAATGTGGAAATATCTAATAAAAATATAGGGTAAAACAGTATAAAACAGACCATCTTATAATTTGACCCTTTCTCAAAACTATACATAATGAAAACTTAGTGCATCGAGTAGTCCACTGCGATAAATAGTAAAGAAGGAAGAGAACCATTTTTAACAACATCAAGTGCAATGACTTTGCCAGCTGCTAGGTCTACTCTTGACAATAATAATTGGATGAAAATATCTGAAATATAGGAAATTTTTTTTTTTGCCCCACTTGTAGGCAGTAAGTAAATTCATTTTTTTGACAATTTGATTTATAATATTATTTCCACGTCTTGTGAATTCATTTCATTTTCACACGCATTAGAAAATATTATAAGCAAGTTGTACTCTTGTACTATGGCTGCCAGGAAAGTATTAGGCTTTAGCATTTCTAATTGGTTGCAAATTACTATATATTTAACTAATTGACTTTTTAATTATTTCTATGTTTGGAAAAACAAAACTATTGACTTTATGCTATAATAATCTCTAAATCTCTCCTAGTGTCAAAAATTTAATCCAATAATTACTTGTTAACAAATTATTGTCCACATTATGCTGTTGTGGAACCCTAACATCCCCTAAAGTCTTACAACTAGAAAACATAAATAAAATCAATCTGTAATATTATATATCTAATTATTTCATGGAAAAAATGGAATATGATTGAAACATTTATATATTTCCCTAATTTTCAACCTAGCAACTATATATTATTCCTTTTTGCCCCAAAATTACATAGTTGGTGGAACTTAATTAGAGATTATAATTTTTTTACATTTAAAAAAAAATTCTCCTTGTACAATTATTCAGTTTAATTGAAATTCCAGAGGTTAGAATACCTACCTACTGTTGGAATAATACCAACATTATATTGGTGACAAACATAATTGAGATTTCTAGATTCTCTTTTAAATTAAATTAAAGTTATAAAAAAAATTCTTTATTTATTTTCCTGTTTATGTAGCTGGATAAGATGGATCAAAATAATTAATATTTTACATGACTAGTTAGGAAGTGGGAGACAAGAACTGCTAATTCATACTAATTTATTTGATTTTGTAAATTGATACACGAAATTCTTTTTGCTCCATCATGATATCAGATCAAAGAAGTGCTTTGCACCTCCAATTAGGGAATAATAATATATGTAGATCGTAATGAATCTTCAATTATGAAAGCTGACACTATAATAAAAACAACTTTTAGCAGCAATAAATATACACAATAATAAAGAGTGTTAAAGTCTTTACCGACATTAGTTAATTACCATTGAATCCAATATAATATCGCTATAAACTTTAGAGACATTTACAAAGAGTACTAATTGTTGCTAAATATGTAGTGGGATTAGTTTAAAAAATAGATTTATGGATTTATTTTGTAATAATTAAGCTGTGGCTGATGTTAAGTTGATGACGTTCTTGCCCATCTGTATTTTTAATAAACTAAAATCTACATATATTGCAACTTGCTAGTGTGTTGAGACGTAGAGTGATGGAGGGAAGGTCTACACGTTCTAGGAATTCCTACTAATTTTATATTGGGAAAGATGATGTACAAAAAGAGTAAGTTGCATTTTTTTTTTTTAAAAAAAAACTTCTTGATAGAAAGCTTAGGTATTATTATCGTCATATATATATATATATGATAGAAATAGATAGAAATGAAAGAAGAATTTTGATTAGATTCGTTATTTTCATGAGAGAAACAAATTAAGAGTTTGGAACAATATTATCGATTTTTAGAAAATGAGTTTCATAAATGATGTTCCACACATATAATCTTCTCTCGATCTCCTCTTCCATCCACTTCGCCCTACCCCTCATTGCTACTCATAATGTTCGCTTAAATTATATATAAATTCTTTTAACATAATATATTTTGCTTAATACCAAATGCATTAATTTTTCTTAAACAATATTTTCCATTAGGAAAAGGGCTTGACCCCCGTGAACTCAAACTTCATGATGGGTTTCAAAATTCTTTTGTTACACTGTGAGAAACTCTCGGAGGGAGTTTAGCTGTGAAAACAAAAACTTATAGGATATTTACAAAAAAGTAAATAACATTGTGTTTGATCATATTATTCATAATAAATATTTAATTATTTGACTGTGTTTCTTTAATAAATATGAAATGTGTTTTATACATGAAAAAAAATTAGGATAAATTTGAAAAATAAAAATTTATAAAAGTAAAAAAAAAAGTGAGTGGAAATAGAGTTTTGAATGTTTTTCAAATTTCAAATCATATTTAGAATTTTTATGGCCATATTCTATTTTTAAAATAAAGTAAAAAAAAATCGAAAAAAGTGAAAAAATTTCATGAACAAACAAGCCCTTAATTTGCCAAGAATGTTGTGATAGGCTTAATCACATGTCATCAAACTAAAAACACTAGGAGTAAATGATAAAGATATCTAATTTTTTTCGTGTAAAATAACAATCTATTTCGATATGTTGTGGATTTTTTGAAAAACAACAACTTATCAATATAAATTAAGGACTACTTTCCAAAGCGACCTTGCTAATTGGGCCAATTCAGCAACTTTGGGCTCTCCCACTTTCCTTCTTCTCCCTTTATTAGCCCAGCCCATTTAAGCTCTCTAACCCACCTGCCCACTTCAAGTTCTAACTTCTAACTTTACTAATGGATCTATTCCATAAAAGAAGCAACCAAAAATATTAGGAAAACGATAATCTTCCCCCGTTATTCTTCAAGCAAAAAATATAACGAATTTGCATTAAAAATTGTCAAATGAAAGTTTGATAGTTGCTACAAGGGAGTAATTAGACATAAACACTTGATGTTTATACGTATACATAATACAATGAGTACATAATATGTCTTTGCAAAAATGTTGTCACTATATTAGGGGCTACAAAATTAGCCACTAAAAACATAATTTGTCTGATTCGTCCAAATTTAAGCGAGTTAATAATTTATATTTATTAATTTAGCTTATTTTAATCCGCTTAATTTCACACATCTAAATCTAGATTGACTCATGAGAAATCTTATTATTAATATTTTTAATTTGATATGTTATATATAGCCGTAATTAATTAAATATTTGTTTATTTACTTATTTGGTTATATCTAAATTATTTTAAGAAAATATTTTTTTTTAAAAAAACTTGACAAGAATTTGACGGGTTAGGTTATGACAATTTTTTTAGTTTATTGTAACCCAACCCAATAACAAAAAAAACTTCACGAAATATCATATTTGGACCCTGCTAATTAAATTATACCACTTTTTTTTAAAATGTTTAATTTATACTAGTTTTGACAAAGATCAAGCATGCAACGTCTGAATTTAGGTTTGACCATGCTTAACTTTAGAAAGACATTTTTGTCTAAAATTCAGCAAAAAATAAGTGAACTTCATGAGTCATATATGCATGAATTTCAAATAAAAATAATTAAAGTCGGGCAAATATATTAAAACTTTAGAAAGAAATTTCTGAATGTCAGTCATATAAGAGTAGTAACCTTTTTTTTCCAGTTAGTATTAATAGTTTAAATAATTTAACTAGTGATCTTCTTGCCTATTAGCCCAACATGGAACTTCAAACACCATATATACGACGTTATTCTGAAGTTGGTATTGCATACTTCCCCCCAAATTCACTTCAATTAACGATCCGTTCATTTATTAACTCAATCTATTATACCTTATTTATTTTATTGACCACTTTAATATATCAAGATAATTGAAAAGAGTAGTTAACTTATGTACTCAACCTATTATAAAACGTACGGCTACAAAGAAATAGGCACACTCAATTCCATTTCTGAATTATTTGTGTCTTATAAGTTATAGCATATGAGTCTATGATTGAAGTTGTAATTATTCCGGTCCCAAAGTTTTTGTCACTTTCCGATTTTTAAAATTCAAAGAAAGTAAATTTCGACTAACATGTCGAAACTCCTTCTGGTACGTTTTGATACAACAAATTATCAACCTATTGCATGTCTAATTGTTTAACTATATTTGAATATTTGGATTTAAGTTAGAAATAATTTATTTATTTATTTTGGTAAACATAATTTTAATATTTTACTCTGATTTAACCCGATACTTTAACCATCAAATTAGCTCTTAATAAAAGCAAACAAATTGAAACAAAAGAGAGTAATATAATGTTAGATTATCATATCATAGCAAATAATTTTGGCACCTGAATATTTATTTCTCATTAGGCTCTAATTAAATGATTAATATATATTCGTTTCTTTAATGATTCAAGCAGAAGTAAACTGATGATTAAAAATGACAAAAGAAATAATATGGACATATATAATTCAATTTATATATATATAAGTCCAAGTACAAATATCTATTCAAACCTTCAATAAATTAAAATCTTTACGATACACAACGAATTTGTAATTTACACCTAGTTAAAAAACCTACATCAAATTCACACCAAATAATTAATCTGATTTATTTTACGTGTCTTTGAATGACTTAGAAGAGGTCAAGTCCTTGGAACCAGTAGGAGATAGTTCACCGCCGGCAGGTAAGTCGGCGAGCGCGGCGACCATCCGGCGAATGCTGACGGAACGAGCCGTTTTGAAGCTGTAAGATCTTTGTGTCTTGGAGAATACATTTGAAGACTTTGATAAAATCAAATAAACCAAAGCTTGGACCAAAATAAAGAGACCTACTTTTACCAACATATTTTCATCAATCTCCATATTTTTAGATTTAGAGCTAATATATATGAATTTGAAGAGGAAATTTTAGAAGTAATCAAAGGAAAATTTGTGAGAAAATTGTATGTTGGAGACTTGTATATATAGATTGGGAAAGAAAAAGAAATTGAGAAGTTGAAGCGTGTAACTTTCAAATTAGGGGACAATTTGGTTTTGTATTTGACAAGTTAAAGTAGTACCTTATCAAGTAAATTAACGGCTGCATGGAATTTTTCCTACGAACTTAAGTACTCAACACACTTCTAGTCTGTCATAGAGGAGAAGTCAAGATTTTTAGTTTATAAATTTTGAATTACAATTATTTTTGTTTATTAGGTTCCTAATATATTATTTATATCTATAAAATGAATTTTCTAATATAAATATAAGATTTGAATCAAAATAACTGAGTTCTGCCGAATTCAAATTAAAGGATTGGGGCTACACTCCTGCAGTTCTAGAGTCAGAGGTTTGTTATAAAAAAAAAAAAACTCAAAAAAATATGAATTTCGAGAAACAGAATATAGTGACCAATAAGGTGAGATGAACATGTCCAAAAGAGGATTCTGGAAGATCACCTGGTACATTACAATTTTTCAACGATTTGGAAAATGTTAATTTTCTCTCAAGACATTTGAACCACATAGTACTATTTATCTCAATAATTATCAACATGATCATATTCAATCTAGAAAGTAACTTGATTAATTAGTTGGACCGTTTGGACCAAGTAAGACTACTAAAAAGTTCAAAATAGACCACATTTTCTGAAGAATTAAAACATGCTAACAAGTTGAATTTTCCAAATTTATTACTAGGTCGTTTGTAGGTCAGTTCTCTCCCCCTTTTTTTGGGTGGTGGGAACATGAGCTCTAAGATAAAAATAAATAAATAAATAAATAAAATGTTTGAATGTGAAATCAAGTAATTTTCCATGAAATGGGATTTGCTTGACCATCACAATTAATAACAGAAAGGTCCTTAATAAAATAAAATAAAACACTTTTAAACAGTCATGTGTTGCTTTAACGCCTAAATTGCCACATTGTTTAAAATTATTGCGTAGCAATCAACTTACGTGTTATCTATGTAGAAAAATTATCACGTGAACTTAGTTATGGACACGTATATATAATTATATAATATTACGTATACTTAACTTAAAACTGCCTGACTTAAACAAGTGGATAAATTGAAAGCTTCCATGAACTTGCATGAATTTCGTGACTATCAAGATGAGTCATGTTTTAGGCTAGCTGCTGCTAATTTTTTTAACTTAATATATTGTTTTATAGTAGATAAATTTAATGATCTCATTTTACTTTTTTAAAAATTATTAATTTTATGGGTGTTAGAAGTGGAGTTGGTATCAGATTTATAAATAGTGAAATAATAATTACTTGATTAAATAAATAGGCATGGACGTACCTAACTTTCCAAAAGTATTGTTTAATTAATTAAGGGTCATGTCACATGACATGCTCTAACTCAAGTTCTAGGAAATTGAGTGAAACTGTTACAAAATATGGGTGAAAATTGATAAATTCATAGTATCAAATAGATGGTAGAGTCAAGTTTAGAAAGTTAAAATGAATCTCTCAAGAATCGGGTCATTATCATTCAAACATTTAGAGTTTATTTGGATTAAAATAAATTGAGAAATTTATAGGGGCTTAACGGGGTCGGACAGAGGTGTACTTAAACAGAACACAATACTAGACAAACTTTTTGAAAAATGCTAAACAAAGGAAAACAAGACGGATCAAAATCTTAACAGGTCAAGGCGTAACATGCCCATAGACATTCTACTAGTCAGTAGTTCTGTAGTTGAGCAATGACACTTCTGGGGTCGTGATTGAGCCAGCAATTTGCTTCCCTTGTGATGGTACTGTTAAGTAACTTTTGTCCATGACATGTTAATTAATTAGACAAAAGCATCAAGTGGGATGCTTTCACCTTTTGAATTATTTCATCTATTTCAACATCTTTCACGTTTTTCACTTCTTCAGAATATTTAAATAAGTGAAGTTGATAATTATGTTCTAATATTTTCTTTTTTTATAATTACAAGAAAATTGCCTAGATATCTCAAAGCTAAATTCCAAACTGCTAAGCTCAAGTATAAGTCCATTTAGTTTTGTTCAATTCCGATCATGATGAAGCTTACTAGAGATGCATGTGTCTGTAAGTTGTAGCGTGTTGTCCTCTGTTTAGATCGATTTAGTGCATATAAACTAGTCCTTTTGTTTATATGATCACTTTTTTCATAAACAAGACAAGTAGACAACAAAGGAGAAATGAAAAATTAGGCATAAAAATAAATGTAGAAGAGGTCAAAAATTCATAGTTATAATAACTTCAACAATATATATATATATATATATTGAATATTTTTAAAATTCACAGCCCACGGGCTGGCCTCTGAGGCTCGCGGGTTGAGCCAAATGAGGCTAGCCAAAAAGCTTAGTTCCCACTTAATTTAAGGGTTGGGTTGGACCGGCCTAACGGGTCAAGCCCATTTTGACGGCCCTAAGGCCAAGGATGAAATTTTTTATTTTTGTGATTAATTAGTGGTCCTTTTAGGATATATGTAGTTAGTCAGCTGTCAAAGTCGCAAATCAACAACCAACTTATCTCATCTTAATTAAAATAGTGCACTGTTTCATACTAAACCTTCTTGAGTATGTTGCTATTATATCTTATGGACAAAATTAATTATCCTATCAATATTAAAAAGGAAAAATAAAATTAAAAAACCTTACACCATCGGTGATTAATTCAATCAAGATAGAGTAATTGAAACACAGAATTTAAATTTTTACAATGATCAATCAACTTATAATTTACAATAATTCAAATGAGAATATTATCCCAAATTCACTCCAACTAATTTGATTTATCTATCCATGAACAAATCAAAGAATACAATAAAAAACTCACGTAAACAGAAAAAAAATTCGAGGCCTTATGATCTTTATTAGTTGTTATTTTGGAATAACTTGAAAGAGTTTGAAGAGGTCAAGCGATCTTTGAAGGAAGACGGAGATGGCTCACCGCCGACAGGCAAGTCGGCGAGTGCGGCGGCTATCCGGCGAATGCTTAAAGAACGAACTGTTTTGAAGCTGTATGATCTTTGTGTCTTGGAGAATACGTTGGAAGATTTTGATAGAATTAAATAAACTAAACCTTGGACTAAAACAAAGAGTCCTACTTTAATCAACATATGTTCATCAATCATCATTGTTGTTCCGATTTCGATAGACTACGTACAATAGATTCTTGAAAAAATGAATATGAATTTTTGAGAGATCACAAAGGAAGTTGTTGTAAAGAAGAAGAGATAATATGAGAAAAATAGTACGTAAAAGATGTGTATATATAGAAGGAAAAAAAGAATAAGTAAGAGAGTGAAACTTGTGACTTTCAAATTAGGCAGCCTATATATTTGACGTGGCTGGTGCCAGATCAGCATTGACATGATAAAAAAACATCTTTTCAAGTAAAAGGACTACGCGGAAATTTCCATCATATTTGACCACGTGTTTTCTCAATCAAGATATTAAAATAAGATTAAAAAATTGTTGGAAAAAGAAAAACAAGAAAACTCTCTTGTCCTTCTAAGAGCTCAGAAAATAAAGACATAATTAATTATAAAATTTACCAGTAGTTCGATTATAGGATTATTGTTCTTTTACTATATATTGTTTTTGTTGTATTATTATTTCTTGATCTTTAACGTCTTTTTCTAAACTGTTTTTGTGTTTGAGGTAGAGATAAAATCTGCATACACTCGCACGCTTGTTGTTGTAATTACTTACGGAATTTAGATGTTGTGCATTTATCATGTATAAGTTTCCACAGCAAGTTTGATATAATAAGCTTTTAAAAAAAAGATTAATTTGTAATATGTTATAATCAGATAAATTTTTCATTAATAGTGTAACCTTTTTTTACACTCCTTATATATAACTTAAAAATAATTTATTATGTCGTGGATAGTTTTTATTTTAATTTTAATTTTTTATTTTTCTGGAAGGGGGAAAGGGGTAATTATATATTGAAAATATGTGCAAGTAAATAAATAAACTGCCCAATATAATGAGTTGATGAAATGGGATTACTTGTCACTTGATTATCAAGACAAAAATAACAGAAAGTTCCTCAAAATAACAATAAGTATACTTTTTAACGGCCATTTGTTGCTTTAACGCATAAATTAACAAATTGCTTCAAGGAGTGGATAAACTGAAGTCGTCAGTATATTTCGTCATGGATTACGGTGACGACAACTTTTCTCTCTTTTTTTGTTTTCGTAGTTACGAGTAGACATGGAAATTTTGTGGGACTCTATAAAAAAATGTACAATTTATGTTAGGATTCTTGAAGTGTATAGCTCACGCTTATATAAATTAAAAAGTAACATATTTTCTTGAGAAAGCATCTTGAATATCTCATAAACTCTTTGATATTTATAAATACATCAAGATCTAGAATATCTATAAACTCAATACCACAAATTTTGGATATTCATAAAGAGATCAAGACATAATCAATTATTATATTTCTCAAATCCTATCCAATGATCAAATATATCGTTAGAAGGTCCAAATCCTACGTTTGAAAAAAATCCTACGTTTGAAAAATACGTATACTACTAATGATCCTCGAATCACAGAGAAAAATTAGAAATCAACGAAATACATATATTTATAATCTTGATGAATAAAATCACTTTTATTTATTTATTTATTTGTGATTTCAGTTTATTTTTCACATGAGAAAATTTGTTGACAATATCAAATAGGTGCGACAGACTATTTTTACATGGCCACATTCTCCCTTATGTGCACGTGTTTGATCGATCATGGAGTCTAAGTAAAGGAAAAGAAATAAACTCTGTAATTTAAAATAAGTTATAAATATTAAATGATTAAATTATTTAAGTAAAGGAAAAGAAATAAACTCTGTAAATTAAAATAAGTTATAAATATTAAAGGATTAAATTATTTTTCTTAGCACAAAATAATAACTTTATCATTTGTTAACGAAATTCTATCCCAGCTTAATGGAAACTTTGACATGAAAAATAAAATAAAATCTTTGCTAATCTATCTCATATATAATATTATTAAAAATAAGAAAAAATAATAATCATCTTAATTATGACAGATTAAAGAAAAGTATATCATGGAGTATCAACTTTGATCGAGCAGTAAAGTCAAACTTTAACAAGTTAGATAAACGGATAAGGTTAATAAAATAGCTTGACCATTTTTTCAAACATTAGTCTTGGTCAGTTCAAAATAACAACATGCACGCACGAAAGTGGCCAAAACCAATCATCGTAAGCCACAAAAATGTCAACCGAATATATGGGTCAATATTGTTTTCTTCTAAAAAAAATTCATGTAAATTCGTTTATTTGAGATGAGATTGAAATGTTAGCTTTCATTAACTCTGAAAATAAGTTGAGCCAAGGAATATTGACTAATTATTTTACGAGAGGCAAGGACTTATAATGTAAAATACATCGAATCATTGACTCGATTTAATTAGCTCAGTTGGTTAAGTTTTTGCCTCAAATGCAACTACAAAGTATTAATTACTAGTACTAAATAACTTATTTTCATTGCTTGTGCAATGATAAACGTAATGTTCGAAATACTTCCAAATGAGATGATTCTATAAAATACAAAAATATCACATTTTGGAATCGAAGATACAAGCAAAACTCGAGTCACATTAATTTGCTACTAAACTAAAAACATTTTTAATGTCAGTGAGTGGGTTCAAAGATCCTTAGTCTCCTTATGTGGTCTTAAACAATCATTCCATCATGATCAATTGACTTTTAAGATTAAATCAGGTTCAAGATCTATTTCTTTATCATGATAACAGAGTCAAACTCACTGGATTCATTGTTTCTAATATTAGATCCCCGTCTTATATTTTACATGCTCCAAATGTCTAATATTAGATGTGCGGATTGAAATACCATATCGGTGGGTTCAAAGATCCTTAATCTCCCCATATGATCCTGGACAATCCTCTCGTAAGTTAGCTTTCGTGGGAGGAACTCGGAAGTAGGTCAAGGTGAATGGTCGCAGAATTGTTGTTATGTTAAAATTCTATTCGTTACTTGATCAGCAAATGTCGCTTTGGCCGAGTGGTTAAGGCGTGTGCCTGCTAAGTACATGGGGTTTCCCCGCGAGAGTTCGAATCTCTCAGGCGACGTATTCTCTTTTGTTGATATTTCTTTTTCTATCAAACCATCTGTGATCTGAACTTTCAATTTTTTGATTCAATCAATTTATTATACTCTATTCTTCTTCCTCAGACTACTGTTATATGTTTTTATTGTTGAACTTTTCTTCTTCCTTTTTTTTTAGAACTGCAAGTTAACAATTTTCAGAATATAATGAAATGTTTTTTCCTATCCAACTGTGAATATGAAGAAGCCATACTTATCTTTAGAAAATTAGGACGTTAAAATACAAAACTAACCACACCACATTGTAAAGAAGCAAGGAGATTGAAAGTTGAAACAACAGAAAAAGAACTTATTGCAAAACAAATCGAAAGCGGTTAGTTATATACTAGGCAGGAAGCTTAGAAGCTTCGAGATCTGCAGCTTGCTTGATCAAACTCTGTTCACTATCATCAAGCGCCATTTGAATCGGTGATGAACCAAGTCCATCGGCGATCGCCAGCATAATTTTCCTCATCTCATTCCCAAATTCCTCTCGGTCGACAGTGCCGTTGTGGTCGCAATCGAACTTCTCGAATATGGAATCGTAGAGGTTGGTGAGTTCCTCCGGCGTGGCGGCGACGTCGACGCCGAAGTGAGACTCGATGAGACGGAGAGATTCGAACGCTTTGCGAAGCTCAGATCGGGACAAAACGCCGTCGTTATTGAGGTCCAAATCGGTAAATCCTTTATCAATTGACTTTGCGAAAGCCGCTTCGTCGTTGACGAAGTCTCGAATTGTTGATCCGTCGATGATCACAACTCCCATTTTTATTAATTTTTTTTGAAGTTTTTGAGAAACTGTTCAATTGATAATGAGGTACTGGTAGTGATATGCGGAAATTGGAATAGGATTTATGGTTGAGGAATTATGCGAATTTGTTAAATTAATTAGAATGTAAAAACTACGCCAACATAAATTTAAGATAAAGATATACTTTTTGAGAGGATAAACAGTCGGTGGATACCTTGTCAATAGAGCACGAATTTATCATTTTAATGACACGTGGTTCTCTCCTGCTGATTTTCTATTTTTTAATTCTTTTTTATTATGAAATAAATATAATGAATAAAGCAGTAGGTGCTAAACACAACAATTTGGGCTGTAGATTCTGCAGCTTGGGCTTAACATGGATTGAATCCAGTACTGTGAGTTACTACTATCAAATATGAGCCCATATCAACGAATGTACAAGTATACGCTGCTACCTTAAAGGGGTTTGGAAAGTCACGTGGTAATTGAAATTAATGTAATTATTAGGGTAATAATTATTAGCCTAGTAATTATATTGACTTGTTTGTTTGTCATAGTGTAATTATATATGTACTTTTTGGATGCACAATTGCAAGATGATAATAAATTTTAAAAATAAAAATTAATTATTTAAAATTTATACTAGACAAATAAAAAACTTTATAAATGATATTAAATAATATATTTAAGATATATACAAGCCCCCATATTGGTATCAGAGCATGAATACAGTATTAAACCAAGCTGGTTTATAGAAGAACAAACTTTAGTAACAATACTTAAAGCACTAGATCTGAACAGAGATCTAAAAGAAAAAATAATACAAATAATCATACAAGAAAAAATTGAAGAACAATTTTCTTTACATAACTATGAAGAAGTAGATGAATATTATGAATGTTATTTGTCTGAATCTGATTACTTTGAACTAGATTAAATAGAAAAAGAAGAACTCTTAGAGTTAATACAAACAAAGAAGCAAGAACTGGAATTAAGAAAAAATCGATATATCTACAATATTTTTGCAAATACTTGTAAAAAAGCTTTGTTAGCACAAAAGAAAACAATCTTCTATCTAGAACTAGAAATACATAAAATGGAGTTTAAATGCCATAATAATTTAAAATGAGCATCAAAGAAGCAATAGATCTTATAAAAGATTTAATAGAAGGACATAAACAACTAGCGGTAAGACTCAAGCTAATAGAATTAGAAATAAAATCAATAAAAGATAACCTACCGGGAAGACTTGTAGGCCTTATAGAAAAAACAGAAAGGTTTGATGAAAAAGTAGGACAAAATTACAGAAACAAATTACTAGAAATATATCTAGCTAGTAGAAATGGATATCAAAAGGGTAGCCTTAATGAAAAATTAATCCTTAAGTCCCTAAAGGATCAACAGGAAAAGAAAAACTTGGAAAAATCCAAAATGAACTACCAAAAAAGGAAGAAAATACAGAAAAAATTGAAACAGAGGAAAACTCGAAAATGAATGACATAGATGAACTAGTTTATGCTTTGGAAGACCTAAATCTCTCAGAAAGAGAATTAAAAGCTCTAATGAATAAGGGAGACACGGGTGGTCCCCAAGGAAACTTCTATCTAGGAGAAGGATCGAATCCAGTAAAAACAGAAAACTCAGAAAGTGAGTTTTTACCAAAAGCAAATAAACGAAAGGATTTCGTAAGAGAATATCACAATAATAATAAATCTAAGTTCATGCTAAATAAACTCCCTTTGGGAGATATAAGATCAACCCAATTCTTGGATCTAGATTGCAAGAGAGAGTCAGAACAAGCCTTAGACATTTGGGCACAAAATCTATTCCTATTCTTTTTATTAGGAAAAGGAATAACATACACAAAAGAAGAAAAATATACTATTGCAGTAAATACTTTCTCAGGAAAAGTAAGCAATTGGTATATAGGATTATCCCAAGAAGCAGAAAAAATAGTTAAAGATAATGTCATGGAAGGATTTGAAAAATCCACTCAAGAAGGGATAAAAAAATTAGTACAATTCATTGGAAATGAGTTCTTAGGAGGAGAAGGAAGTATTGAAAAAAATCGAAAAAAATTAAGCACTATAGCAAGAGAACAATTAGAAAAATTACAAATATGTAAAATGAGCTATATTCAAGAATACACTTGTGAATTCGAAGAATATTATTATAAAATTTTTAATAGCAGTGAAAACATGCTTCCATATCTAGAAAAATACTTTCAAAAATTACCTGGCTTTTGGGCCAAGTATTTCAAAGAAGAATATGAAAAGGAAAATTTGGCAGGAGATACTCTTGGACAAAGGATAACATTTCTAAATAATAGATTGAGCCACCTTTGTATGACTCACAATATACAGAGAAAAGCTAAAAGAATTAATACTCAAATTTATTGTTTCGATACAAACGTAGCATCTCAATGGAGATGTTATGATAAAAACAAATCCTTCAAAAGAAGAAGAAAAAGTCATAAAGGGATAATCAAAAAGAGAAATGTCTCTAAGAAAAATTACATACCAAGAAAAAGGTATTATAGGAAGAGAAATAATTTTAAGAAAAAAAAACTCACAGATAGATGTAAATGCTATAATTGTGAAGAAGAAGGACATAAAAGTTACGAATGTAACAAGAGAAGAGTCAAAATATCAAAAATTGACAGACATGAAATTGATTCTAATTTAGAATCAATAAAAACAATAGAAAGTGAAGATTTCGATGAAGAACTTTTTGAAGAATGTTCAGAATCAAGCTCAGACAGTAATTCAGAATAAATGAATGAAGAAATAGAAATTGAGGAAAACGATTCTACCCAGTACATAGAAACTGAGTAGGATCAAAGAGGATATGCGTTAAAAGCAACCTTTGATGGAGAACTTTTAAAAAAGATTCAAGGATTAAAACTCAACCTTAGGGTAGAAGATAATATATTTAACAGAATGCAAAGAATGTTTTCAAGAAACAAAATCTCCTATCATGAGTATCAAGAGATAGAAAAGGTAATAGAAGTTACCCAAACAACAGAAAAACATAAGTTAAATTTATTAACCAAAAATATGATTGATCAAATTCTAAGAAAAATCCCAGAAAAGAAAAGAGGAAAAATGAATTACGTCTATCTAGGAGGTATACAAGTCCTAATCAAATCAACATTCAAAGAAGGAATCAATTGTCCTATTGTTATTAACCTTTCAGATGAAAGATTCATTAATGCCAGAGAAGGAAATTTGGGAATAGCAGAAGTTAACTTAGCCTATACTAAGCTTTTATTTACTTATTATCCAAAATATTGTATTTCACTTAAAGAGGCAGATTTCAATGATGCTTTGAGTTTGCACTTTCAGGTCAAAAGAAATGATCTATTCAAACCAGGTAACCATATAATGAGTATTTATTATCAAGCTTTATATACAGTTACCAATTCAAACTATGGTAATATTTATAAAAATAAAGGAATGATCGAAATAGATCAAGAATGTGCAGGAATAGCAAGAATAGTTGAGGCAGAAATTCAACCAGCACAAATTCCAGAAGAATATGAAATTCATTTTGGAAAAACCCAACAAATAGAAAGCTCGTCTGGAACTAACCCTAGACTGTCTATAGATTATGGAAAAAATTCTATAAGAAAAATAATGTCAAAAAGACATTCCAAAAGAATAATTGAAACTTCTAACATTCCAAAAGAATAATTGAAACTTCTAACATTACAAAAATTGCAGGAAGAATTTTCAATGGAACAGAATGGATAAAACAAGGAATATTACTCCAAATAGGGGCAACGGCCAACCATGTAAAAGGAATAATCTTAGAAGGATTACCTATATACGAAGGTACCCCTTATACCTATAAAACCTTTGAAGGTAACAATTATATATGTACCAAAATGGTAGACTTACCAATACAACTAGATAATATAAGAATGGCAGTCCCATGTTATATCACCAATCACGAGGGTGAACATAACCTAATATTAGGAAATCTATTCTTAAATAGTCTAAATGACTATAGCATAGGAAAAGAAGGAATAGAAATGAGTTTAAAAAATGAAACCTGTTTCTTCCCAAAAATTTAAAAAATGCCCAAAGAGACTTCTTTTAGAGTATCAGTCTTTATAGAAGTAACTACCTATGATACTAAACTGACGACTTGTGGTCAAATTGACAACGGAGCAGAAGTCAGTCTAGCAAAATCCTTCTTATTTAAAGAATGGGAAAACAATGATATTAATCTATCAATGATAGGTATTACAAGAGTTAAAGAAATACTAACTCAATCAAAAGAAAAGGTAGAAATAATTTTAGGATCTAAAATTGTTTCTATAAATAAGATATTTGCCTATTATAAACTTGAAATAGATCTGTTGTTAGGAAATGACTTCCTCCAACAATTTCAAGATTATCATCAAACAATCTACATGATAAGTCTTAAAACTCCTTGCGGACATTTCATCAGAGTCCCAAGAAAACAAAATCCCTATTCCTTAAAAAGGGAAAATGGAATCTTCAAAGAAAAATATTTGGAAAACCCTAAGAATATCTCTTGTATATGTCTTAATCTAGAACGGATTAAAGATAACTTACAAAAGTCATATGGAGAAAATCCCTTAGAAAAATGAGGAAAAAATCAAGAAAAAGCGATACTAACTCTTAAAGATCCAAGCATCATCATTAGAGTAAGACCAATGATATACAGTGAAGATAATAAAATTGAATTTAAAACCCAAATCAAGGAACTAATTAATTTAAAATTAATTAGGCCAAGCAAAAGCCCGCATAGCAGTCCGGCTTTTATGGTAAGAAACCATGCTGAAATAAAAAGAGGAAAGGCTCGTATGGTCATAAATTATAAAGAACTAAATAAAAACTGTGTTTTTGATGGATACTTTATTCCTAACAAAAACAATCTTACAAATCTTGCAAAAGGAAAAAATTACTTTTCAAAATTTGATTGCAAAAGTGGTTTTTGGCAAATAAAATTAGCAGAAGAATCCATACCATTAACAACGTTTAGTACCCCCAATGGCCATTACGAATGGATAGTAATGCCTTTTGGATTAAAAAATGCCCCACAAATATTTCAAAGAAAAATGGATAAAATATTCTCTGAAAAGGAATTTTTAATCGTCTACATAGATGATATACTAGTATGTTCTAACTCGTATCAAGAACATTTAACTCATCTAAAAAAAGTTCTCAGAAATATGTTTAACAAATGGCCTCATTCTAAGCCAAAAGAAAGCAGAAATCAATAATAATGAGATAGAATTCTTAGGAATGATTATCTCAAAAAATGGAATAGAACTACAAACTCACATTTCAAAAAAGATCATAGAATTTCCTGATAAACTAACAACTAAACAGGAAATACAAAGATTTTTAGGATGTTTAAATTATGCCGGAGAATTCATCCCAGATCTAGCAAAAAAGAGAAATATACTCCAAAAGTTAATAAGAAAATCCAGTAGACTTGGATGGACTGAAGAACACACTCAGTGTATTAAAAAACTAAAAGAAGAATGCTCTAAGCTACCAAAACTAAGGCTACTAGATGAAAAGGACAATTTAGTCTTACAAACAGATTCTTCAGATTATCACTGGGGAGCATTATTACAAACAGATTTAAATGAAATCTGCAGATATATCAGCGGTACATTTAACGATGCAGAAATCAAGTATTCTACTAATGAAAAAGAACTATTAGCAATTGTAAGAGGAATCAGAAAATTTTCTGCTTTTCTTCTACCAAAACAATTTGTTATTAGAACTGATAATACGCAAGTATCAGGATTAATATCCAATAAACTCCCTTCAGAACCTCAATATCGAAGGTTACACAGATGTCAGGTTTTATTATCCTTTTATTCTTTTAAGATTGAAAATATTAAAGGAACTGATAACTTTCTTGCAGATTTTCTCTCAAGAAACGTTCAATATGGACAATCAGACACAAAACCTGGTTAACAGAATCTATGGAAGGATGCAAAATGTGGAGCAGGCCATAGATGAAAAAAGCCAAAAATTATTTGGCATTCGAGACGAATTAACACATTTGTCGGAACAAACAAGAAAATTACAATATGAGATAAATCAACTCCATTATGAAAAATCAGAAAATATGAGTGAATTTTTACTCTTATGTGAACATTTGGATACAAGTCCAAAACGGAATTCAATTCCAACGGGAAATATTACTCCCAATAAAGTGGCAGGAGATGTCCCACCAGCATCTAATGCTAAAAACATCTCACCGGTAAGCATGAATATGCCGAAACCTGAGTCTAAGGACAAAGGTAAAAGCCAAGCAAAAGAAAAAGAAGCTAATCCTTCAAAAGAAGGAAAAAACACATTTTCAGCAAAAGATGACAAATTTATTTCGGGGAAACCCGAAAGAACTAACAAAATTCCAACAGGAACAAAAGTTTTCTCTTCTTTTCAGGTGGGAAAGCAGCATCCAAAGGAGGAAGAATATCTGGCCTTTACAAAATATATCTGTAATCTTCAAGAGAAAGCGGAGAAACATTCGGAATTCTAGGAACAACAAACCTGTTCCCACGAATTTCCATATTTCCAAACGGATCTCCGGGCTTCACGGCTCAATTATTTGAATTCGGATATTTGGATCTGGTATATACAAAACCAGACCTAAGAGAAATATTCCAATCACCATCACAAATGGTAAAATCAATCAAAAATTATGCAGAAGGAGATGGAGTATACTGTCGATTCTTTAGCATAACCATGGAAAGCAAAGATTTACAAGTATATTATCCAACAATTAACTATGTTACAATAGAAAAACTCAAAGATTTTAATGTTAAGGCAACTGGGATGGACAAAAAACTCCCACATCTTAACAAAAAATGGATACAAACTAGAAGAGCGCTGGGAATAAAAGCCATATATTTTATTCTCAAAAGATTTTACAACGAATATTACAAAATTCTAGATCAAGATACATACTGGACCTTAATGGCCAAAGGAAAAACTAAGTCTAAAAAACTTAAAGAAAAACTATTAGATTTTGAGCTTCATCAACTAGAAGCAACAGAAGAAACTTGGAAGCTTGCTTGCAAGTTTTTGGATCATCAACACTCGTCAAACAAAGACGATTCAGGACCATCAGACTCATAGCTGGTGACAGACAGCTAGCTGGGACAGACAATTGTAAAGAAGATGTAGACAAAAGATAAAAGCAAAAGTCAAAAATGCTACAGGAAAGATTCTTACCTTGAAGGTGATAGCCTTATCTTATCTTATCCAAACTTGTCGGCCATCATTGAAGGACCAAATAGAAAAAATATGTAATTTCAAGGACGGACCTGCAAATGTAAACCTCTCCTTCATCTATAAAAGGAGAAGAAAATCTAGACAAAGGTAGACTACATTTTCTCAAAAACTAACCCTTTAGAGAAAAAATGTTAGGTACCTTAGATCAAGAGTAGAGAACTTCTCCCGACTGGGAAAAGTATTTTTAGTATTCTATAAGTATTATGTAAAGGTGTGTGTAAAGTAAATCCTTGTGTAATATTATTATGGAATAAAGAGTTTTCTTTGAATATCTCTCTCTATATCCTATTGAAAAGGCCATAAGTGAAGGTTGCGATCTTCAGCCCGAGGATGTTACAGACAAAGTCGAGGAAGACGAAACTGTTCAAATCCTTAAGGGAGAACTGTTGCGGTAGTGATAAAGGATAATCAAAAGGAGAAAAAGAAAGGTATACACGCAAAACTCTATATTCTATAACAGTATTAACATAAGAATAAACTTTATAAACAATTTTACTTAAACTTATGAATATTGAAAGTACCAAGTACCTATAGGGAATCTAATAACATAGGATAGCGTGTTTAGAAGAAATTTCTCAGAAAATCATACCTAAGGCATAAAAAATGATTCAAAATATTCAGTATCATCTACATTTAGTCAGAAAAAGAGCATGGAATCATCGCATAGCTCTATATAGACTTGATAAGGCAACTCAAGAATTAGAAAAGGCATATCTAAGTTCAAGCCTTAGATCAACAAAGCTAATAGTAGCTATTCATGAAATAAAAATGATCAAAATTCAAGAATATTTCGAATACGCGAATGCAAAAAGGATATTAAAAAATCATATCCTCTATACGGCATAAATATGCAAATAAATTCCGCATACCCTGTTCAAAAGGACAACACAGCCCCCATATTGTATTTTTATATATATATATATATTGTCTTTTGAAAATATATTAATTAATAAACATATGTTCTTAACTAATATTATGAAAAAAATAATTGATTTATTTTTTTAAAATTAGTTTATTTCAATTGAATTAATCATAAAACTAAAAGTACAATATTTTAATGAAAATCATGAAATGCATGGTTGACAAAAAAATTAATATTATAAATAAAATGTCATAAATTATTAAAATATTTGACAAAAAGATAATCTATCAAGTCTAACTAAAAAAAATGACTTGCTATGTGAAGTCTCAAGTCAATACTACTAAAATAAAATAAAACTGAAAATATAACATAAGTTCTAAACTCAAAACAAAAAAATTAATTTAATACTCTTATGTCAAATTTTAACATAACACACATAAATATGATTTTTTTTTTAAAAAGGAAAACATAAGTCTATAACCTTACTCAACAGTAAATTCTACTTTAATTTAAAAATGAGAATACTAACAAAATTATGCTAATGAAAAAGATAAACATGACATAAAAAATAGATAATAAATTTTTTTACATGGAATCACATGAAGGTAAATGTTGAGAATGAGAAGGATATTAATATAAATAATATAAAAAAAATAAAAAATTTCAGAATAATAAAAATAAAAAAAGAATTTAAAATAATAGAAATAAAAAACAAATTAAAACGAAAAAATAAAATTGTAATAAAAAGAAAAAATTTAAAAGTAATCAGCTTGTAATTACACCATGTAAGTATCAGCAATTCACAGTCCCTCTCTAAGAATTGGAGAGTGTAATCACCCTTGTCAATAACGCTAAATCGCCTGTTAACCAAGTAATTACATGGCCAACCTAACACGCCACACAATGTAATTACATCAAATTACACAAAATCCAATTCCTAGAGTGGCTTTCCAAACATGGCCTAAGTAAATCGTCAATTTATCCATAATCAAGGAGAGTAAAGATCATTACTTAGTGTACATATTTATTACTCCCATCGTTTAAATTTATTTTTCTTATGTTCTTTTTCAGTCCATTTAAAAAAGAATGACTTTTTTTTTTACATTTCTTAATTCTAGCTCTCCACGTAACATGTTTAATTAAAACTATGAGATTAAAGGACATTTTACATATTTTTAGTTCAAAACCACAAGATTTAATGTCTATTTTACTTTCTTAAACTTGTGGCTCATTTAGTTGGGGAACAAGTTTATTCCGGAATTAGTTATCTATGATTGTTTTTCCATCTTTAATGTGAAGTAAGAATAACACTATAATCTTAGAATGATTAATTATGGGATACATTATTCAGTAATTATTTTCCCGAGTAAATATGGAATAAATCTATCATAAAATTAATGCCAGAATTAATTATCTCTTATTTTTCACATCTAACAAGTCTTTAATTTCAAGTTAAAATCAGATAAATAAATCGAAATAGAAAAGTAAATATCTGACAATTTTGATAAGCATTAGTTAGTGATACATTCCACTACTGGCCGAGGGCCTGACTGCCAGTTGGCAAAGCTCTGCTCTGCCTTTTCTTCAATTAATAACAATAGTAGCCAGTCGGAATTAATCTTCTATATGCCTCTTCTCAATTCTCTCTCAAATAACCATTATGTTTCTTGACCTTTAGGTTCATCTAAGGTCAAGTTTTCTTGATCTATTATTCTACATATATACATCTGTTAAGATTTATATTTTGGACGGTAGCATAATGCCTTTTCTAGTGACACTTCTTTGGTACTTCTTTATTACTAATTTGACTTATCGAAATATAATATCAAAATGTTCCCTAAAGTGAACACTACATATCTTAATAAAATAGCCTAGGCAAATCCAGCCAAAACTTCCATTTCAAAGAGTAGTAAGTATACTAGATAACTAAGGGTTGTTGCGCAGTGGTGAGACTGTTTCATCCTTAATCAGAGGTCTTTGGTTCGAGCCCTGGGTATGGAGAAAATTCTGTTGGGAGCACCACTCCTGAATGACCCTGCAGTGTGCGATCCAAATTTAGTCGGAGCTCCAATAACATCGGATAGGAAACCAAAAAAAAGTATACTAGATAATCTTGAACACATTACATTTTATATATAACCCGTTGATTAACAGATTAACCTAACTTAAAATGTTAGATACTCATCCATTAATTACATTAAGAATTAAACATCATACACCTCTTCTTCCTGATTCAGACTTGGTCAACGATCTAAGTCTTACTAAGAATTTGACATTTTTATCCCTAGTTGACCCTTCTTTCTTCTTCTTTTTCTCCGGTGAACCTTCCGGCCAATGATCCGGTGACTCCATCAACCTCCGACCTATGCTCTCCGGCGTCCTTGCCATGTCATCGTACTCATGTCCGCCCTCCGTAGCATCCACGTCAGCGCCTAATATCTTTGCTTGCATAGCGGTCAACACTGACTTCACCGCCATGTCAGCATCTCTCTTGTTCCTCAACAAGATCTCTCCTATATGAGCTGGCGTGAGGGTCCCACCTGACCTTAGGCAGCTCTCCACGACGTCGAATAGCACGTGCGAGTCTAATCCTAGGTAATTCTTCACCAAGACTTTGAAGGCATGCATCCCACACGTGCCAAGGCTAACATGCATGTCCATTCGCCCACATCTAACCAACGCTGGGTCTACATTATCTTTGTGATTAGTAGTGAAAACAATCACCTTCTCTTCTCCACAGCATGACCATAGCCCGTCGGTGAAGTTTAACAGGCCAGATAATGTCACACGTCCATTATCTTCTGCATTATCGTTGAACATGACATGGCGATTCTTCTTCTGCATTGTTTGGATGTTCCTCCTTTTAGCCATTCTATCACCTGTTAGGTTAATAGAACAATCGATGTCCTCAATCACAATGATGGATCGATTTGTTGTTTGTATGAGTAAAGCTCTGAGCTCAGAGTTGTCAGAGACTTTGCTAAGCTCAAGATCATACACGTCGTAGCAAAGGAAGTTCGCCATGGCGGCAATGAGGCTAGATTTTCCTGACCCTGGAGGTCCATATAGCAGGTATCCACGTTTCCATGCACGTCCAATTTTGTGGTAGAACTCTTTCCCTTCTGAAAATGCAGTTAGGTCATCCATGAGTTGTGTTTTCAGCTCCGGTTCGAGAGCGAGCGTCTCGAACGTGGAAGGGTGGCGAAAGGGGACAGAAGACCAGCCAGATTCATACGAAGCATGGCCGTTATTCGTGAAAAGTCTCCTTTCACGAGAAACCCTCTCGAACTCCTCAGCTCGAGCAGTAACCTGCTCGAGGTAAGGAGTGAGGAGCTCAAGTCGATGACGTTTAGGGAGTTTGAGGGTGAAGCTACGCTTCTCCTCAATAGAATCCTGAACGTTATCGACCAGATGCGTCCAAGTAAGGTGGTGTCCACGAAAAGCGTCGTGCACCATCTGATTAGGCGCCACGGTGTAGGAAATGCGGTTAGAAGATTTAGAGCGAGAGAGAGTAAGACGACGGCAAGTGGAAGAAGAATTAATGGAGTTCAAGTAAAGATTTACGTGTCGATAAAGATCGTTAACGTCAACGCCACAATAGCCGTTAAATTCAGGGATTTCGAAGTAGGAATAAGGGCTGAAGAAATCTTGTATAGATTCATAGAAAGAATGAAACAAGGATACAAGCTGAGTTGGCAAAACGTTTTGGAGAACTGTTAGAAGGCCTAAGAAGGACCAGATTTGTGACAATATTTCCATGTTTGACAAATTCTTTTGTTGGAAATTAATGGAAGATATTGTAAGAAGAGAGACAGAGAAATGGAGATGAAGTTTGTGGAGTTATGTAAGGGAAATTTTGGGAGATAATTAGTGGATGAGGTTGTGTGTAAATATAGTTTAATTTTGCTAAACAAGAAAACAAAGTGACTGTTTGTGAGCTGAAAAGAGAGTGTAAACAAAAGTAAAAGCAAAAGAGAGTCATGGAGCCGAGCCGACACTGGTCTTTACTTTTACTTTTCTCTTTCCGTGCAAATGAATATAATGCAATTAAACCAACTACCAATAACATATCCAATATAATTAATCTTTCTAGTAAAATCAGATCTATAAAGATAAAGTATAACAATTTATCTCTATTTTGTAAAGATAAAAAAAGGTTATTTTTTAAAATAAATTATCGACTCAAATAAAACACAAATATAGTGGAACTTATTCTCAATAATCTAATTCTTTTTCCCTTCGGTTCTTGGCCAAGAAGGCATGTAGGTAATTAGCAAAACAGAGTCAGAGTAAAAGTGATAGGATGGTGTTAATTGGTTGTTGTTTTTCCACACTTAAATTAGGGGCGACAAAATTAGTACTTAAAAAAAATATAATCGGCTCAACCTGCTCAAATTTTGGAGGGAAAATTGAATATATAACCCATATTGATTAATGGGAAAAATTTTCAAAATATTTTCTTTTTAAAAAAATGTTTAATCTTTTGTTGGATACATATTATTATACATGAATTTTTTTGGTTAGTTTTGTTTAATAATTAAATAAATAAATTTAAAATATAATAAAATTTAGACGAGTTGAACCATAACCAATTATTTAGATTATCTTGATTCAGTTCATTTCAACTCAAATAATAACATTTTCACCGGTCATTTATCCCATTTCTACCTTCTCAAATTCAACAAACATGCTCATTGGATACCCCTACATAAAGTCAATTAATTATAACTTCTAACTCCACTATATGGCTAGCTATATATATATATGCTAATTTTGTCCGTAGCTTGTCCCATTAAGTTTGACTTAACTGTTTAATTTTTCATTATTTACCAGTTATCACATGATTTACTTCAAATTGGTAGTGAATATCGTTTTTTATTGATCAGCGCAAGACAAAAATCATCGTTTATTACTATATAAAAATAATTATAAGACTGGAATGTAGTAAAATAGTCAATCATAACATAATGAAAGTCTTAACAATTTAAGGAGAAGATATATAGTGGCACACACGAAGACATTGGAATTTGAAGAAGAAAAAGAGAGGGCCTTAATTTGCTTTAGACAATTATTTATTTTTCAAACTTTAATATGCAGCTTTAGCTTTAAGTTTCAGTAGAATTGGATCTTTGTATGTTAGAGAATGTTATCATGAGACAAATCAACATTTTCCTGACTCATTTTCTCCTAATCATATTTCTTCTTTCATGTCCACATTAATAAAAGCTAAGTAATCATTGTAAGATTGATATATAATTATTTCAGTTTTAATTTTATATTAAACTTTGATATATATTACCATGACTATATAGCTTGAATAATTTATATTAGCATATATCAAGGGCAGATAAATTGAAAAAGGGAATTATTTTCATTTACAAAGAGAAGAAATGTTGGCTGTGAAATTGGACAAGTATGATTACTATTTTGGCTAGTTAATTTCTTGCCTTTAAACTGGTTTGAACAATATAATCCAAAGTTTAATTTATTACAAAAGAAAAAAAAAGAGTCTTTCACACAAAGTTTCTTTAAGATAAATTTATTTTTTGAGGTTCAACAAAGGGAAATATATTTGAGGTTCCCTTCTTTTTTACTTCTTTTGGGTACATGGGCATGGAGATAAGTAAAGAGGCATTTTTGCTTTGTTTTTCCCCATCTTTACTTAAAAAATCTGTTGCAAAATTAAAGTATTTTGTGAATTTGAGAAAAGGGATTCCTCAATATAATTAATTACCACCTTATATTAACAAGCTTGGCTTTAGTATATATTTTATGTTATTCTTTCTTTTTTATCGTACTAGTACTATTCTATATGTACACTTCTACAGTTCCTAGCTTATCCTAAAGGCTTTATAGACCTGTGTTGAGTTGATGTTATCATGTATGTACAAATGTTATGACTCATATTTCACTAATTGAGTCTTATATGTCAGTTTTATATTTCAAACCGAAAGATTTTTTCCTGTATAAAGAGATTTTTATGGAAGCATATCTACTATCTCACTTTCACATATGTTATATGTTTATGTAAGGTTCTATGATTTATGTCTAGTTGGTTCATTCGGACAAATTAAGGCACAACAGAGTACCGATCGCCTCACCAAGGTTTTAGGTGACAGATTACCTTGGAAAAATAAGGGAAAACCAGCTTATATTAGATGTACATGATACAATCATACCATATATACTAAATCATTCTATCTACACTTTCGAATTATTACGTATATATCTCATCACTACTTAAGAGTTTTCTATCATATATTAAGGAAGACACACTTAGATACATGTATCTGAATGTATCTAGTGTGATTCACATGTATTTGAGATATCAGATCTATAGGAGAGTGGCGAGTGAGATGAGAGGGAAACGAGCGAGATTTGTCCATGAATCCTAGATACATGCGAATCCACTTTAATACAGCGTATCTAGAACAAATTACACTTAATTTTAACCTTATATGTATCTCGAGATACATGTATCTGGACACATCAAAATCTGATAAAATTCATAATATTGCAAACTAGAGTATATCTAAACGATTAACTCTTAAATTAGTGAAATTTCCGTAAGTTTAATCATAAATTAGGAAAGAGAAAAATAACCAATGAACCAGATTGACACTAAAAGCCAATTTTTTAAAGCATTTTTTTAAGGAAGAGGAGGGGGATTAATTAAAATATTAGTTGGAGGTCAGCCTTGTTGAAAGTGGTAAAGAATAAAGCCAAAAAAGCAATTTGCGGCACAAGTTCATGGATTAACACATAAATTGTCTTTTGTACCATAACTTGTCTTTTGTGCCTTTTGATGAATACTCATCCACCATTTTCCTCACTATAAAAGTTGTCCAGAAAAAAAAAACAAAGATCTCATTTATAAAAAGTTGAAGACATCTAAAACTGGCTAATCCGTTCAAGACCAATGTCTTTAATTTGGATATTATGTTCTAGCATATACTTGATGCCTATATATATATATATATATATATAGTAAAAATATTAATAATTGAATGAAATGGAATGCTGAGCAATGATGCATAGTATGAAGTCCAGATAAGAAGATTTATTTAGCGACTAAAATTATATGCAATAGTACATGATTTTCTAAGAATGGAGATAGATATTCGTGGTAAGGAGCGTTTCCTTTTTAATAATGGACCCTATATGAGATAAATCTGAATTAATCTGTGAATAGGTTCTGAATATATATATATATATAAAAGCGTTTTAAGACTCTTAGGTTTGTATTAACATACATATATTTCCTTTAATTTGACCCTCATTTCCATAATTAGAATTTAATCATGGTCACACAGTCAAGAGGGCAAGAGTCTTCTTGACCACGTTTAGTTGGTTTAGATGCCAAAAAAAAGAAGAAATGAGCGGGGAAAATGATAAGGGAAAGGGGGAATAAATTTAGTTTGAGGAAAAGCTTTAGACAAAAGACATTATAGCAAAGGCCAGCACCAAAATACGCTTTGGATCTCCTTTAGCATGTACTAACAAAATTAAGGTGCTCAATAAAAATATAAATATGATTTTTGACTTACTTGAGATCATAAGATTAAATTACTACACACATCTTTTATTTAACATTATAAGATTCAAAAGTTTTAAATTGATGGAGGACGGGAGTATCATGGTGGTGTTTGTGACGTGTGTGTATATCTCTTTGTTTTTCTATTTTATTTTATATGACAGTATTGATAATTCATATGTTTCGCTTCAATTTGTAAGTAACTGTTAGAAAAAATAATAGTAGGAAATATAATTGAAGAAGAAGATGACTTTGAGGCGTGTAACTACTTTCTTTAAAGAGATATTGCCCATATACATATTGGGGTAAATACAATCAATTCTCTTCAAGGATACAACAAAGACCTTGTTTATACATGCAGATTTTTCTTAGGCTACTTCTAGAGAATCTTTATATTTATAGAACTTAAGAGATGACTCTTCATATATAAGAGTCAATGTTCTTTCAAGAACAGATGTGTCTTTTCATAAGAGTCATGTTCTTTCATGAATATATGTATCTTTTCATAAAGGTCATGTTCTTTCATGACCAAATGACTTTTCATAACAGTCATGTTCTTTCACGAACAAATATGTCTGTTCAATTTAAGACCTCTATATATTACAAAATATCCAACAGTAACATCCAATCGCAATTCGCATGTTAATAGATAGTAAGAAATTTTAACTACAGCATTTTATAATTAACCTTAATTACTCGTAGATCATAATTTTCCAAATTCCACAGGCTTGCTTTCATAATTACATTGTGTGTGTACCATTTATATATTATGATTATGATACCATTGAGTTTAATTTTCAAGGTGAGTAGATGAAAATATGGCAAAGACATTGGAGAGAGGGGCACTTTTGCTTTAGAAAAATTGCTTTGTTTCCAAACTTTAATTTACAACTTTAGCTTTATGTTTGATCAGTAGAATTAGGTCTTTATATGTGTGGGAATGTTCTTTGGAATAATTTACTCATGATGAAGATATAATCAAAACCAACAATGTCAATATATTTTTTTGTCATATTTTTTTTTCATGTCCAAAATATGTAATCCTAATAAGATATTTATAACTCCATAAAATGGTTAAGAAATTGTTTGTTTTCATTTAGAAGGACAAGAAACTAATTAGCAAATTTTGAGGTTTAATTTCTTTCTAATTTTCTTTTCTTCTTCTTTCTTTCTTACCTTCTTTTTTTTTGGTTGGGGGTGCATGTGGGGAAAGACTCTTCTTTTTCTTTGCATTTTTTCTCATCTTTCTATAAGTTATAATGCTTTTTTTTTGTTTGTAAGAGTTTGTGATCTTTTTACTATACATGTATATTGACTTTAATTCATTGCAAATAAAAGTTTCTGCTAAATGTGAAAAATTAAGAGATTCCTCAAATACCTTAACATGCTAGAGCTTTTTTCCTTTCACTAAATGGTTAAAATAAATTAAAAGACAAAAAGAAACAAAAGATATAGCTAGCTAGGTTGACTCTTAAAGTTAAAAAATTCAAGAATTTTTATTAGAGGTAGAGTTTGGAAAAGAGAGTGGTGGTCAGCCCCTATTGGGACTTCATAGTAAAAAAACCAAGAAGAAATTAAGTTCATGTGGCAAATTTTTATGAACACAAAATTTGGCTTAAAATGAATATTTACCAAATTTGAGATGAGACAAAATTGATTATGTAATATTTATGTGTGTAGATGTGTTTTAAGGCTATCAACTTTTGTTAATTAACGTGTATAGTTTCTTTATAAAATATGATAGTCAAGGGGGGAAGAGTCTTGTTGATCAATTTAGTTGCTGTAAATGTCAAAAAGAGGAAATGAGGTGAATGAAAGGAAAGGGGATCATTTTTGTTCTTAACAAAAGCTTTATTTTATGTATGTAGATGGAGATAAAGCAAAAAAGACATTAGCAAAGGCCAAATTAAAAAAATGAAGCTTTGGATTCCCCTTAATTTACGCATATACTAATTAAAATTGAGTTTTTCATCATACAAAAATTAAGTTGTTCTATGGGAAAAGGCGTATCACAAGTTTCGCGGCTAGTTGGAAAAGTAAAGTATCACATCTTAACAGTGATATACTATTGCAAACTACTCTATTTAATTAGACAAATATTTATTGAATCACTCTATGCTTGATAAAATAATGAGGAATTTTCATAAATAGCCACTAGCCCATTATAATAAATTTAATTATGCTTTATAGTTATAATTTTCATATTTACGGGTTGTAGCTACAGTTTAAGTTACCTTATTTGTATAATTCGCAGGTTTGTATAATTTGCAGGTGAATTTGTACAATCCGTGGGTACGTTTGTATAATTGAGTTATTTTTATATAAATTCGAAATAACGAATTTATACAAACACAAACATCTGAACTTTTAACAGTTATGCAAATTATATTATACAAACGTGCGAATTATACAAACTCGAAACTCTAACCCACGTAATTATCACTGAATGTTGGTCGCGAGTGGTAATTAACTAAGATTATAGCTATAATGACTAATTAACTAGTATATGTTTGCTTAACCATATAATTTCTCCTAAAATGAATAAATACACAATCTTTCTCTTTTTTCCCCTTTCTCTCTTCGTTTTTATTTTCTCTCTCTCTCCCCTCTTTCTACTCGGTTTATGATGTGAATTAGTGTATCTATGCATGAATACACTGATGAACATATAAATATATGTATCCATGACACCGTTTACATATTCTATACACAAATATACTAAGTATTTGATGTAGAATGATAAAATTAATGTTGAATATACGAGATGAAATTGCTATTAGATACATTGGATAAAATTGATTCTGGATACACAAATACATGAAATTAATACTAGATACACATAACACAAATATCTAAAATTTGTGAAACTCAAATATATTTTGAAATACAGAAATATAGGGAGAGATGCGAATGAGAGAGGAGATAGTAGAGCGAGAGAGTCAAAGTATTTCAAATACATGTGAGTCAAGTTAGGATACAATGTATTTGAAACAAATTACACTTAATTTGATTTCGGTGAATTTAAAATACATATGTCTGGACTGTGAAATCTACATCTTTTCTATCACCGTCATCTTACAATGTCATGGTTTGCTCGATCCATTGCCAACACTCTTAGACTTGACGACGACATCGTTTCAAGAAATCATGATCACTCTAAGTTCTAATTGTTCTAATCATTTCAACATATATAGAGTGTAATTTCGGTATATAATTAGATCACTTGAAAATTAAAAGATAGTAATTACGTCTAACCTTTCATAATAATGATTTCGAAGAAAAGATAAACATTAAGAGGTTAAAATACACAAATAATGTAAAATTGTATTACATTATATCAATTAAATCACCATGTATATTAATTAATAGATTACAATCCTTTTTTATTAAAAATTACAATCTATCTTTGACATGTATTCTCAAGATCAAAAGTTACACACACCCATTAATAATCTTGAGATTTAGATAACTTTTTCAATTGGTGTGGATATTTTATGAGGTTATACTGGATATGTTATTGCCAGTAATATATATTTTAAAAAATACTTCAAGAAAAAAACATTTGTATGAGTTGTCCAAAACTTCCCAATAACGAGTTTAGAGGTAAAATAGGCCGTTCCAGATCGGTTCTCTTCTTCCTAAGTTTATCTGAATCTTCTCGTGATCTCTTTCTTCTCCGGCGAAATCTACTTGTAAGTCCCCTTCTTTCTAGGTTTTCAATTCTTCGATGCTTAATTCTGAATTGGTTACCATGATTCCTCCAATGCAGCAACTTCGATTTGTTTATACTTCTTTCTGATTGTTAAAAGTTATATACGCCTCTTTGTTTGCTTTCCATGTGATAATTTGGCTCCAAAATGTTGTATTTATACTGACCTGCCTTTTCTGTATAGTTAAAGAGGATGATTAGATCACTAAAATAGATGAATTTCATTTCATTCTCTTGTTAATGGAATACAATTATTAAGTTTATGATCCCCTTAATGTGCATCTACTTTCAATTGTTTCGTGTCTCTGCTCCAGGAATGTGAATACTGTATCCATTACCTCATATGAAGCAATCTTTTATGGTTAAAAAAAAGAGAAGAGATCTTACCCTTTTGTTTGGCTATATCGGAAACCCCCAAATCTAGTCTTAGTTTTCAAGCCATTTCCAGTAGTGGAACTGCTTGACAGTCAATTTTAAATTAAAAAACCCTGATTCACATCATTACTTCAAATGCATAAGGAAAGCTGCTGCTTGGATTTATTTGTACAATTATTTAGTTAATGTGTAATTTTGTTGCTTCTTCCAGTGTGGTGATTGGTCTCAAGTTATGCTGGTTTACAATCTTACATGTTTGTGATTCTTATTTATAAGCTGTCATTTGGGTATTGTTAAAACGGAATTAGATCATGAAAAAAATGATATTTTTTCATTGTATTGTGTGTTTCAGTTCATGGAATGTAATTATTAAGTTTATGGATCCCCTTTCAACGATCTTTGACATTGAACTGTGAATTTAGTTTCAATTGTTTTTTTGACTTTGCTCCATGAAGGCGTAGTGACTAGTGTCCCATTACCTGATAAAACAATCTTTTCTGCGTAGTGTCCCATTTCCTGATAAAACAATCTTTTCTGGTAAACAAAAAAAACAAAAAAGAAGAGCAAGAAGAGCAGTCTCTTGTGTTCTGATAAACTAGCTGAAATCCCCAAAATCTAGAGCTTACGATTTAAACTTTCAAGCCATTTCGGGGTACCTGCCTAAGCCTGTGCTGGTGGGTGGAAGGAGCCAGGAGGTACTAGGTGGAATAGTTGAGGTGCCCTTAAGTTGGCCCCAAGACTACCGTCATTTAAGAAAAACTGCAACATGGATTTATTTGTATCATTAATTAATGTCTGATCTTGTTACTTCTTCCAGTATGGTGATTGCTCTGAAGTTGTGCTGATTTACTAATCTGCCTTCATCATTGATTTCTGAGCTTTTGCCAGATGGAATGAGAAGTCAATAATATGAAATCATTCACAAACTCCGTTCTTGGAATCATAACTATTGACTTTGGTTAGAAAGTAAAAAAGAGATATGAGTCGTTCTGATGATACAATTTCAATTCTAATCATTTGCACTTTAAGCGTCATAATTTATCTAGAGTGCTTCTTGAATGCAAATCAATCAGTATGCCTAAAAACATTCTGAGATTGGGTGAGTGTGTAAAAGAACAGATATTAGCATCATTGATAATTAATATTTGTTTCTCTTCTAGGATTTTTAATCATCATTAGTGGAGTATAGATCTGATGGTGTTGGTTATCCATTCAAATTAAATTAAAGAAATTTTTGGTTCATGAAATCGGATATAAGTAAATAAGGACTACTTTGTCTGTGAAAAAATGAAAAAACCCAACTGATAGTGTCATTTTGATGTTGAATTACACTCTCATTTACAATTTTGTGTCCTGTATCGAAGTGATATTTTTTCTATGGAAATTATAGCCTCACTTCTTCTTTTCAGCTAAGTAGCTTGGCAAAATGTCAGGGCAAACCAACCGTTTGGTTGTTGTCCCCACGGTTACGATGCTTGGAGTTATTAAAGCTCGCCTTGTTGGAGCAACAAGAGGCCATGCTTTGCTGAAAAAGAAAAGTGATGCTTTGACTGTGCAGTTCCGTCAGATTCTAAAGAAAATAGTATCAACAAAGGAATCGATGGGAGATGTCATGAAAAATTCCTCCTTTGCTCTGACAGAGGTAAAATATGCTGCTGGTGAGAACATCAAGCACGTTGTGCTTGAAAATGTCCAGACTGCTACTCTTAAAGTTCGATCTCGGCAGGAAAATATTGCTGGGGTGAAGCTCCCCAAGTTTGAGCATTTTTCTGAAGGAGAGACTAAGAATGACCTGACTGGATTAGCTAGGGGTGGGCAACAGGTACAAGCCTGCCGTGCTGCTTACGTGAAATCTATTGAATTACTTGTTGAGCTTGCATCTCTGCAAACATCATTCTTGACTCTGGATGAGGCAATTAAGACAACAAATCGGAGGGTCAATGCCTTGGAAAATGTTGTGAAGCCTCGGTTGGAGAACACAGTTCTTTACATCAAGGGGGAACTTGATGAACTGGAAAGGGAAGACTTCTTCCGTCTGAAGAAGATACAAGGTTACAAGAAGAGGGAGGTAGAGAAACAGATGGCCTCTGCCAGGCTATATGCAGCGGAGAAGGCTGCTGAAGATATTTCTTTGAAGAAAGGTATTACACTTGGTTCAGCCCATAACTTACTGTCCCATGCTTCGCAGAAAGATGAGGACATTATTTTCTGATGTGGAGGTCAGCTTTTTACACAAGTTCTATCTGTTGTCAAATATTGGAATGGATAATATTATCAGATGGAGAGATTTTCCCTGTTGAATAAGAGTTCTGTTGCATGTTTGTACCTAGTAAACTCTATAGGTAGCTACCTCATTGGCCAGTTTGTGTGTTTTTTTCTATCATTTTATTCAGTGACATCCTTCTCTTTTGGTTCTTGGAGACCTGTTGGTTGGAAATTTTATTTTTGCTCATATTGTGGATAAGCTTATTCTCTCTTTGCCTATCACAAAATTGTGTCATGTATTTTTTTATCAAAAATAAAAATTGTGTCATGTATTTGATAGTATTTCTTTCCTTCTTTACCTGTTCTAAAAAATTTGTCATGTATGTGGACAAGCTATATTTCATGTTGATCTCACTGTTTCTTCTCCAAATTGGAGAGATCTTATTAATTCCAGTTGGTTAGTGCCTTCTACTCATAATCTTTTATTTTCCCCTTTTCAAATTGTCCACCTTTAGATGTATTAAGATAGTGGCATGGGCATATTTACTGTTTGAAGAATTTCTCTTTAGATAATAGCGTTGGTCAAGACTCTGTATTTGTGTTAATAAACTCACTATGTATAAAAAATTTATTCAGAACCCAGTAAGTTGCTTATTGTAGAATCTAGAACTCATGAACTCAAATTCTAGATCCACCTCAGGGTAGTGTATGTGGGTGTAGTGGTACTTGCATCCACGACTTAAAATTATCCTGGATCTGCCTCTGCATGTTGCTAATCATCACTCCCAGAGTGTGTTTGATTCTGTGCTTATGGGTTTGGACTGTGGAAAACTTTGCTTGATTTATTGTTTCATTTTCTAGCTTTGATTTGGTTCATTGAGTGGCTTATACACAAAGCTGATTGTTAAGATGAAGAGATTGTGTCCTGAATGATGGTTCTTTTGTTTTTTCCCTTGCTTCTTTGTTGGATATGTGAGGCCTGATTGTCTGATTGCAAATGTTATGCTGGTGATGTCTTTATGAGTTAATCTTGTAATTGTATAAAGGAATTTTCAGAGAGGATATGAGGTTTAGTTATCACGATGAATCTGTTAGTGTAGTGTTCTATATGCTCTTTCTGTCTTAGTTGCTGGCTTTTGTTTTATAAAAATTCTGTATGATTTTGTTACTGCAAATGCTTTTCATTATGTGAAATTGGGCTGCTATTGTTAGTGATTGATCCTCCGTCTCCAGAGTGGTTTGGTGGATTGCTATTTTAGTTCATTAGCACTGTTTTGCAACAAAGATGAGCTGATGTGATAAAAGTAGTTTATTGATGTAGTTTGGGTATATAAAGAAAAACATCGAAGACAGTAAAGGATCCGACTTGAAATAACTAGTCTATTTGGGACCATATTTGGTTAGAATTATAGAAATGACAAATATATAGATATCACAACTAAATTGAAGGAGTCAAGCAAAGAGGTGGAGTAAAATGTGTTTCCTCAGAGAAAGTTCTTTTCCTTTGCCTTTTCCATTGTTGCCTCCTATCTTTCTGGATTTTGTTTTCCTTATAGCTCAGAATTAGACAATTCTTCCTCTTATTTTCTGAAGTGATTTCTTCAATCAGACACAAAAAGTTTTCCTAGATAAATTTGTTTCTCCTCCCTAATAGTATCCAAGTTTTGAACTGAGTGTTAGTATTTAGTCATGACATTAAACATGAAATAGGTTTTAGTTAGCGCTATAAACTGATTATTCAAAAATATTATAGTTGTCTTAGTTATCAGCCAATTGCACTATTATGTTGTAGTTACTGTTCCTTTTTTTTACTTTTCGGAATGCTTTGTCATGATTTCTTCACTTCCGTTATTTCTTTTTCGAACTGCTTTGATATGCTTCTCCAGTTCTCCTTGAGCTGAGGGTCTATTGGAAACAACCTCTCTACCTTCGAAGGTAGGTGTAAGGTCTGTTACACTCTATGCCCCAGACCCTACTTGTGGGATTTACACTGGGTATGTTGTTGTTGTTGTTACCTTCTCATAGGTAATTTCTCCTTAAGAGTATCTAACTTGTTGTGCAAATTAACTGGAAGTCTGGAATAGTAAACAAAGACATCAATTAGGCATGGCTTCTAGGACAGTTTATTATAGTTAACCTGCCCTCTAGTGAAAGGTAATGACTCTTCCAGTTGGCTAATTTCTCCAAAGTACCATTCCAGATGCCATTTGATTTGCTCTTGGCTCTCAGAGGCATTCCTAGATATACAGTAGGTAGAACTCCCACTTTTCCACGAAGAATGCTGGCCAGAGAATGTATCTGATTTACCACATTCACGGGATAAATCAAACTATTGTTCCAGTTTATGTGTAAACCAGATATTGCTTCAAAGAGAATGAAAATACACCTCTGCATTCTCACTTGATCACTGTTGGCCTCGCAAAACACCAGGGTGTCATTTGCATATTGTAGGTGAGAAATCTTCAATGTGCTGGCCATCCTTGGGCTCACCTTGAAACCTAATTTTTCCCTTGGGGCTTTTTCAGCATACCATGAAGTCCTTTTATCGATGTGATGAACAAGAAAGGAGATGGAGGATCTCCCAACTCCCAGTCCAAACCCCTCTTTGAAGGAAAGAAACCAGCTGGGGATCCATTTACAAGAAAGAAAATCTTACTGTACTGATACAATATCTGATCAGTTTATCCATTTTACACCAAAGCCCATTTGAGTAGCTGTTGTTTCATTGTAACAATTGGATGCTGGTCTTTGTTAGCAGAGAGGCTGTGCCATCTCTCTTTTTTTTTTTTTTTTCCCCAGTATATTCATTTGGTGACGAACAAGGAGTATTACTGCTATTATACAGTGCACTTTTGTGTTCAACAAGTTGGTTGGATGCAAATGATCTTCTTTGTTTTTGTTAAGCTAGTTTAGCTCTGTATAGGCTTTTGTACTTTCATCACTGATTTTCTGTTTCTGGGTTCAACTTTTCAAACTTGTGCACATTTGATCCTAACTTATAGAAAGCTCTCACTTGACTAGCACGAGAAAGGACATATGAGTGTGTTTTGGTATGGAGGAAAATGTTTACCAATTTTCTCATGTTTGGTTGGTCTAAATATTTTGAAAACTATTTTTTCGAAAAACAAGTTTCTTAAAAATGAGGAAAATGACTTCTCTAATAAAAGTAGGAAAAACAAGTCCACAAGTGACATTTCAAGTTTATTGTCTTCTCTCTACTCACCCAACATCTCCAATCTCCACCTCTCACCACCCCCAAACTCCCACTCCCTACCTTATCTTGTCCACATAGTGTTTTGCTAGATTGAATATATAAATACTTTTGAGATAATATTGTCTGCATACATTTTTTCTTTAATAAAAGTAGGATTTAACAATTTGAAGAGAACTCATTGAAAATTCGATAGAAAGTTGCACAATCGTTTCACCGTGACTTTAGCCATTCTAAAAGATCATGTGAATGAATTATTTTAGCTCCCACTCATCTCTAAATATAAGTATTAATAAATATCCTTTTATATGACACTATTTGAATTTCGAGAGCTAAATGAGTCAATTTTTTCCATCATGATTTTTTCGTATGTGTTTTAAATATTTCAAATTATTAATTATTGTAACTTACAATATTTTTTTTTACATAGCTTTCAAATGTGTTTTTCTTTTTACAAAATAAAGATGTGACATTTATGGGCAACATTAAAAAAAAAAATTAACTATCGAAATTTCACATGTGGCACATAAATTGGGATAGAAAAAGTATTACAATGTATCTCAGCCTTTCTGCAAGTTCCAATTTAGAAGGCTGAAATTGATCATTAGAAAACAAAACAATGGCTAGTAAAAAGAATTCTCCTTTGAAGTTGATTTTAATGAGCATAAAATCAGGCGAAGAATCTAATTATTGCGATTGTGTGATAACTTTTTCTTCTTCTCAATCATTCAAGATATTATGTGAGCTAATATATTACTGAATCTAATGAGTGAAACTTAAATTAAAGTAAAAAGAATATTCGTCATGGCAATGTATTTCAAACCTTGCACGTTATAGTTTAAGGGGAAACAATAATAAGGGTTCATTGTGCTTTGCACCCCTAATATATATCTTAATTTTGTAATTAACGCTCTGTCCTATGTTCTTTTTATGTTCTCACCCTAACCTTTTTTTTTTTGGCAAAATAATGAAATCACTCTTTTTTTAAAAATTTCACGAGAACAAAATTGGAATACAAATAATTTTTTAAAAAATAAATGACACAATTTTAAAAGAAACAATTCAAAAAATGTTGATCTCTTTCCAATGCAATTGGTGAAAGATGTGAATTTTTTAAAATATACTACCATAAAAAACTATATACTTTTCAAAAGATTATAATTATGCCTTCAATGATCAATGACATACGCTATTTTTCTTTAATTGATTGATATCCTTTTATACTTAAAGAGCTATCGGATTTCATTAGAAAAAGTTATCTGTTATATTTCTTTTTTTTTTTGTATGTAATTTTATTTTATACGGTGATTAATTGAATATAAAATTTAAAAGACAAATATTTTGTGAGATTTATTAAAAATATTCAAAATTTGTTATTTTAGATATATTATAATATTTTGTATGTATTAGAAAATGTCATTAAAGGTAAATAAAAAAGTTTAAGTTATAGAATATAAAATTATTATTTATTCTTAAAGTTCAAGTTCTATACATTATAAAATTATAATGTTTTATGATAGTATATTTTAAAATTTTCACATTTCTCACCAGTTGCATCGAGAAGAAACCAACAATTTTTCATTGATTTTTTTTTTAATTTTATTTTATGTCATTTTTAATTATATGTATTTTATTCTTGCTCTTCTTCCTTTTTTTTAAAATGTAAATTTATCTTATAATAAAATAAAGAAAAAGTAGGATTAAAATGGGATAAAAGGGGTATTAATTAATATTTAAGTGCAAAAAAACTTACAAAAATATAATATTTAAGATTTTTTTTTTGCCTTTTTTTTTTTTTTTTTCACCTCTTTTTTTCTTTAATAGACAGTCCCAATTTGGATTTTGGCCCCTGAAAGTTTTTTTGTTGGCATAGTTGACCCAATTCTCTTCTTCTGCTGAGTTTGTCTGAAGCTCCGGTGATCTCTTTCTTCTACGGCGAAATCTACTTGTAAGTGAACTCTTAATTGGTTCTCGGCATACCGCAATTCCGATTTGCTTATACTTATTTGTGATTCCTACAAGTTATATATGTATTCTTATTTATAATTATCTGCCATTTGGGTATTGTTAAAACGGAATTAGATCATGAAAAAAGATGAAATTTTCTCATTGTATTGTGAGATTCAGTTTATGGTATGCAATTATTAAGTTTTTGGATTCCCCTTCTAATGATTTTTAACGAATTGTGAATTTAGTTTCAATTGCTTAATCCCTGGGTTGGTGGGTGGTAGGAGGTATTGGGTGATATAGTCGAGTTGTGCACAAGCTGATGCAAGTTAGAAGATTCATTTAAGAAATAATGTCTGATCTTGTTACTTCTTCCAGTATGGTGATTGCTTTGAATTTGTGCTGATTTACTGACCTACCTTCCTGATAATTTCTAAAAAACAAAACGGTGTATCTGAGATTTTGCCATTCCATAAAATGAATCTCACAATACAATGAATTTTGAGCTTTTGCCATTGAATTCTGAGCTTTAGCCGGATGGAATGAGAAGTCATAATATGAAGTCATTCACAAATTCCCTTCTTGTAATCATAACTATAGACTTCGGCTAAAAAGTAAAAAAGAGATATGAGTTGTTCTGATGATCCAAATCAATAGCCTCTGGGGCATGTCCCGTATCCGTTGCAAGAGAATCGCTTTTTGACACTTATATTAGACCATAGTACAAGAGACGATTTGCTCTAGTCCCATTCCTGAGCCCAAGAGTTATGAATATCAAATTTTTCATTACCCAAAATTGAATACCCGTTTAGAATAATAAAACAGATGATATTTGTCGAGAAGTGCAAAATTGTATGGATATGATTCTCATTTCGTATCTTGATGAATTGGATCGTTTCTTTATGGATTCCTATCCCAAACTCTTAAAGATGTGTTTCCGAGTATTCCTTGATCATTTCGTCCAAGAAGAGGAGTTCCTCTAATTCTATGATTTTTTCTAAAAAACTCTTTTCTTGAATATTATTCAAGAAAATTTCGGGTGGAGTTTAGTAGCCGAGGAGAGTTTGAGAAGAAGACAATGAATGGAATGGATTCAACTTCTAATCATTTGCACTTTAAGCATCATAATTTATCTCGAGTGCTTCTTGATTGCAAATCAATCAGTATGCCTAAAAACGGTAGATTGGGTGAGTGTGTGAAAGAATAGATATTAGCATCATCGATAATTAAAAAAATTTATATTCTGGGATTTTTGATCATCATTAGTGAAGCATACATATGATGATTTTGGTTATCCATGAAAATTAAATTAATGAAATTTTTGGTTCATGACATCGGATATATTTTTCAGCAGGTATTCTTCAAAGTTGTGAACTTTATGTGATTTGGGTGTTGTTTTGTTCATTTTGGATGTTGAGTTTACTTAGTTTTGGCTGTGTTCTGATTCAGTTACTGACCAGAAAAAAAAAGAGATAGCATATAAACCTAATCACACCACCAAAGTCTTCTTGTTCTATATTTTTCCGTAGGTATTCTTCAAGCTGTGAACGTTATGTGATTTGGGGGTTGTTTCAATGTTGTTTTGTTCATTTTGGCATGTGGGTTTTACTGACTTTTGGCTGTGTACTGTAGTGGGTAGTTGCTTCTTGTTATTGCTGATGTTGTTTTCAGATCTTGGAAATTGCTAGGTTGTCGGTTATGCTTAATTTTATTCTTTGTTGTTGAAATTAGGTCTTTTGGAATTTTCGATTTTTCTGTGAACAGAGTTGTTTTCTCATTGGTTAAAGCTGTGATCTTTATTGCTTTCTTTGAGCCGAGGGTCTATCAGAAACAACCTCTCTACGTGTCGGTAGGGGTAAGGTCTGCGTACACTCTGTCATCCCTAGACCCCACTTGTGGGACTATACTGGGCATGTTGTTGTTGCTGACATCGGAGATAGGTAAATAAGGACTACTTTGTCTGTAAGAAAATGAAAAACCCAACTGATAGGGTCATTTTGATGTTGAATTACACTCTCATTTACAATTTTGTATCCTATATCAAAGTGATAATTTTTTCTATGGAAATTATAACCTCACTTCTTCTTCTCAGCTAAGTAGCTTGGCAAAATGTCAGGGCAAACCAACCGTTTGGTTGTTGTCCCCACAGTTACGATGCTTGGAGTTATTAAAGCTCGCCTTGTTGGAGCAACAAGAGGCCATGCTTTGCTGAAAAAGAAAAGTGATGCTTTGACTGTGCAGTTCCGTCAGATTCTAAAGAAAATAGTATCAACAAAGGAATCGATGGGAGATGTCATGAAAAATTCCTCCTTTGCTCTGACAGAGGTAAAATATGCTGCTGGTGAGAACATCAAGCACGTTGTGCTTGAAAATGTCCAGACTGCTACTCTTAAAGTTCGATCTCGGCAGGAAAATATTGCTGGGGTGAAGCTCCCCAAGTTTGAGCATTTTTCTGAAGGAGAGACTAAGAATGACCTGACTGGATTAGCTAGGGGTGGGCAACAGGTACAAGCCTGCCGTGCTGCTTACGTGAAATCTATTGAATTACTTGTTGAGCTTGCGTCACTGCAAACATCATTCTTGACTCTCGATGAGGCAATCAAGACCACAAATCGGAGGGTCAATGCCTTGGAAAATGTTGTGAAGCCTCGGTTGGAGAACACAGTTCTTTACATCAAGGGGGAACTTGATGAATTGGAAAGGGAAGACTTCTTTCGTCTGAAGAAGATACAAGGTTACAAGAAGAGGGAGGTAGAGAAACAGATGGCCGCTGCCAGGCTATATGCATCGGAGAAGGCTGCTGAAGATATTTCTTTGAAGAGAGGTATTTCGCTTGGTTCAGCCCATAACTTACTCTCTCATGCTTCACAGAAAGATGAGGACATTATTTTCTGATGTGGAGGTCAGCTTTTATTAGTTACGTCTGTTGTCAAATATAGATGGATAATATTATCAGATGGAGAGATTTTTCCTGTTCAATAAGAGCTCTTTGCATGTTTGTACTTAATGAACTCTACGGAGAGCTGCCTCATTGGTTAGTTGTGTGTGCTTTTTTCAATTTTTTGATTCAGTGACATTCTTGTCTTTTTTACCTGGAGAGCTGTTGGATGGAAATTTTATTTTTAACTATTTTGCATAAGCTTATCTGATATTTCCTGTCACAAAATTGTGTCATGTATTTATAGTATTCTCTCCCTTCTTTACATGGACACTGCACTCATATATACAAATAGTGAAAACAGCCTTCCTTCCAAGCCTTCCAAGGATTGAGGTGGATGCAGCAGATGCACCAGAAATCTTTTCTCTGTTATCTCGACTGAGTTCGGATATCTCCCACCTTATCGAGACAGTATGCTTCTCTCTTTTGGATGTCTTTTATCTTTTTGCATTTTCCATCTCTTGGGGGCTAAGGTCCGGTATTACAGAGGTGTCTTGTTCAAGTGGCAAAGGTTGAGGAACTTGTGACTTAGGTCACATGTTTGAGCTAAGCATAGTATATTACGTGGAGAAGGGTAGAGGGGAGGGCTCATTATCCCGAATTTCAAAGGCTTCTGTTAATCCAAAGGGTTGCCCGCAAATAGATTTGTCAATCATAAAGAAAAAAATAAAGTACAGAGTTGGCTTGTAGTCTTTACTCTTTAGTGGAAGACTCTGAAAGAGCTCTTAACATTTTTTTTCCTTCTTAGGCTTGTGGTTGTTAAGTTGGAAAAGCGAAAAATATAACCAAACCAGAAATGACGATTATTTACTCATTCATAACCCAACTGTTAATTAAGAAAGAAAATCCAAATAACCACAACATGAAAAAACAAAACAAACTTTTCAATATTGAAGAGTGAAGAAACTAACTGAAAAGATAACAAGAAAAACACTAATTCAACATCCCAGTTACAATATACAAGGGCTCCTATATCTGGACTCTCAAAAACTCACAAGTCTTCGTTACTCAAACTAAAAGATAATTACATGTAACCGTTCATAACATATTCCTCAACTTAGAAGAGGAAACCATCGTTCGCGAAGATCAGAGTGATGAGAAATCATGAAAAGTAAAAGCACTAGGAGAAAGCCAACTCCCCAAGGAGTACCACCAGCTCTATGAAATGAGTCTTGTTCAGGCAAAGGAATATTGAACATGAGAGATCTCTCAAAGTTGGAAAGTAAGTGAACAATTAAAAGTAGTACTAATGGAGACAACATGAGAAGAAACTTGAATTGATCCATAATGCCTTCAAAGATAGACTCATAGTTGATGTACCATGTAACACTTACAAACATGAAGAGAACAAGAAAGAAGAAACATAAATGTATTGAAGGTGGCTGTGATGATGAGTAATTATCTGCCATTTTTTTTCTCAAAGGGAGAGGTGTTAATTGGAACTTTAATTTGCTTCAAAGTGTGGAAAGAAGAGTTTGATTTTCTTAGAATGGGACTTGTTTGATTTTGGAGTAGAGTTACTATGGCTTTTATAAAGGTCTAAATCTCATTTGTTGTTGTCTTTTTTCCTTTTATTTGACTAGATACTCAATGACTTTTTTCATTTTTTCTTTACGCATTTAATTTCTGAACTCACTATCTCAATTAATTCGAATTCGTGTCATGTATTTTGACTCATTTTTAAAAAGGAAAATACTCCTTATCGGAAATTTTTTTATTTTCAGAGCTCGAACACCATTTTTCTAACCAAGAGTATATTGGGATCTAATCCACCCCCTCACATTTCAGATAATAGATATTCCTTCTATCTAAATAAATGTGTCGTATTTTTATTTTTTTTTTTAAAAAATTACCCATTTACCCTCAAGTAGATAATTTAAAGCCACATAGAAGTTAAAGATTTAATTCAGATTACGATCTTTTTAAAATATATATATATATATTAAATTTTGTATCATTATCTTAAATAGTGCCACGTAAATTGGAGCGGAGGAAGTAATTAATACAGGAGAGGAGACTTTTTTAGTGTTAGCTTTGGATGCATTGTACGTAGGATTCTTACTTTTTGACGTTCCACTAATATTTATCCAACTGGCCGGTGAATTTTTATATGGTCAAGATCTTTATAAAATATAGTACTACTAATTAAATATGTATCCAACTGACACTTGTCACCGACCAGAACCAGAACTTGACGTGGACCTCTTTATGTTTAATTTTTAATTGTTATAATGTTAGTTTATTTACACTAAATTTCATTTTCCCTCCTTCAAGTTCTTAGAATTGTAAAAGGAAACCCCTAATAATTGAATCGTGAAGGAGATTACTTAATTTATTTATATTATGATTAAGTACATGGAGACACTAATCCCTTTGTTGAGACTCCAAACTATGTAGATATATATTTAATGTGAATATTGAAAGAAAGAATACGCCAATTTGAAGTAAAAGAAAGATAAATTAACGATATCATTCATGTTCATGATCTACTTACTTACTTTGCTTCCATTTGATATTTTGCTTTTTCCATTTTAATTAAGTACTATAAATTTTCCAAAAATCTATAGAGTTCTTCCTAATATTTCTTTTATTTCCTCCTCTAGTTTTGGTATTATTGTGTGTGTGTGTGTGGTGGGGGTGGGGGGATTTTGGTGTACAAAATTTTGATATGAGTGACCATCTTTATGTCTTTCTTGTGTTTGATGTAAGTTAAGTCATTGCTAAAAAAATCTCAATTTTTCCACTAAAAAATGTTCCGTAGCTATTTTTATAGATATTTTTATTGAATTAGTGAGCAAAGAAAAGGTAGTAATGTATTCATACGGAAAAATTAGAAAGTTTCCCACTATTTTAGTGAAAATTTATTTTTCACTATGTGTTTTCTCAGTGAACTAGTTCAATGAAAAATGAATTGAAAAAAATTATATTTTATAACACAAATTTCTCACCAATTCACGGTGAGAAAAACTTTATTTACAGTTGTGAGTTAGTACGCCATATGAAGTTTTCTTAAGATAAGAACACTTCCCTTGCCTAATTTTTGTCACCACTTGTTTTTTTCTTTTTTGGTCTTGTCCTTTAACAAATGCGATCTTGACACGAATTTTAATGGAGCATTCAGTAATATTAAATCTACAGTGTGGTGTTTTATCATTTTATATTATATTATATTATACTTATTGAATAAGCCCAAACTTTGTACATAATATATTTGAACAGTAATGTATATTATTAATTAGCATAAACAATTCTGATGTGTTTTCCTGAACAAGCATTAGAATCTTATGTAAATAAAATGGTTACATAATCTACAAGTGGCATCTAAACTTTTTTTTTCCACTCGATGTCCGATATCCACACTGAAATCCAATTATATCTAAATTTGCGCCGGAAAGTCCCACATTATAATAGAACACTTCCTAACAAAGGCAACTCCGTACCCAAAAAGACTTTATATATTTGTCTTGTATTTAGTTGAAGTTAAAAAGCTGAGTAGTTAGAAAGTAGGATTCCATTATATGTTTGTATTCTTTATTTTTATGGATATACTACTTACAATCTCACATTAGTGGAATGATCAGTACTCAGCAGGATACACTTTTCAAGTGGTAGCCCATCCAGGAGGGTCGTCATTCAGCTTCTATTTTGTGTTCGTCTTTAATTTTTTAAATTATATTCTATATTCTTAAAGAATTAATGTCCTACATAAGTTCTATTGCTCGGGGGTGGGGGTGGGGGTGGGGGAATTAAAAACCAACCCATTTAAAAGGTAAAAATTAAAACCAACCCCGTTTAAGTATTGTCCACTTTGAATCTTTGATCCAATTTCATTCTAGTCTATTTTAAAGCTTATAGGTCTCATGATTTTGCCTCCTTATATTAACTTAAAAGAACCTGTCAATATTTAGGTTCTAAATTTATTCTTATATGTCCTCTAATCTTCTCCTTCCATTTCGAAGTGAGTGTGTATTAACTTGAGATCGTGTAAATACCTAATCTTGAATCGGCCTCGTACTGTCCAGGCAGTTTTTGGATTAAAACCCAAAAGGATAGATTTGTGAGGCCCAAAGTTGAAGCACAATGGACAATATTAGTTGGGCCTGGACTGGACCATGACATTGTCTCCTCTAGTGAAAATGCCCGGTCTCTACCTTTGCATAGGGGTGTACAAAATCGAATCAAAAATCAAATCAAATCGTAAACTGAGTCAAACCAAAAAAAAACCAAATTAATGGTTTGGTATTAAAAAAAAACTCGATTATACTTGGGTCCGTTTGGTTTTAACTAAAAAAAGTCAATCCGAGACCAAACCAACCCGACATTATATATATAATTTTTAAAACTTATTTTATACATAAAAGTATTTACTTTGTTGTAATTTCTAAATATTACTTATACATTTTCATAATTTTTATCTTTAACATATTTTTTCTAGTTTTTTGAGACTTAATAATTTTGAATGGTCCAATTAAGGTTATATTCCATAGATATTAATAACTCTAATAAAGTTCAATTCAAAATCAAATCAATATTAATGCTAACAAAATAAATTAATTCAACACTAAGAATGACAATAATGTTGAATATTTGTTCTTTAGTTTTACATTGGTTTAGACATTTAAAATACATAACCTAATTTTAATTTTTCTTTAATATTTAATCATGTGATTAATACTTATTAGACTTATTTTAGCATAATTTACTACTTTTAAATTATGATCATTTTCATAATGACTTATCAATTTGCAATATTTATTTTATACGATTTTATTATTAATTTTTATTGAATATTTTAGTGTCATCACTCATCTCATATTATGTGTTATTTTCTTAAGAAACACCTTAGATAGTTGTATTTTGATTGGACTAAAGAAGTATTTAGAGCACAAGTTAATTATATGTTTGTATGAGTACTTTACCGGAAAAATCCAAAAACCCGCAAAAATTCGAGGTTTATTAGTTTGATTTGATTTAAAAATTTAAAAATTCGACACAAATGGTTTGGTTTGGTATTTGAAAAATCCGAACCAACCCTAAAAACCCCGAGGTTGAAAAATCCGAAAAAATTTGAGTTTTATTAGTTTGGTTTGGTTTATAAATTTAAAAATTTGATACAAATGGTTTGCTTTGATATTTGAAAAATCCGAACCAACCCGGTCATGTACACCCCTACTTTTGCATATCCATACTATTTTCTCTGTTTCAATTTTATTGTCCCATTTTCCATTTTAGTCTTATAAAAATAATATTTTTTTTGAGAATTGTTTAATTTTAATTTTTCCCGTGACTTGTTTAAGATCACATGATTAAAAGATATTTTGACATATTTTTTATTTAAGATCACAAAATTCAAAAATCTTCTTTAATTTCTTAAACTCTTTGCCGAATCAAAACAGGATAAATAAATTAAAACGTAGAGAGTACGTTACTTTACCTGATTTAACAAGTTAAATTGCCTACGAATATAATTTGATCCACAAAATAAGTGGAAGATGACATCATAAGCATGCTCTAATGTTGTCATGGCTAAATTTAGGCAACAGAAACCAATGATAACAAGAAGAAAATGAGGTAAGCATGAAAGAGTGGTCCAGGTTTAATTGGTTTTTATCCTATAGTGGGTTGGTAAAGTGTCCCACTTTTATTTACACCTACATTCCCATCCTCAATTGAAAACTGAAAAACAAATTAGTTTCTTGTTTCTTGCTACAAATTAGCGGTTCTTGGAATATCCATAATAAAGCCAGCAATTCCTAGAGACAAAAGAAAGAAAAAGGTCTGAAAATGTTGAGTGAGTACTTTTCAACCACTGCAAGTTGTTGAGTAATACTATTTCCTTAAACCCTCATCCAAACAGCTGGCTAGTTTTGGTTCGAGGAAATAGGAGGTACGAATAAAGTTTCACAATTAGCTGAAAAAAAATGAAAGTCACATATAAGGCTTAGGAATATTCTCCACGATGTAATATCTTTTACAAAAAAATCGTATGAATTTACTACAAAGTGGATGTTATTCCCATCATGTTATGAGTAATTTGAAACGACTTAGCCCAACGAAATATTACATTCTAGAAGTGACTCAATGACTAGGGACAATAATGATTATATACAGGAAATTACACTCAATGACCTTGAAGATGAGTGATCTCAAACTTTTGACGTCTGTTGCCTTAGTGGCAAATCTTCAAGGTCAAAACTCAAAAGGCAAAACTTGTTGATGTTGAAATTTCGCCTATAAGGCAATCGGGGTCAAAAGTTCAAGTTCACCCAACTCCAGGATCATTTTTTAAAATCACCCTATTATATATAAGTTAACTAGAAGAGCCAAAGGAATATCTATCTTTCCACTTATCACTTTCTTCTCATAACAAAAAGTACCAAAAGGCAAAAACAGGGTTTAAGACACCTCAGTTCCCTCAAGCAACATTTCAATATGGCTTCTTGCACCATGAAATATCAGTTCAGATTGGTGGTGTTCTTCATATTATGTGTATTTGGAAATTCAGACACAGAAAAGGACAAAGAAGAGTGTACACAATCATTGATTGGTTTGGCAACATGTTTGCCTTATGTTGGAGGTAATGCACCAGCTCCTACACCAGATTGCTGTACTGGATTGAAACAAGTGTTGAAAGCCAGCAAGAAGTGTCTTTGTTTGTTAATTAAAGATAGAAATGATCCTGATTTCGTACTTCAACTCAATGTTACACTTGCTTTAACACTGCCCTCTGTTTGTAAAGCCCCTGCTAATATTTCTGAATGCCCTGGTAAGTACCATCATATTCTCTAATAAAAGAGGCACGTATGCTTTTAGCTCGTAGTTTCACTCTTGCTTTTGTCGTATCATTTATTGTATTAGTAAGGGGTGAATGGGGGTTGTGTACAATAGCTTTCTTATTTTATCTGGATGGCTTTAATATCTGTAATTTGAGAGATAAGAGGAAAGCCGCTCTCTCAAATTCAAAGATGTAACACAAATAATGACTCTCCTAGTCGGGATGTCAACGGGATGATAGGCTAATTTTAGGTTTTTCTTACTTGGTGTAAGGCATGCTGAACTCTGTCTCAACTAAATGAAATTAAGGGTCCGAAAGAGTTCATGATCTTATTGATATTGATAGGGTGTTAATCTTTTGAAATTGGTGATCTAAAACTAGTCATAAATATTTGTGTGACTATAAATTATTTCATTAACAATAAAATAGAAAGTTTAAAGTTAAATTGTTACTCATAAATATGAAAATGTGTGATTCTTTTTGAAATTAACTGAAAAAAGAAAATACTATCACGTAAATTGAGACAAAGGAATGAGTACTAGTTTGCAAAAAGAAAAATCCCTTTTCATTTTTGTTTATGAAAAATGAACAAAAGTTAATCCTTGACAAATTTAACTTTGTTGATGTTTTAGTAAATTTGTGATGATATATGCAGCTCTTCTCCACTTGCCTGCAAATTCACCAGATGCTCAAGTATTCTATCAAATAGCTAATAATTCAAGCAGCATTGCTGGCAGTCCACTTGCCCATAGCCCCATTCCTTCTGGTAAATTATATTACTACATTATTTCACAGTTTTTAAAAAATTCTTCAAGTTAAAATCTACTTATTTTAAGAAAAATAGGTGATTCAGGGAATTCAACTTATATATACTATAACAACGTAATACTGTAATTTATACACTATCAATGTATTATTATAATTTATATCAGGTAACCTGTGTTATTTATTTCTAATATATGATTCCATTTTTTAAAAACATTACTTGTAGTTATCATTTATGCGACGTAATCATGTATAAATTCTTTTATGTTGTCAAATATATAAAGGTTAAACTCTTTTCATTTTTTTGCAGTTCCCACAGGTGCTCCTAAATCTGCTGGTTGTCATATTGGAAAGAGATGGTTTGGATTAGAAGCAATTGTTGGTGTAGTCCTTCTGTGGTCTTTAACTTCAAATCTCTTCATATGATGAGTCTAATAAGCTTATTTGTATCATAATAATTAAACTATCATTTTGTTAAATGGATGATCCTTGTATTCTTGTGTGTCAACCTAACTTGATGTTCGCTAATATTTTCTCAGAGTGATACATTGAGGGCAACGTTGTCCAAAATCTCAAACAGTTGCCATTCTTCAACTATATTATAAAGGGTGGCTATATTGTTTTCTTATATTACATGTAAAATAAGTGTCCAGTCGTGTGCTATTTTTATAATACATGCGCTTAAGTTTGATCCATGACATGGTTGAATCTAGGGGTGTGCATCGGTCGGTTCGGTTCGGTTTTACGTATTATCGGTTCGGTTTATCAATTTTTAGTTTTTAAATACGCTAAACCAATAATCAAATGAATAAGATATTTTTTATCGGTTTTCGATTTATTGGTTTTGGTACTTAACGGTTCGGTTTTCGGTTTAACCAAAAAGAAAATGCTTATAAAACAAATTTATGACTTTTCTAATAAATTTGACGCGATAAGACAATAATATAACTTTATAAATGCTCATAAAGTAAAAACAATAATAAAAAACATGGAAAGAGCTATACAAGTGTAACACAGAGAAATTGAGACAAATAGGGTTCTTACTTTAGGTTTTGACATTTTATATAATGTGAAGCTATGAACTCAAAGTCACAATGAAGTGTGAATTGAAGGCTAAGGACAAAGACAGTAACTAGTGAGGTATTGAGATTAATATTTAATATTTATGTATAGGTAAAAATAGTAAATTCCTAGTCTTAATAGGTTATCGGTTTACGCAATAATCCAATATAAAAAACCAATAACAAACCGATAATCCGATAATTATTTTTTATAAGACCATTAAAAAACCATTAACCCAATAGCAATAAACCAATAACAGTTTTTTCTATTCGGTTTATCGGTCAGTTCGATTTTTGCACACCCCTAGTTGAATCACACAAATAGATCTCTTTACACCGCTCTGACTCTTTTTTAAGAAATAGTGCCAAAGTAATCGTTGATAGAATCAGAAATTTTAATAAGAGTGTCAAAATATTAAAAAAGGTAATATAAGGGGAGTCAACATATAATATTTATACATATAACTAAAATGTTAACCTATCCAAATAATGTAATTTTCCAAGGAGCATAAAATGGCTCTACCACTACTAATGGTTAGATTTCAAAACTCGTAAACTTCAAATCTTGAATCCTCTTCTTTATTTTTTTTCATTATGGCAATGATAGCATGACATAACAGTATGGAACTAACAATATTTTGGGACATTGGAGATCAAGGCAGTGGGCCTCTTTTAAAATCCTTACCTACTTTTTTCTGTACCATAAATAATTAAGAAAAAATAACAATTAGAAAATTATGTTCTTTGGTACAACTGGCTCTGAACAAAAAACAGAAAAAATTGAATTTTTTAAAGTGGCATTGCTATTTTCCAAAAAGAAGAGAAAAAATAGAATGGAAAACAACATACCTTCCTTGTTATAGATTTCTCAGTAGCTTTTGTAACATATTTTTGTATTATTTTGCATTCGTATAGCTATTTTTCAAAAAAAATAGAAGTTTTAATATTTTTTATTAATATAAATCATATCTATGTATATATGCCAAAGAAATAATGAAGCTTGATAAAGGAGTGACCGAAGTCGACATAGGCCGCCTATGTATCTCATTTTTGAGAATTCAGGTCAGACGTAGTTCATCACAAGGAAATGTGCGATAAAATGGAAAGAAAGAAATTAAAAGTGCGTTTACAAAAGAAAGGGAGCAATGATTTCATATGCATAATTCCGGGCAATGTCGAGCATACTTCTTTTTTACCCTTGATGGTGAATGTCTTCATATGACCCTTTTCAGAAACGTCTTGCGCTTACTCTTAAGCATCAAATATGTAATCATCTGGGGAGGCTTCCTCAATATTGATTAATTTGTTGTTGATCATGTGTTGAATTTTGTGTTTGAGGGTTGAACAATTCTCTGTATCATGTCCAACTGCTCCTGAATGATAAGCACATCTTTGGTCAGCCTTATAAAATTTTCCCAAAGGATTGGCTCGTCTTCCTTCTATGGGATGGAGCATACCCGTTGCTTTCAACCTTTCATAAAGTTGAGTTCGAGATTCTTTTAATGGTGTAAATACTTTAGGAGACTTCCTGAAATTTGGACGAGGGAATTTTTTCTGATTGACATTGTGGTTTCGATATTTCCCTTGTGGAGCCGATCGTAAATGGGTAGCTGTGAAAAAAGATACCTCTTCTTCTTTTCCCTTTGACATATTCACTCTGGTAGTTTTGTCATTAGCTCGCAATGCAGTAAGGTTTGTGACATTTCCGGTCCTGAAGCCATCTTCCAAAGCTTCTCCCACCTTAACAACCTGGACAATTTTTTGTCCCATCATACACAACATTCGTTCATAGTACTTGGGCTTTTGAGTCCGAATAAACATTTCAGTTATCTCACGTTCGGACATGGGAGGTTGAACTCTTGCGGCCTCTTTTCTCCAACGAAGAGCATACTCTCGATAGTTTTCTGTATACTTCGGTTCGATCTTCTCCAAATAGAAGCGATCAGGGATAACTTCTACGTTATGTCCAAATCTTTCCATGAAATCCTTTGCGAGTGCCTTCCAACTCGACCATTGTTTTAATTCTTGCGATGTAAACCACTCTAAAGCTTCTCCATTTAGACTTCGACTAAAGAGGCGCATTAACAATGCTTCATTTTTCTCAACTCCCACGAATTGATCACAATAAGCTTTCAAATGTGTTAGAGGATTTCCAGTTCCATTAAAAGCGACAAACTTTGGTACCTTGAACCCTTCCGGAAGGTCCAAATCCGGATGAAGGCATAAATTTTCGTAGTTCAACTCCATAACATCTGAAGAGTAATGAAGTTCTTTCATCATTTTTACAATCTCTTCCTTCATGCTTTGCTTAGTCATTTCCTCTTTGTCCCTCCACTCCTTCTCCTTCTCTTTATGGTGGTCAAATTCGGGATAGGTAGTATAAGGAAGATGTGGTTCTGTATGGACTGGAATATTAAAAGTGACTTTTGGAGGTAGGGGTTGAGCGTTAGGTAGATTCTGAGTGTCTTGAGCAGGGGTCTGGTACATGGGAGGGTATAATTGAAAGTTGTTGGCATTGTAACTTTGAAGAGGAGGTAAGGTTTGGAAATTGTTGGCATTTTGGTTATGAGGGTGAGGAAAAGTCTGAGAGCTATTGGTATTTTGATTTTGAGGGGGAGGGAAGATTAGAGGGTTGGTATTTTGAAGGGAAGGCGGTGCTTGATATGAAGTGGTAGCGTGATGAGGATTAGGGGTGGTTAAGTCGGTGGAGGAGGGATTTTGAACAGGGTTGGGGGGTGGGTTATTCAAGACATGTTTTGCGTTTGAATTCAAAGGAGGAAAGTAGAGTGGAGGCCTTCCATCGCCTGGAGCGTTGACGGTAACAATTGGAATCGGTAAATCCTACTTTTTCAGGAGCTCAACCCTCATTTCGGCAATCTGTTGTATCAATTGTGCAATTGACTCGTTTTGCTCAGCGGCAAAGGGCTGAACTATAGCAACTTCATTCAGGCAAATATCTTCAGTGTTGTCAACCATTATCGTTTGCCTTTTAATAGATTTCGATCAGAGAAAGAATCTTTAGGAGCTTTAGATCTCGTGAAGTAAGGGTGTTCGGCCAGCTTATGAACACAGATCAGTTTTATGTACCTGACAAAAGAAAAATAACTCAAAAGGTAAACGTGTTAGTGCATGTAAGCGATAAATAGTACAAGATATCACACAGAGGTGCAAACACACAAGTGTTACTTCATTCAAAGATAAACTAGCCCACAAGTATAGAGAAATGACTAAATAGACAGAAATTTGTCTATTTGATTTTTAGATTAGTGAATGAGGAATGTCGACTTGTGTTAAGACAAAGTCGGTTGCATCTTTCATTGTACTTCTGATTTTCGATTGAGATGAAACTTTGATCTCCTTGCAAGAGTGGAAAATATGAAATTTCTCAAAAATGGGGCCCAACCTCGAAAGGTTGTCTATGTACCTCACGACGGATAAAATAGGCCATGAATGACTTGAATCTTTTTCTGATTTGTGATAGTAAATTGACCTTTTCTCCGATATGAGAGAGCAAGGTTTATTATTTGAAAGCAGAATTCGGGTTTTGTAGGGAAACTAAAGACTCAAGGAGTATCTGGGCGCACTTTTGATAGTGACTTGATATTTATGCTTAGGGGGTTCTAAAAAATTTCAAAAGGAGTGAGCTAGAACATCTCCAAATAAAGCAACATATTCACACAAACAGTTATAACATATAAACAGTTAATGCACGTTCTAAACAAATATGCGACCCTTTTGTGCCAAGGGTAGGCCTAACGATTCAAAGGATGTATAACACCATTTGAAACAATCCATTGCCCCAAAACCCAAATTTATACAAATTTTATAAATAAACTGAAATAGGATACATAGTAGGGAAAAAAGGATACAAATAATCAATCCCACGCAGTGGCTCAATCCTAAACTATGCCTCCATGGAAGGTCTTTCGTTGTTGAGCTTCTTGCGATCTCTGAATGTCCACACCTTTTAGATAGTAGCTCGAGAAGATCCTCTTCCGACTAGAATAAGTTATTCAAATAAACTTCTAACACTGAGGGACCATGGTTTGTCAATGTCGTATACATCCTTCAAATTTAAACACATAAGAATGATTGCCCATTTAGGCCGTGGGCCCTTTGGACTCAAGGTGGTCTAACTAATGGGCCCCACACGCCTTGGGTGTTAGGTCATCTTAGGTCAATGCGCTAAAAGGGATTGGTTTCGCTCTACGCTAGTTGACTAAGAGTGGGCTTTATTTGAAGTGGAACGGTGACCCAAGTGGACAACTTGGGCTGGGGAAGTTAACGACCGTTGATCATCCAGTGGCCAACTACATTCGTCAGGGTACCCCGATAAACAGTTTTGGATAACGAACGACTGCGGCCCGCATAATCGTCCTTTAAGTAAAAAATAAAAAATACCAAGTGACGGAGTAGATGCTATGCATGCAATGACAATTTATAATTTACGAGAATTTAAACAAATAAAGCAATTAACAATTTAGCCAAATAAATCAAAATTTAAGGTTAGAATCACTTCATAATCTCCAGCAGAGTCGTCATTCTATTTTATTTTAAAAAATTATAAAAGTTGATTTATAAAGATACAGTCGCCACTTAATTTTTAAAGAAAAATCAAGAAAACTTAATTTCAAAAAATTTAAAACAGGAAATCGATTGAAATAACCAGAGGGATTCGGGGGTTCAATGTACATTTCGAGAAGGTGTTAGGCACTCAAAATGCCCACTAACTTGCGGTTGATCGACAATTTAAAAATATTTGGCTAACTTAAAGAAAACTAGACACTTTTTATAAACTTTCGCACTTGAACCAATTTTAGGGAAAAAAAACATTTTTTGTTTTGAATAGAAGGTAAAGAAAAACTTATAAATATTTAGAAAATAACTTGAAGATTCAAACATTTACCTATTTACTTTTAAATCAGGTTTTATAAATCACTAATGCAAAATCGCTATCCTTTGGGAATTTTGAGTTAAATTTAACCTTAAAATTAATTACCAAATAAATACATAATATTTGAACAAATATAAAACAAAATAAAGATGGAGAGAAATTTGGGCCCAAGTCTGGTTTCTGTCCGCCTGGGCCAGCACTTGGGCCTATATCTGATTTGGGCCTTTGGCCAACTTATACCTGTCCTAACACTAACAATAAATACACAAATGTATGGGCCTTTAGCCCAATTAACCAAAGAAGAGGCTGCTGTATATTGTTGTATTGCATTCGAAACCTGCAAATCTGATGTATACAACACGTTTTTGAATTTTGACCTGGGGCTCAAAATACTGTTTTTGTATACATCAGTTGTATATCAGCATGTATATCAGCCTTTTTTCTGCATATTTTGCTTCCGAAACCTATATATTAACTTCCCTTTCGCTCAAAGATCGCTACGGCTGACTCGAAGGAATTCAACTCGATGATATGCAAGGAATGGAGTCCATTAGACACAAACGGAGGGAGTTCATGCATAAAATCCAAATAAAAAGGATTAGAAAAATATATAGATATCTACTTAGTAACAGATAAATTCAAAATAAGAAACTACCATTTTAAAAAAAATGGACGTCCAAAATCTAATCAGAGTCTTTGACATAAGAACAGAATCAAAAGAAGTGAAAATGACAAAAGTTGAAACAGTAAGCAAATTTATATAAATAGATGAAAACCATAAGGAGAAACTTTTCACAAATTGATCACTTATAATTAAAAGAAAATCAAATGAATGCCTGCTGAATGCTGATCTCTAAAATAATAGGATATAAAAATGAGACATAGAAGAGGGGACATTATCACATTCTAGAATCTTATTTTGAAAGAGGACATATTATTAATTAATTATGCTTGAAAGAAAACAAATACATGACAAAGAAACTATACTTAAAGCTTAGGTTTCCGCTCTCTTTGTGTGTATTTCGTTAGTGTTTTTTGTGTGTTCTTTCCGTGTGTCTTTTTCCTATTTGTATGTATTTACTATATTCCAGGTTTCTTTCTCACTGTTTCAGTTCTCACGCCAAAAACTTTCCCACCCCCAGAATTTCCAACCTAAGAATGAAGAGAAGAGAGCTTTATATAGAGGAGATTTTTGGGCTGATTGAGTGAGGGATTTTGGATAAGAATTGGAGAGATTTGAAATTCGAAATTCAAACTTCTCTTCCGGATCAGGAATATGCTCGATTCCAAACGGATATACTTCTGTTATCAACGAATTGGAACGGCTTGATGAACATAGCCATCTGATTTGGAGCAAAGGACGAAGGGACTGCGAGATGGCGACACCTAGACAATTCTCGAAGCTTCTTGTACGGAGAGGATAAGGGAGAAGGGGAGGGACGCGATTCGGGTCGTTTTGGTAGCTGGGTTTCTTGTACCGATTGATTGCAATCAAGGCCAATTTAAGTTTAAAATTTAGCCAAATCGGATTCAAATTGTAATTCGACTAAAAGTTAAATAAGATGAATTTATATACATTAATTAATGAGCTTCTTAATCTTAACAAAATAAAATAATTAACTTAATTATAAACTAATTAATTCAAAAATTATAATTATAACTTATACTAAAACTAATTTAATAAAATGTTTAATAAAAAAAAATGTAAAATCTTTTGAGATGATTTTCAAATATTTATAAAATATATTAATTACATACAGAATTAGATAAAAATATATTTATTATAAAAATGACTAAAATCACTTCAAAAAACTTGAGAAATATTTTGGATTTTTATAAAACTAATCATTCTAAATCGTTTGAAATTTAGAAGCTCGAAAACTAATTCATATCGTGGAGGGTCAAAATTTGGTGTCAACAATATCAGATATATTATTATCAACTATGAAATGATACATTATATAAAAAAGTATCTGAAACATATTGAGTGGTACCATATTGACAAACATAATGTATGGTACGTTATTATCAACTACAGAATGATACATTATATAAAAAAAGATATATGAAACCTAATATGTGGTTGAAATGAACACAAGGTTGAAACCTAATATGTGGTTGAAATGAACACAAAGTTGAAAAGATTAACATGTCAATTTATTGTATCAACATTTCATCATCTAATAGTAAATTGTATTATATATCAATGTAATGGTGAAAAAACCAAAAACTGAAAATATCTAATCTCAAAATAATGTATCTTAAACATAACAATAATCCCAAAAAAGATTTTGTCAATCTTCTTTCGGAAAGAAAGTACAAGTTCTTCGGTTGTGACCTTCTTGTCCACAACGTCCACAACAGTTTGTGTTTTTGCTTATCTTTTTATCTGGATTTTCTTTTCCTTGGTCGTCTAGGCATCCTTTTGTACTTGGGTGGCAAGACAATTTCTTCCAAAACAAAAAAAAAAGTTTAATATACATACTAAAGTGGATAATTGATACATTAAAACAATATAATCTCTTCCACACCGATACATTAAAAAATAAAATAAATTCATATAATGATACATTAAAAAAAAGAAATTCACATGTATCTGATACATTATGTAATAACACACTGACTCACAGCTATAAAACACATTACATATATGTCAAACTAGTAATATATCAAGTTGTAACCAATAATGTATCATGACTTATATATCCATATACAATAATGATAATTTTACAACTTACATAACATGTATACGATACATTATACTAAACACACCATCAATTGCAAATCACAAAATCAGGGCAAAGTTTATCATTATATAATGTACCAGAAAAAATATGTAATGTATCAACTTACAGCTACTAATATATCTTTACCAATTTATACATACACAAAATTAGAAAAACAGATGAATTGATTACACAACACATTACTGCAATGGCTGAAACTAAGTTCATGAATAAAATATTTCCCAAATAACTATTTCTTCACTTTTGTATCGTTCACATCTAATCTCACTTTTCCAAATTTCTGAATGCCTCAGGAAAATCGAATATTCATTATGTATTGTATGAAACTTTCGGCTAATGGATGAAACAGAGAGAACGATGAACAGGAAGAAGAAATTTGAATTTTGAATTTTTTGGGATTGAATCCATGGCAGTAATTTGAAATGGAATAGCGTAATTTATGGGATCTTAATTTGATTTTCAATTTTTTTTTCCCCTTAATTAGTACAATAGATGAATATCATGAGATCTTAATTTGATTTTTAGTTTTTTTTCCCTTAATAAGTGCAACAGATGGATACATAATGTATCCGGAATGCCTAAAAAACATGGAATTTGTGTAATTAGAAAAAGAGTAGGAATAGAAGGTAATTTTGGTCTTACATTATGGGATTTCTGTAAGTTATTGGGCCCCAATTTATTTGGGGGCCCCATTTTCTCCCAAAGATGTATATATGTGTATATTTATTGTTAAAAAATCTCATGTATTGATAAATTTGAAAAGATTTTTTTTGAATAGAAAATATGATAATTTTTTTGACCTCATTTAATATAGAGATTATTGTAATAATTAAGAAATGAAATAGTGTTTAGTTAATTGTAATATCCTTTCTAGTTTCTTCTGCGACTATTTATTTTGTTGCCTAGCTCATTAATATTTTGACGATTATCATGAACCAACAATATTATTCTTATATTTACTTTCACTATTTTTATTCTCTCATTATTGAATATTCTAAAGTCTCTTAAACGTTCAAGCCTTCTACATTATACAAAATCTATTGTGGTATGTTTATAAAAAGATCAAATTTATTTTTTGGTGTTTTCTTCAAATTTCAAGCATTAAAACTAATCAACACTATTTTAATATCATTATATCAACTTATCAAATTCAACGCAACACTACTTCGATATCATTATATTTTAAAATTTTTGAGTCAGGTTTTATTGTTCTAACTTTATATTATAGATTTTTCATTGAAAATTTACATTATTTGCATTTTTACTTCATAATGTCCGCATATATCCTACCTCTCCAAACCTCATCTCTACGATTACACTGAGTATTAATTATTCAATTTATATATGTCAATTAAAAAAAATAAGGCCTCTTTGTGAAGTTTGGTTTTAGGCCCCCCAAACTTATTGAGACGGCTCTGTATCAATTGTGTCGAACTTTAGGCGATAATTAGTCAGGTAGAAAAGAGCCCCAACAAATCTCCTTGCAAGTAGATGGATCATCCAATAGTTCTCATGCGTCTGAGGCTAATTTTAGATATTATTCTGATTTGACAATAAATCCAATAAATACTTGTACTGGGTTCCAAAACTCACCAAATCCAAGTTGTTGGGAGGGAATGACTTATATGATCACTGAACTATAGCAAATTATCTGATAAAGGCACTTATATGCTATGGGACTTCAATATCTTCACTTTTACTTTGGGTCAAATTTTTCTAACGGTAGCAACCAAACATACAATTATTCTTAATACAATATACTGCAATTTCAAAAAAAGTTAAATATAACATTGGCTTCTTGTTTGTAATAGATCTTTGGCTGATGACTCCATAGGAAAACTTGAATCAGCAAGCACAATAATTGAAAAGCCACAGTTTCAATCATCATAAATGAGTAATAATTTATAGGAAGTTGTCAACATACATTAATTTTTAATAATATCTTTGCTTCTGAATGGAGACTTTGTCCATATTGTCAAATACATTGATACTCCTGTGTCTGTTTGTCAATGGAAATAACTTATGCATTTCATCAAACAGCAAAGACGTTATTAATTTATCATCTTTGTTACTATATGTTATAAAAACAGGTTGCAGATTTTTTGAGTGAATTTGAATTCTTGGAGTTTACTTATTCCATCATGACAGGAAGCAATGTGGAAAATGAAGAAGCAAAGCCATTGGGAAGATAGTTTGTTTTAGCATATGGTGTAGGGCATGTGCTTAATGACATAACATCAACCTATTGGTACACTTATCTCTTGCTCTATTTGACCAGTATTGGAATGCCTCCAAAGTAAGCATATGCACACTCTGTTGCATCTTGACTTAAATTCTCCAAGTTTTATTTGATATCTTGTTTTGTATGAACATTTTGTCGTAGCTAGTTTAGGTAATATTATTCTTTCTTTGATTTGCTATTCTTTTTTTTTTAATTCCCTAATGAGAGAATTTCATTCTGAAGACTTGAACCTGAGACACCTGGTTAAAGGAAGAGGGACTTTTACCATTCCATCACACCCTTGTTAGTCTTTGTTTTGTTATTCCAATTTGAAGGAAGAAAAAAAAGCGAACACTAAAAGGACTTAAAGTCAGTATAAAATAGTTTTGCATAATTCTGCTACTACTTATTGTGAGTTGTGACAAGGATTTCATGAATTTGATGTTGTTGTGGATATTGATGTACACCGAGAAGTTTATTTCCGAGATGTTTGGAAAGGGAAGTCTGATGTTTAGAGCATCATTTCATTACAAAATACCTGGTTTCATGGCTAACAAAGTCTTGGATCGAGTTAGTCTATTAGTGGCTTTAGTACACTGGTTTAAACTTCATTATGAGATTGTTTGATTTAACTCTACATTTGCTTCTGTTTCACAGACAAGTTGCAGCACTTGCAATTACAGGGCAGTTCACCTATGCAACGATGACCATAATTGCAGAAGAACTGGTATTTTTCATTGTGATCCTTCTTTTTTCTGTCATTAGAAAAGAATGTAACGTGATATCACGAGAAGTTGTTATATATGTTTCACTTCAAGCTTTTGATATGCACGAGAAAATTGTCGATCATAAATTATTTTTGCTTGCTTTTCCCCCCTAACAGATAGACAGATTTGGACATTTCAAAATATGGCATGTTGTGGGGACTGTTCTTGTCTCTGTTGCATTTTCTTCATTTTATTGGGGTATTTGCGTTCCTTGCAAAATTATTGGAACCGATACACCTCTTGTGCAAATGATTGGATATTATATGTTTGATATACTCTTCAGTGGTGGATGGTCTTGTACTCAAGTATCACATATGTAATCATCTCAACTTTAGTGTTCGTTTTTTCTTTACTACAGAATCATTCGATTATTTGGCTAAAATGATAAATGTGTTCTACATTTTCTTGGCCTTGTTTGTTGAAGGGCAATGGTGAATGGCCTTACCCTGGATCAAACAAGCAGAGTGGCATGTGTCAGCTGCCGCAATGCTTTCACAATGGTTGGTAATCTATTGCACCACTCTATGCATAACTCTCTTACATGCATTTCATATCTATATAGACAAACTAACCTTTTACCGCTTGTCTTGTTACTGTGAACCAATAATTGGGAAGGTCGCAAGCCTAATCGTATATGGAATTGGATTTTTCATCTTCAATTCATCCATGAAACAAGTTGAAATAAAGGAGCAGGTACATGAATACCAGGAGCTCTCTTCTGTATGCATGAGCACGTGTTTTGCGTTAATGTACTTTATCATTTATGTTTGCAGTACCACTTGTTGGCAACTATCACAGTTTTGATCGGATGCTTCTTTGTAATTTTATTTCATCTTGGAACTAAAAAGCCTAGGTTTGTTATCTACTAGTCCCCTTGTTAATTTGGAAGGCTTGGATATACTTCATTAATGAGGAAACAAACTATAAGGTTAAGCATTTTTTGTGCAGGGTGAAACAAGTATCTCACAAGACAAATCCCCGTGGTTCTTCTTGGAAGCGATGGTTGAAAAATGGTCTGTATTATAGAGTAGCTAGCATTTATGTGTTAACTAGAGTTGTAACCAATATATCACAGGTAACTATAATTTTCTTCCAGCTTCTTTAAGTTATATGTTATCGATCAATATTCACATATGTACAAGTTGTCTCTTCTAAATTTCTATTTTGTCTTTGTTATCTCAGGTGTTTCTTGCTCTCTATGTAATTAGTGATCTACACATGAGCCAATCTTCCAAGGCTTTGGTATGATTTGTTATCGAGTTAAATAAATTGATAACTCTTATATCTTCCAATTAAATAATGCTAATCGGGCTAAGTTATTACTCTGTAATAGGTTCCTGCCATCATCTATTTGTGCAGCTTCATTACATCTATCATGCTCCAGGTTCTCTTTCTCTATGGGGTTGTTCTATATTTGGTCTTCACTTTCGACCTGTTCTTTGTATACATATCCTAAGCTATTTTTTTGGTTGCACGTAGGAACTTGAATGGAGCAGTCACAGGCTGAAGGCCATCTTTTCAGTAGGAGGCCTCCTGTGGCTACTTTGTGGTGCAGTAGTACTCTCCCTACCGATTAACATGAACATTTTTATGTACATCTTGTCTGTGGTTATTGGAATCGCCAATGCCTTCATGATGGTATGCTGCAGTTCAATTATTTTGTACCTCAAATTTAACATTCTTGTATTGGTAATCTTGAACATCAAGTTTAATTTACTCATCCAAGAAAGTGCACTCAGGCTCCTAATCGCGATGTTTCTATTTCCTTTGTGGTTAATAGGTAACTTCAATAGGCATGGAAAGTGAGCTAGTTGATACAGAAGTTGAGGGATCTGCTTTTTTTTATGGATCATTAGGCTTTGTGGAGAAAGTATTGTGTGGGGTAATGCTGCACATTCTAGAGTCATACGAAAGTAAGCTATATCTTTCGTTCTCTTCAAACGTCTGCATATCATGAATGAAATTTAAATCTTCGACATGAAACTGTTCACACTTATGCAGGTGTAACACCAGCATTATGCAATCCAGCATATCCATGTTTCACAGTAACGTGATTTTCATTGGGATTCATTCCGGGAGTTGCTGCATTAGTTGGAGTCATAGTTACATGTTTTACAAATTTCAGAACTTCACATCCAGAGCCCTTGGCAGAACCTTTGTTGGCATAGTGAATAGTGATAAGCCAAAAGCTCTATTTCTTTGTACATCATTGTATACAAGTTTGAGCAATGTTGTAATTGTACACATGTGAAATTGTTATTAGATAAAAAGTACTCTTGCATGTTTGAGGGAAGCATAGTGAGTCATCTATATTTATCTTTAGGGAATCATAATTTTCAAAATTAAATCAAGTTTTTGTCTTCACATTTCTCTCTTTTTCATACATTAAGTTAATGGGGGAGAAGTGAGTTTTCATGTGAAGAAAATGTGTGCCCAAAAATGATACAGAAGACAAACCCTAAGTTTGAGAAATAGTACCTCAACATGGACCTAACAAGCAATGGTTATATTTTCCTGGATTCGAACTCATGATATGCGCCTAACCTAGGCATCACGCTAGTTCTTACCATTAGACCAAAGCCCTTGAGGCAACCAATGGTTATGTATTGTTGAGTAACAAACATAGAGTCCCAAAAATGGAAAGCAACGATGTCCCACATTTTTATATATATGAACAGGGAGTTTCTAAACCTCGGAGGATATGCATATGCAAAATAAAACATGACAAATATTATGGGATCGAGGGAGTATATATAAGCAACAAATCAAGTCCACCGTGAGAACATGTCACATTGAAGTGGATTATCATTATATTCGCGCACTTGTTGTTGAAGTTTTCGACATATCACCTCACTCATGATCAATTAGTAAACCTCTTTACAAAAGCAATGACAAGGAGACAACATCAATTCCTATTATCTAAATTTATGCAATGACAAGGAGTTTGTATATAAATAATCTCTTGTTTATCAATTATACTTTAAATTGCTATGCAGAAATCTAACTCATGGGCACATGTGCAATAATGCACTGAATATAATTGGACTTTATTCTCGATAGAAAACCAATGGCACTGAATACTTGGACTCTAGAGCATGGCCAGATTGAGCATTGCAAATTTTTTTCTGGATTTTGATGTGTTGTAAGATACAAAAAGATTTTGATGAGTTGGACTATTCTGGATTTTTTTCTCAATTATTTGATAATTATTAATACCAATTTTAGTATATACTTGAGTTTGATCAAAGTTGCTACATTTCATTTTGGTGATTTTTTTTTATATAATTTCTTAAAAATCGAGGGACTCGGTCTGGTTTTTATTTTTATTTTTTATATAATCGATGGACCTCCCTAAATTTTGACCATAGCTAGTTCGTTTGTTTTCTTCAATCGACCCACCATTTAATTATGACATAGTCAAGTCCGTCAATTTTTACTTGATTTTAGGTCATAATCAACGAACGTCCATCAATTTTGACATTTGATTTTTGACCAATCATAAAGTTTTAATTTCATTATCTTAAGTTCAAAAGAAATGTGAGTGAAAACATCTTTTTTCACATTATTACTCATATTTATTCATTATTTCAATGGTATATACCTATTCTACATTGCATCAAAATCTTTGGAGATTAAACTTTGATAAGTTCAAACTCCATAATCGTTGCTAGTGTTTAAAATGTTTAAATCATTCTTGAAGTTTGAATCGTTCCTAAAATTTCCAATTGTCAACTTGAGTTACTCCCTCTCTCCAACAATAGTTGTCCACTATATTATTTTGGGATGTACAATAATACTTGTCCACTTTATGAAATCAATGGATAGTTTTACACTTAGTTTCTAATTTACCCTTATCATTAATTATAATCATCTCTCTATTACATTTTTCAATACATTGTATTTATTATATTCAAAGGGTGATATAATAAAATCACCCTTCTATTTATTGTTTCTTAAGGGGTGTGTCAAATCAATAGTAGACAAGTATTGTTGGAGGGAGTAATAACTTTCTATTTGTCAAAGTTTAGAATTTTCTCCGTTTTACCCTTTTACTTGTCAAAGTTTTGAATATTCTATATTTTAGTTAGAAATATTCATGTCCAATTATTATTTTTGGTAAGACTTTATGACACCTTAAGATCGACTTGAGTTCTTATTTGGTGTATCGCGTGTTTCTGTAAACGTCTTGTTAGCAAGAGTCTTAAAAGCTTGATAGATACATTTCAAACACGTAATTAATATTAAGGGTAGTATGGGAAAAAAATCCTCTTCATTTACTAAAATGGACTAAATATCTATTTTGAGATAGGGACCAAATAAAACTAAGCGAAAGGATATCATATAAAGTTAATTGGGAAAAGTATTAAAAACACTCTTCAACTTGGCATGAATCATTAATTTTGTCCCCAAACTATTAATATCCTTAAAAATACCTCTCTATTTGATTGACTGAACTAAAATACACCCTTGAACTTGCCACATGCGTGAAATAAATACACCCTTGAATTCTTGTCAATTTTAGGGTGTTTTCAATACTTCTCTATACTTTTTATTAAGAGTCTCATGCTCTTACAAGAGTTTGAAACCACTTATTATGTCATGTGTTGATTGAGAGTGTATTTAAATTCAGTCAGGCAATAAGAATAATGATCCAGTTTTAAAAGTTGGGAAAGTTACAAAAAGATTACTCATTTAATAGAAGCCATACATTCAACTTTGTCAAAAAGTTTGATTTGAAGTCCCAATAGTCCTGCCTTGGATTACGTCTCAGCTACTACTAATAGTGAATTTGTGACGAGACCTTTGCCTTCAAAGTTCCAACTTTCAACCAACTTGCTGTTTTTTTTAGGGTTTGAATAAGGTGTTTTTATATAAAAGGTGACTCAGCTTCAAATTTGAGATCTTTAATTAAGAATGGATAAATATTTATGATTTCATTATAACCTTTGGTGGTACTTTTTTTGTTTGTTTATTCAATTGCACATATCCACGTTGATGAATTGTATATGAATTATATATATATATATATTATACATTCATTGGCTATTTCTAATTTAAACGATTGAGTAGACAGCTATTTTAATTAAGTTAATTCTTCTTTGTTTGTTTTTTAAATTGAAAGATTACTTGATTGTGACTTTAGAAGTAGTGGAGAGATAATATCTCAAATGGTCATCCACTATGGATAAGTCAGATAATATTTTTAAAGATATCCACTAGTGGAGCGTAAAGATGATGACAAAGTTTCAATTAAGCCAAAATTAAGAAATGACTAATCATGTATAAGGCGTATTAATTGTCATTTTCACATTGATATTAGCATGTACTAAGGAATCTTAATCCTAGTCTAGTCGAATTCTTCAAGCCCTATATATTTTATTGGATCCCAGATCGGTAATTATATTATTAGTAAATGCGTCACAAGAAATAGTTTAGTAATATTTTTTGTGATAATTAAATAATATTTTTAATATAAAAACTAATTTAATAATTTCATAGAAATAAAATGAAAGGAAAACGAGAAGCATGAAAAGAATAAATCTAAATCTCTACTAGTGACGTTTTTTTCTTTTCCTTTTTATAATTAGTATATAATAGTATTATATAAAGTTATTTGATTTATTAACAATTCCTTATTTCAAGGAGGCAAAAAGGTTTTAATACGTATTTTTTAATTTTTCAACAAAGAGAAAAAAACATAAAGACGTAAGCATTCTAAAAAAAAAGGAACTTTGATTAGTGCTCACTAGATTTGGATTAGGATTCTTTGTGGGACCATAACCCATAAGTTTATTGGCCCAACTTTATAGTTGTGGACATTTAAGGGGCTGTTTGGTTTGCCAAACTATAACGATGGAAGAATCTTTCATATTAAGGGATCTATTAAAAAAAATACTATTCACCAATAATTGACTAGGACTCCTTTCGACGTGAAAATCAGATTGATTTAAAGTTGAAATTAGATATGAAATTTAAATTTCTTAAATTGTATTTTTTTATAGATATAAAAAAAATCATAATATATGAAAATTATTTAAACTTTTTCAACCATTATACACTTTTTATAATTCTAAATAAATATTTATAATTACATATTATTACGAACTTCCAAATACATTTAATTTTATAAAGATTCACTAGTCAAGAAATCAACAATAATAGTAACTAATTATTCTTTAATATAATATTTTCACATGATTCAAATAATATATTCACGTCGAGCATAAGTCTTTTTTTTTTTTACAAAATTTAAAATGATGATCTTTTTCACAAAATATAAACTTATGAATTGAGTTTTACATCTTTAAAAAATCGAAATGACAATTTGAAATTGTAATCTTACCTTTGGAAATTTCAAATTTCAAATCATGAATTAAAATTTAATTCACATTTTAAAAATAAATTCTAATTTCAAATCAAAAACTTAAGCCTCAAATCTATGACTAAGCGCCTACTTATATTGCACTGATACAAACTCTTTAAGCAAATTCATTACATTTTAAATAAGTACGACAAAGTAAATTAATTCAGAGGCTAGAGGGAGAGAGAGTACACCTCTTCATTAAATTCATGTTTAAAATGTGCGATCCGTGTTTACATCTTCTAAGTGTAGCTTTTGATAGTTGGGATTCAAAATATTTGTGTAAAGAATCACTTGTTAAATATCTCATTACTTTGAAAGTAAGTTTCAGGAATTATTTTCTCTGGTAATACCTCTAAATGTTTATTATGTATGAGGTTATTTTGTCTTGTGATAAAAGTTCCCTAACCAGATTTGTTTAGTTTATAAATGGTACTCTCTTCATCCTATATTAATTGTTCACTAGATTAAAAATAGTTATAGTATAGTGCCCAATCAAATTTGTTTAGTTTATAAAAATATTTGCAGTCAAGTCAAACGTATTTTAAAATGTGGGTGAATAACTACTTTTATCACGACTTATACTCATGAAAAAACATGTTTATAAGCTTTATTTGAATTATTATTACAAAGAACTTAATAATTCATCATCATATTATGAATTTAAGTTTAGATAAGAATTAATTTAATCCTACAAGCACTCCAACTTGTGCCTTCCACTTGTAGACATGGGAAGTAACGTCTCCTTGTTGTATTATAGGTCAAAATTGTAAAATCAATCGACCTAAATGGTGGGGTCATTGTAGTTTTAATTAAATCTATTTGGGTAAAATCAATAAAATTGAAATAATAAAAAAATAATATTAACATGATCCTTATTTAAGAATAACACACCCCAATCAAAAAATGATTCAATATTTTTAAAAAATTATAGTTTTGTAAACTTTCGGTGAAGTTTTGTTGATGACTGAAGACAAGAATCCTTTTAAAATTTTCTAATTTTGAGTTTAGATTCTAATATTATTTTTTCAACTTTTAGCTAATTTCAAGATTCGGCAGTTAAAGGAAGCCCCCCACATCAATTGACAGTTCATGACTCCAATGCACAAAAAGTTCCAATTGCTTGATAGCTTCCTAAAATCTTGAATAAACATTGAAGGAAAAGGACAAACAAAGTTCTCAGAATGTCAGTCAGTGGTGGGAAATGAGATTAGAAGAGAAAAAAAGATATCATTTTTTATTGCTTTCAGTTTTTGTGAACCGCTTTATGTGAAAGGGAGGTGGCTTTTCAAGGTTTCAATAAGCGGTGGCAGTGAAGGAAGAAGAAAACAAACAAAAGGGGTTTGCCCTTTTCTCTTTTGGTGCGTCTAGATCACGCTTTGTAACTGTTTCTACTTTCTTGATTGGTTTGTGTTGCAAGAAAGTATATTTCTTTTTTGTTCTTGAGTCTTGATTGTTGTGGATTAAAGATTATTTTTTTCTTCTTCTTCTTATAAATCATGGGTTCTTCTTCTTCTACATAGCTTCAACCCAAAACCCAGGTATAATTCTTACAATTTTTCTTCTTCAATTTCGTGAAAATTTGTTTTTTTTATCACTATGGTATTCGGGCCAGCTTTCACGCATCTAGACTAGTTCCACTCCCTGCCACCTCTCACCAGGAGGTACCTCTGTCTACTTAGGGTGGGACATATGTGAAGAATCATTTAGTGGTTTTTTGTCTCCACTGATTTTTGAAATGGTTCTCAACCACTTCATTGACCTCTAGACCTCACCCTAGCTACTTTGTTCTTTTTTTGTTTTCCAAGCTGCTTTGTTTTTCATTTTGTATATATGATTATATGGGTAATTGATATTGTGTAAGCTTCCTTGTTGTTTCCTTTTGTGTTTAGGAGTGATTAAGGTGAACATGTAAAGAGGTTAACTTTCTGGTTTTTGGTTGCAGAGTATGGTGATATTTTTTTTTTTTTTTAAGAGAGAGAGAGAGATGGGTTTACTAGTAGGGCTGATTTCTTGATCCCAAGTGTTATCGATAAAGATAAGGCGTTGGGGTAATCTAGTTCATTTTTTATGCATCAAATCATGACTAGTACTAGAGGATATTATAAGCAGTTGGTTAGAAGTTTAAGCAAGTCCTAAATAAGTGAATTTTCATTACTTCAAGAGTGGTCCTTAAGGGAGTACAACTAGTGATTGATACTTATAAACAAGGCTAAGCAGAGTATTAATTTAGTCATAATTGCTCTTGTCATGATGGAAGGAAAGGAGAAAATCTATGAAAGATGTATGATGCAGTTTTCAAAACGTCAACATCACTTAACAAACAGTTGGGATATCTTGTAATTATTTAAGAGCTGATGGGAGTCTATTTAAATACTTGTCATTGTTTATTAGTAAGTCAAGTTTAGAGTAAAGTATTTCCTCTAAACATAACTGTTAGTATGAATTCACTATCTGATACCCTTCTTTTGCTGAGACTTGGATTCAACATACTTGTGTCTCGATCATGCATCTATGGTCGTTCAGTTATTTGAACTCTTCACTTGTTGTGTGATTTTAGTTTCTTGGTTATGCTATATTTGGTGTATGTACTGTGTATTGTGCAACCATCAACCTTGAACAAGATGTGTTTAGCATCACTACTTGTGTAAGATTGCAAGATGTAAATCTTTTGTAAGAACACGAGGTGAGAGTGTTGAATCTACTGTGTATCCTTTCATTACTTCTTTTGTTGGTTTTGTTGTGTGGTTCAATTTTCTCTCTGAATATTACCTGTGGTTAAGTCATTGTAATTTTGCATCTGAAGCCTCATCTGTTGGATTGCAGGTTTCCCATTCATCGAAGCATCACCAAAACTTCTATAGCACTATGGTTAATGATATTGAGGATGATGAATCATTGACAAAACCCCTTGGAAGGTGTTCAGTCTTTTATTACGGCATTGGGCACATGCTCAACGACATAACTTCAGCCTGTTGGTTTACTTATCTCTTAGTCTTTCTAACAGATATTGGATTATCCCCCAGGTTTGTTAATTATTTTCTCGCTGTTAGGTACTCTGATGAGCATGTGTCTTTCAATAATCTATTTAGCATTAAGACAAAAAAGAATAGAAACCCCTTCCTGGCTCCTGCATCTTAAAATTAACATTTACCTCTTTTACTGTATTGTGATGTAGCTTGTCTGCTGGTAGCAATCTAACATATGGCCACCTTTTTCGCAATTTTTGAGTTAATGCTTACCACAACTTTATGTACTTTAGAGTGTGTTGTGTGATAGTATGAGTTCAGTGGAGTGTACTAGGAGCTTAGCTTCTAGTTAGTTAAGTAGAATAACTGGTTTCATTTTTTGGATGCAACCATAGGGTATATCTGTAGCCAGCCTGTACTGGGGATACAACACTCTGGATGGGCATATGAAAAATTGACTGAGCACTACCCTGTCATGCTGCTGTTAGCATGTTGCATCTAAGTAACGCTGTATGGATTTTATAATGACAATTGAATTTCTTCCATCCTACTGGTTGGTAATGCAATCCAGACTTAAACGGCTCTTGCCGGACTCTCAATTCTAATAGTGGAACTTCATCCTTGATTTTCACCCCATTCGTGTTGGCCACTACTGCACTCTCCCCAATTTGTCAAGCATGTGACTTCTACACTCCTGTGTCCCTCGCGTTTCATTACCTCCTCTCCCTCCCCCAACTCCACCCCCCAAATAAACTCAAAAGAAAAGGGTATATACTATATAGGATACCATAGTTTGTGAAGCAATTGATTATGTATTCATGTATACCATGTCTGTTTCTCAGTGATGCTGCAGTTGTAATGCTCTCAGGTCAAGTTGCAGATGGATTGACTACTGTATTTGCTGGGGAACTGGTATCTCTCAAGAACATAACTGCTACCTAAACTTTGTCCTTTATATCACCTACTGAGTTAAAAGCATCTATTGTATTTTCCCGGAAAATGGATGAGAGGACTTAAGAAAAACATGTTAAGATATTTTAATATCACTTCCTAAGAGAGATCATGAAGTCATTGATAGATGAAAACATGCTCTACCATTTTCACCATTTCTCATCTAAACATACGCTTGTCCATTATAAAATGTATAATTTTTCTTGTATAAGTATTCTAAATGTATTGTTTATGCAATCATTTTCTTAATAATATATTGGTTGGTTAAATGCAGTAAGTAACTTTTGACATGAGAGCAGCACATAGTCTTTTCAGGAGTAATAACAACTACACCTCTATCCCCAGATAGTAGTGCATACATTTATTTTTTAGTATTATTGAACCTTCTAACTAATTTTTGTTGTTCTACATGATAGATAGACAGATTCGGGCATTTTAAAGTATGGCATCTTGCAGGATCTCTCTTGGTTGCTGTCTCATTTTCTTCGGTGTTTGGTGGTTGCTTGCCTTGCAAACTTATTGGTTCTGATTCGGCCATGCTGCAAACTATTGGTTACAGCGTGTTCGCTGCAATCTTCAATGTGGGATGGGCTGCTACTCAAGTATCGCACATGTAATGTCTGCTCTGATCTATCTTCTTGTTCTTAATATTATAAGACTGTGTCAGGCATTCTAATGACTTGTCATTTGCCCATTTACTCCTGAAAACCTTCTGATTGCTGGATTAACATATTAGTCCACTATTTGGAGGGCCGTTTTCTGCCACTAAGTAAAAAGATCTAGATCCTCCATCAATCCTTTATATAAAAAAAACACTCCTCTCCTGTTTCTGCAGTAAACTATATGACTGGATAATAATCTTTCTTTGAGAATGACAGGGTTCTGCCATGTGCTTGATGAGTACAATGAAGTTGGAAATTCCTCCAGCTTCTCCATCCGGAAATCCTGGACGGACGACACCTCTAAATTGTAAATCCAAGTACCCTATCCCGCACTGTAACACCCAAGGCAAATTTCACATAGGGAAAACACGGGAAATATGTAGGGTGTATGAGAAAGCAACCCAGACCGTAATAACATGTTTTTAAAGTCGTGCGGACCTAGGCCCAAATTGGACAATAAACTAGTGGGTTGGGCTGACAAATATAGTATTAGAACTGGACTCCTATGATAGGATGGTGGACTGACCTAAGACAAGGAAGCTAAGTTCATAAGGGGGTTGTATGTGACTGTCATGACGGAGTGACTGACAGGCTTCTATGTTAGCAAGCTTCCAAGAGGTGGTGTATTCACATCTTAGGCAAATCCAACCCACAAAAAGAAAACATCTTAGGCAAATATCACATCGGAGAGGGAGAGAAAAGTAAAGTACTTTACAAGGATATGTTCACATGGTACGTGGACTTTTGGACTCGATATGGGTTATCCAAGAGACCAAGTTGTGAGGCCAGTTGGACCAAAGTAGACAATGTGTACCATGGACTTGGACTGTGATACTCTATTCCCTGCTTTCATTACATAGCTTCCTGATTGCTATGGATAGTAAACTGTGTAGAGCTGGTGAATATAGCTTGCTCTGGACTCCTCTCACAACACCAGTGCTTATTCCCTATTTTGTGAACTCGGGAAAATGTCTGTCAGTCTATTTATGGTTTCCCCTCAAATAGCAGTGCCATAAGGACTACATCTGTTCATTCTTTAATACCAAACTTGTATTCCATATCTATCTCCTTCGATCCTCCTCCACCCCACTCCCTTCATCCACTCAAATGTACGTAAGACCACACATATTCTTCCAACTGAACTATATCAGGACCCTTATGTCCTAACCCCGAGGCCACCATCTTTAATTGCTGAAATTATCACTCTCCTCCTGCACAGCAGCTAGAGTGGCCATCACTTTTGCACACTGAAGCTATGTAGGATCCTGATAATTATCATGAAGTTACCACCTTTAGACAAATAATTGCTCTGCTAACATGCTAAACTTTACCATTTATAGATCGCAGGTAAATTACTAAATTGTAATAACTTGAGAAGGACGACTTTAATCTTCTAGAGCATGAATCCCCTATGAAAATTTTACCAAGCACAACTCAAAGATTAGCTGATAGTTCTTTGGAATTTCTTAACAAGATATATGCTTGCTGTAGGTCAATGGTGAACTGCATTACACTGAACTCGACAAGCAGAGTAGTTTTAGCTAGTTGCCGCAATGCTTTTACAATGGTTGGTAATCTCCTCCATGACTTCATGCAAATTTTCCTTATACATGTGAGCAGTCATTAACTTTTGGTTTGTTCTCCCTTTGTTTGAACGTGATGAATTTGAAGGTTGCAAACCTTAGCTTATACGCAGTTGCTTTTGTCGTGTTCAATATCGTCGGAGCAGGGACACCTGCTGCTGTTGAAAATCAGGTGTGTAACTTTTCAGTTGTTGCTCTATTTATTCTAAACTTTCTTTTGGCTGTGTTCTCATTACTTTTTGAATGATCAGTATCGTTGGATTGCATATATATCAATCTTCATTGGAAGCTGCTTCGTCGTCGTGTTTGCTATCGGAACCAAAGAGCCAAGGTCTGCACATGTCTTATTTCTCTATTTTTGAGTGAATGCGTTGACTGCATTAGTTGCTCGGACTGAATTTTCATGAAAATGCAATTGTTTGCTATTTTTTTTATTGCTTGGATGAATTGGGGATAAAATCTCTTTGTTTGAGAGTTTTGATGGAGCTAACCTTTAACGAGCTTAGGCATTCATCAAAGTTGTTCAGATTTTCTTTCTCCATAACAATATAGCTTCATTTGTGTAAAACCCAGATGAAAAATAAAATTCCATCCTGAAGAATAAATTGGGTTACATAAAAAAAAAAAGGGAACTATGCTAACTTCAAAATGGGAGATTGCTTTCAAGTACCTTGAGCTGTCAGTTTAAGGGGGTAGTTTTTGATAATTTTCTGCTTAGATGTTAACTCTAGTATTTGCCTTTCTTGGGCAGGTTGAAACTAGAAGCTCATGTTAAAGGTTATGTTAGAATTTCTTGGATGTATTGGTTTAAGAAAATTTTATATCACCAAGTTGCTCTTGTTTACGTGCTTACCAGACTTGTGACTAATGTCTCCCAGGTGAGTATTATTTCTTTTGAATTTAGCTCTTTTCAATAGCTATTACAATGATGACATGGCCTTTAGATGAGATGGTCACACACTTCAACATGGTATCAGAGCAGGCAGAGGTCCCATATCAAAAAGAATTTTCACGTGGTTGGCCCATGAAAAAAAATCAGGGCCGCACATGAGGGGGCGTGTTGAGAATATAATTAAATAATAAAAAGTGTGCTCTCTCTAACAGCTTAAGCTTTTAGATGAGATGGTCACACACTTCAACAGAATCATTTTTCCTAATCATTTACTTGGTTTTATAACCGATAGAGTTCTTGTAATTGTTTGCATTGCAGGCATTTCTAGCTTTCTATGTGATCAATGACCTGCAGATGAGTCTATCTTCAAAAGCTTTGGTATCTTTCTGAGCATTGTTTCCGTTTAAAATAAAGACCTTTTATGTGAAGAGAAGGGCTAGGGAAGAAATACAATACTAATACTTGTTCCTTCTTTAATTGATGTGGATAGGTCCCTGCGATCATCTTTGTCTGCAGCTTCGTTGTATCCGTCCTGCTACAGGTCCATACAGAACAGAACTTTTTCATCAGTTCTATCTCTGATTTTCCAGAGCCTCTTTTTTTTTGCCTGTCCTGTTTCTCTGATAGTTGTATTATATGCAGGAGATTAAGTGGACAAGCCAGCGATTGAAGGGCTTTTATACTGCAGGAGGTCTCCTTTGGGTACTTTGTGGCATAGGAATACTCCTGCTTCCAAGAAACATGAATGCATTTATGTATATATTGTCGATATTCATTGGCATAGCAAATGCCTTGATAATGGTAAGGTTAATGTTCTATGAGCTTAGCTTGATATCAGGTCTTGAAACTTTATCCTAGCAATTTATCCTGTTACAGCATATCTATTTTTTGCATTAAACTTCTATAGAACACAGATGGGTGGGTGGTCAACCATAAGGCATCAATTATTAATTGAGTGAAAAGTTTAAGCTTTGGTTTATTGGTCCATATATTTTTTGTTTATTTCTGCTGACATAGGCTAGAGAGGTGCTCCATGCAATGGCTTTATCAACTACTAGATTGTCAATACTTTCTATTAAAGCATGATCAGTACCATTTTGAAACAGCTCAGGCGCTCATTAGGTGCAAAATTCATTTATGATAAATTTATATGGACCAAATACTCTTTCAAACATTGATTGACTCTCTGTGTGGTTAACCTAATTGTCACCTTTTATATGTGGATATAATTATCTCCTTAGAAAGGCAATTTTCCATTTATTTCTTAATGATATTCTTTTAACAAGGAACTCTATTATTGTGGTGTTTGCTTAATTTTTGGCACTTATTTGACTTCTATGAAGTTCCTAACACTGGAGAGTGGGCAATAATATTCTGAACTGTGGAATTTGGTTTAGCTACATGCCTTACAAACATGTATATAGTTTCTATTATTCCATGAGGAAGCCAGGCTCTTGATTGTGTCATGGACTGGGGGAAATAGTGGAGGAGTGTGATTTATGATACTCGTTTTATCGTAAAAACATGCCCTGTGATCATTAAGCCTACAATTACAATCTTCATGTGAACCTCTTTCCCATGTGATTTAACAGGTAACTGGAGTGGGCATGCAAAGTGTCTTGGTTGGCCGAGATCTCAATGGCTGTGCTTTTGTGTATGGATCATTGAGCTTTATGGATAAAATGATATGTGGGGTTGCCTTGTTCATTCTCGAGTCATATCAGAGTAAGTGTTCGGTTCCATATCTCTCTGTTATCTCGGTCAATGCACAGCTTCAATGCAAATTCATTCTAATTTTTCAACATCCATTGTTGAGCGTGTCTGGGGAAAATTAGTGAATTAGCTCCACCTAAATTTCATTAATGCCTTTTAATCTGCAAAGAACTTTTTGCTTCACCCTCTTATTTTCATCATCCCTTATAAACTTCTAGCAGAGATCTGCTTTTCTTTACTATAGACTTATTACCATAAAGTTTCTGTTAAAATCTGTAGTAAGGTACGGAATTCATTTCCCTTTTCTTAATTAGATTATTTGTAGTTTCCTTTCATCGGACAACTCTTTATTTACTTTGGCAATTGTCACCTTTTTATGCAGGATCCACTCCGGAACTGCACAACTGCAGTCCGAGTTACCATTTCTTCTCCCTCAATCGGTATGCACTAGGTCTCGTTCCAGCAGTTTGTGCACTCCTTGGTGTGATAGTCACCTGCAGTATGAACCTCCAGACACCCATATTGGTCCCTCTGGAAGAACCTCTATTGGGTTAACACCTAAATGCCGATGATCTTATAATCAAGTCATGTCAAAAGAAAGGGATTCAAGCCTTGCTGATAGATATGTTTTTATAAAGATGATTTTTTTTCAGCAGACACCAGTTAGCTCAAAGATCATTCAGAACATTCATTCCATTGGTAATCCGCTTAGCTTCTTTTCGGGCAATTTCAACCAACTTAGGATTATTTGTACATATTCTGATTTGTATCAGTACAATGATATGCAGAATAATAGTCTTGAAATTAAATTGTCAAAAATGTACAGAGCTAGAAAGATGTTCTTGCTGTAGAACTCTTGAAATATGATGGTATTAGTTTTCTTCTTCTGGCTTAAATATTATGTGTGCACTTTCTTTTATTATTTATGCTAAGAATATGCAGTCATGTGAAAAACTATTGAAGTGACATGTAACCAGAAACCACTTGTAATAATTGATTAATATCTAGCAGATTGACTTTGCATGGAAAGAAAGTGACTGAACCCTGTTGTTTGCTAACAAATTGCAAATGGCACTAAACATTTTGGTCACACAAAAAATGAAAAAAATCGCTTGATTTCTATTAAATGTCTCGTAAATGTTCAAAAACACCATGAAAATTCTCGAGGCTTCACCTGTTGCTCCCCCAGGTACTTACGGAGGGTCCCCAAAAGGTTTCGAAAAAAAAATTGACCGGAAACCATATCACCAAAATTATTTATGGGCTAATAGACACGAAAAATGAGAAAAATCGCCTATTTCCTATTAAATGCGTCGTAAATGTCCAAAAACGTCGTGAAAATTCCCGAGGCTTCACTGCTGCTCCCCGGGGTACTTACGGAGGGTCCCCAAAAGGATTCGGAAAAAAATTGACCGGAAGCCATATCACCAAAATATTCATGGGCTAACACACACAAAAAATGAGAAAAATCGCATAATTCCTATTAAATGACTCGTAAATGTCAAAAAATGTAGTGAAAATTTTCGAGACTTCACCTGCTGCTCCCTTGGGTACTTACGAAGTGTCCCCAAAAGTTTCGAAAAAAATTGACCAGAAGCAATATCACCAAAATATTCATGGGCTAACACACACGAAAAATAAGAAAAATCGCTTAATACCTATTAAATATCTCGTAAATGCCCAAAAATGTTGTGAAATTTTCGAGGCTTCACCTGCTGCTCCCCGGATACTTACGGAGGGTCCCCAAAAGGTTTCGGAAAAAAATTGACCGAAAATCCTATCACCAATATATTTATGGGCTAACACACACGAAAAATAACAAAAATTACCTCATTCCTATTAAATGCCTCGTAAATGCCCAAAAACACCGTGAAAATTTTCGAGGCTTCACCTGCTGCTTCCCCGGGTACTTACGGAGGGTCCCCAAAAGGTTTCGCAAAAAAATTGACCGAAAGCCATATCACCAAAATATTAATGGGCGTTGACACAGAAAAAATGAGAAAAATCGCTTAATTCCTATTAAATGTCTCGTAAATGTCCAAATGTGTGTCTAATATAGAAATTTTAATGGACAAAATACTAGGATATGTTTGGAAATGAGATATGGAATTATGATTTAAAATCAAATTGATTCAAAGTTAAAGTTTTGTTTGGACATACAATTTGAATTTTTTAAAATGTATTTTTTTCCCTCGTAAATATGAAAACCCCACAAGTTGTGAGAACTATCAAGATTTTCTCCAATTCTTGTACAATCTTACCAAATGAGCAAACCATAGTTCATAAACAAGATATCAGAATATCCTAAGACGCTGCACTGATAAATCACATATCTTTATATTCCTTTTATAAATAAATGTTTGTAATTACAAACTCTCAAATACATATAATTTAATAAAGATCCACTAGTCACTATAGTAGTAACTAGTTATTTTTTAATATAATTCTCTCACATGGTATGAACAAACTCTTCACTCCGATTGTTGTACCCCATTTTAACTCACGTCAAATAGTGTACAACATTTTTATGATTTCTAAATTATTAACTAACTTAAAAAGTCGTCACCTAATTATTTAAGGGTGAATTAGGACACCTAAATATTAACTAATGATGCTAAAGTTGACTTCATTTTAAGGTCTATTAAACATAAGATTTTAGGTAAGGGTTCTAGTTATCCTAAAGGGAAGAGGTAAGGCACCCTTTAAGATCCGTTAAAAATGATTAATCGATCAAACTTAGATTAATTAGTTTTAAAAGAAAGTGAGTGCTAAAGAACTTGAAAAAGCCGTAAGTTGAAAAATATTTTAACATTTGAAAACTCTTTTATATTTGGAAAGATTGGCTTGTGCCCCTTTTTTAAAAAATAAAATAATAGATGATCACTTGTTTAAAATAAAATTGTTGTACAAAAGTATTTGCACCAAAACATATTAAAATATGACTCATGTTCATGGAATAAGTGCATGCTTTGAAAAATATTTTTTATAAGTAGGTTGGCCTTAAAATAAAATGATGATGCCTTTTTTTTTTTAAAAAAAAGAAGATACCGTAACTATAAAAGTTTGTTTCTAACTAGAGGTACCCAAACCCAAACATCTATATGAGGTTAGCTATATGAATTCGAAAGTAAGAACACATTCAAATCACATAAGAAAGTTTAACATGTAAAGAAAAATAAGCAGGTAAATAAATGCTAAAAAAAAAAAATAAGTAGCCATGAGTGACTCAAAACGAGTTCCACTTGCTTTTGTCGCTATTTGGATAATCTAAGATGTCGACTCCATGTGCGAGTATGATGGTAGCATCAAGTCTATGAGACTCGGAATATTTGCAAGAGTCCCTAATTGAGACTCCATTTTTGCTCCCAAAGTTTTCATGTAAAAAAAAAAAGAGAAATAAAAGGATTAGAAATGCAAGTAACTGTTAGGCGAAGCAAATATACATTTCAATTATTTAATTCCAACACAGATACCTTTAACAGTAAGCATGGAGTGAATTGTAACACCTAACTAACTTATACATTCTTCTACAAGAAGAAAAGAAAATTTCTTTAACTATATATTCATGAGCATGCTTACAGTGAATAAATATCTCATGCTTTTAAATTAAGCCAACGCCATTATCATTAAATGACCACAACACATTAGACAAGAAAAGAAAAGCTTCACATGGATACAATATATAAACAAATATATTTATTTAATGTCTAAAGCCTATTTAGTCAACTATCAAAAAGCTCTAGGCAATATTATGGAGTTAAATGTATAGCAAGTTTGGGTTCAAATGTATAATGATAAAAGGAAACTAAAGCTCAAACTATATATAATATTTACAAAGTAGTATTCACGAGTCAAATTAAAACCAAATGTGAACTCCACAAGCAAGTTTTCTTTCCGAAATATTTTAATGCATACTGTTGAGAAAGAGAAAAAAAATAAAAAAATAATAATAATAAAGCAATAAACTTTAGCACAGAGATTTTCTTTTTTAAAATTATTTTAACATTCATTGGCAGGTTTAAGCACAAATAAAGCCATAGCTTCTAAACACTGAGATTATTAAGAGCCCGTTTGGATGGGATTCTAAGTTAGTCAAACAAGCTTTTAAATCAATTTTTGACTTATTAGAGTGTTTGACAATTAAAGAATAACCTAAAATAAGTTAAAAGTAGGGTACCCCTACTTATTTTTTTTAACTTATAAATCATTCTACTTTAATCAAGTATATTACTTTTTTACCCTTAATTCTTTTATAATGTTAATAACTTTAAGGATATTTCAGACATTTTAATTTTAAAAGTGACTTTCAACATTTTTTTTGTCAAAAACATCAATAACACATAATTACTTGTTTTTTAAAATGATTTTAAAGTAACTTTTTAAAAGTTATTTATTTTAAGTCAATCCAAACGAGCTCTAACAAATGGAGCAAGCTTGTATTCAATTTCTCTGCATATAAAATAAATAATAAATATATCTATAACATGATTCTGAAGACAACACAATAATCTTAAAACAAGAAGAGAGAAAATAATGTCGGTCTATCACCTTTTTTGGGAGCAATGAACGGGGGATCTCGATCTCGGTCTTAGATCCACTCGCTAACTCGGATGACCACCGACAATGGTCGACATGAATACACAAACTATTGCTGCGACTGGCAAGTCAAAGAAAGAGGTAAAATACGAAAATAGAAGAGCTGGTTTAGAGGAGAAATAAAAAATTTCAGAGATGATGGGGCGGTCAAAACTTCAAAAAAAAAAACCTCTCCAAACAGACTCTGTTTGCAAAATATTTATAGAATGGAATTAGGGTTCTTGATTTTGGGCGGGATTTTGAAGTTCAAATTTAAAAAATCATCAAAAGTATCTCTTTAAATCCGAACGTTGGAGCTTCAAATAGACCTCACGTCATTTGGTCAAATTTGACTGAGTTTGTAAGAGTTTTTCTTTGGATTCTTCCCAAAATTGTGAATTTTCACCATCATTTTGAAGATAGACTTCTGTTAAGGACAATAAAGGTGAAAAATCACACCAAAATGGGATGACAAAGTTTGCAATGGCTTGGGGGAAGTTGCTTTGTCCAAAGTGGAAAGAAGAGGAAGATTTGTTGCAAGACCTAGCTTCTGAATAGATAGAAATTGGGCTGAATATGGCTTAAACATTTGGGCCTATTCAAGGTAAATTGGGCTACTTTTTGAACTAATTTAGATGGCTTTGGGCAAGGAAGATTTGGCAACCCAATCTTCTTTAAATTAATTCTTTCGAGCTTCTATTTAATAATTAGCATAACATATAATTTGTATGTAGAAAATAAAAATATTAATATTATAACTTTTCGCTAATGATTTAGAAAAATATTAAGTTATAACTAATTTAGTAAGTAAGAAACTTAAAATAAGATGACGGCAATAGAAAGTTTAAAATGTAGCTTTATTACTAACTCTAAAAGAAAACGTGACGACCATAAAATTCATAATAATAAGAATAATAATAACAATAGTATAGTAGTAACTCGTAAATATTATAGAAATTAGTGGTAAAAATATTTATTAACTTAGAAGCTCAAAAAATGTAATTTGAAGAAAGGAGGGTCAAAATTGGGTGTCAACACCGATCATGAGTCTTTTTTTTTTATAAAATTAAAATATTGAATTTTTTTTACAAAATATAAACTTATGGATTAAATTTTTAAAATCACGATTTGAAGTCTCACACCTTGCTTTTTGAAATTTTTGGGATCGCATGTCCATACGCCTACGAAGTGTACAAGATTACATGTCCAAATGCCTACGGAGTAAAAGAGTAAAAGTGAACATAGAGAACATTCCCTCGAAGTGAAATCATATTTGATCATAATATAGAAAGGAAACGAATATTATAGTATTATAACAATATTGACAATAACAACAAATAACTAATAAAATTTATTTTAATTTTAGTGAACAAAGTTATTTAATATATGTGGCTGATGAATGATAATAAATATCATGTGAAAGTGTAGGAAACAGTCTCAGACATTACAATTATAAGAAAAATAACAAATGACTAAATAACATTAATAACACTAATAAATAATAATCTACACTGTCGAAAAAATTATTCACAGCTAGAAAAAAGTGAACGAAATCACAAGAGACATTATTTCATTAATTTTTTTTAGCATCTATGCAAAAATATCAAGAATTGTTGTGATAAAGTAATGATATTATAATTCTCTAATTCGATATCAATTATGGCTAAAGAGATTCTAACTTCTAACCATGAATTTTATCTTATTTTTATATTTGTTGAGCCAAAAAGCTTCGTTAGCAAACTGTAAAATCTAAATAGTCTGTATACTCATATTCATTACTTATTATTTTGTTATATATATATATATTGTGTTTATTATGTATAACTTTTATTAAATAGATGTGCTTAATTGGAAAAATAATAAGTAAAATTTTGATTCTACAAAGCAATACAAGTTGAAGTCATGTCAATTATGTATTAGGCCTAAAAATATCATGTAACACTTTTTATGTTAATTATGATCATGCTTAAAATCACAGTTTTGAGCGTATGTAATTACTTTTCATTTAACATATTTGAATTTCACATTAAAAAAAAAAAGCATAGCAGTATAAGTAAAATAGTCCAAATTTAGCCAAAAAATTGCTTCAAACTATATTCTATAACATTACTCTTTTTCATTGATTAATATTCGCTTGACTTATAATAAACCAAGTATTCATTAAAAAATGCTTATTTTGGAGACTTAAAGTATTTTGTCAAGTTTGTGGAAAAAAATTAAATATTTTATTTAGTAAGATGAGTTATATTCCATAATATGAAGCTAAAGAAAGTAATTATTGAATAGCAAAAAAAAAATTTGTTTATTTTTAGAATAAAAATTCCATTTGACTAGAAATTATATTTACCTAATTATCTCCATGACAGAACAAAACCTAACATCACGTATACTATCAGTCTATCACCAAATGTATAAGCAATGTCTAATAAACATACCTAATTTCTCTATTTTATGAAATTTAATTAAAAAAACTTAAAATCTTTAATTAAAGTTTGGTGGAGACGTGGAGTAAATATTTCTATTCATTTATATACTTAAAATAGTAAAAAAAATTAAAGTGAATCTTTATATATAATACTAAACCACTATATACGAAAAATTCGCCACAAAAATAAACAAAGTCCTTCATATTTTTAATTCTACAAAAAAATATTGTTGTTACCTATATTTCTAATTTTGTAAAATAAAACGTAAAATAATATATAAAATATAAAATAATAATACATAAACATAAAATAAAAAATTTATTATATAAAAATAAAAATAAAAAATAAATTTTTTGAATGAAACTTAACCAAACTTATGAGATATGTACTTAATTAATTAATAAGAGATATATTGGTAAATATGTATATATGGAAGTGATATTTTTTTTCAGCTTCTTCCAACAGTAGAAAAACTGCTTCTGCTTCCATTTAAAAACAGTTTTAAGGATTTGCCAAACACTTAACTTTTCAAAAAAAATATTTTTTTTTCTCAAAAAAACATTTTTGGTCTCCCAACAGCCACGCCAAACAGGCTCTAAGTATTCATTAAAAAAATGCTTATTTTGGAGACTTAAAGTGTTTTGTCAAGTGTATGGAAAAAAAATAAATATTTTATTTTAAAATGAGTTATTTTCCGTAATATGAAGCTAAAGAAAGTAATTTTTGAATAGCAAAAACAAAACTTGTTTATTTTTAGAATAAAAATTTCATTTGACTAGAAATTATATTTACCTAATTATCTCCAACATCACGTGTACTATCAGTCTATCACGTGTACTATCAGTCTATCACCAACACATGTAAAAGCAATGTCTAATAAACAACATACCTAATTTCTCTATTTTATGAAATTTAATTTAAAAAATTTAAAATCTTTAATTAAAATTTGGTGGAGACGTGGAGTAAATATTTCTATTCATTTATATACTTAAAATAGTAAAAAAATTAAAGTGAATCTTTATATATAATATTTTTTCTTAATTTGACATTTGATATAACCTTTGAAACAACTTGATCAAATTATTTTAAATTACATTTACTTTATATTATTTCCTAACATGAAGACCAATAAAAACTTTCTTAAATAAGTAGATCAAATAAAAATGCTATTATGGGAAGATTACACGAATAAGCAAACATATACTAGTTAATTAGCTAAGATATCTATAGTTTGAATTAATTACGGCTCGCAACTTACTTTTAACTATAATTACGTCACTTATACATATACAAATACAAATTATACATATGTATATATTCACTTATATGGCAAATATACAAATACAGTTAACCTCTCTCCACTCTCTGCCCCCTCTCGCTCGCCTCTCTCCTCTCTCTCCCAATTTCGCTCCCCTCTCTCCTCCCTCTCTCACTCTCGCTCGCCAGATATACAAATCCATATGTATATTAGTTACATATATACAATTATTTAGCAGATATACATATACAATTCGTCTCTCTGCACTCTCTATCCTCTCTCGCTCGCCTCTCTCCTCTCTCTCAGTCTCGCTCGCCACTCTCCTTATAACATGTAGCTACGAATCATAATTAACAAATTATAGCTATGAAGCATAATTAAAATATCTTGATGGCTATATGTGAAAGTTCCTCTATTTATTATTCAACATATGAATAATTGAGCGAAAAATTATATTAAAGCTTTTTTCTTGAAGCTACTTTCCACCTCAAATAATCTGTTGTTTTCTTCTGTTACTTCATTTTTCATTTCTTTTTTTGAAAGTATTGTTTTGTTACTTTTTATATTCTCTATATATAGGACTCAGTAGCAGATCCAAATTTTCAAATAAAATGAATTAAAAATTCGATTTTTTTACATGGTCGATAAAGAGTAGATCGACAAATTTCGAGGGCTTTCTCTCGCATTTTCTCTTCTTCTTCTCTTGCCCAGGAGAACAAAAATACAAAAAAAGGAAAGGGCTTTTGTGGGTTGGTGTGCAAAAAAATTTTCAGAAATTTATTCAAGATTATATATTGGGTAAAAGGAAAATTGATTCTTGAAGTTGAAATTTTGATTTTGAAGATTAGTTGTACGAAATGAGTTCGGATCTGATAGCTAACACACATGGTAACCTGGATGAGCAGATTTCTCAGCTTATGCAGTGCAAGCCTCTTTCTGAGCCTGAGGTCTTTACTTCTCTTTTTTCTGGATCTGGGTTTCGTTTTTTTTTTGTTCCCAGATGGATGAAATTTATTTACTTTTAACAAAAATATTTTCTTGGATCCAAATTGTGGTTCCAAGAAACACAAGCTGATGTTTCTGATTTGTTTATCGGGATCCAAATTGTGGTTCTTCTTCTAGTCTTGCATTTGGAGTTTTCAAGTGACTTTAGATGGGTTTCTTGAGATCTCTGTGTATTCTCATTGGATTCTGAACTTCTTGTGAGTCATTTCAATGTGATTTTTTTTTTTTAAAAAAAATTCCATCTTTTGACTATGAGTTGAGTCTGTAAAAGGAAGAAAATGCTTTTCTGTGTGCTGATTGTCTGGAGCTAGTTTGAGTAACGTAATAATGATATATGTGTTCTGTGTGGAGTAGTAGTTGTTTATTACTTTGATGGTATGCAAAGGGTTCAATCTGTTCTGTTGATGTAATCTACACCGGAGTTTTGCTGGTATATAATATTCTGTTCTTGGAGCTTGCAGTTATTTCAGTTCTGCTGATAGACGCTTAATTGTTTGCAAATTATCACTTTGAGTGTGATGTTTCATCTATTGTTTCTTTATTTTCTTTCCTGTATTAGTGTATGCTATCTGTATTAAAAGGGTATTGACAGCTAATCTTTTCGTTCTCTAATTTAGGTTAGAGCATTATGTGAGAAGGCTAAGGAGATACTAATGGAAGAAAGTAATGTCCAGGTATAAACTTTTACGTGCTCACAAATTTTCTGTTGCTTGTGCTGTGTTCTAAAATTACTACCAAGGTGTAGGCTCGTCTCACTGCCCATTTCCCCGTCTTTTTGAGAAGGTATATCTATAGTGGTTATACTGGGGGTACACTTGTGTAGCAATAGATGTGCTTTTTTTTGATTTTTTACCCTATATAAATAGGGCCATGGTTTGTGATTTAAATATCATAATATGTGTTTGCTAATGTATCTGCTTGCTTTTCTTCTTGTCGCCTTCTTTCATTTCAAGATTTAAGTGGTGACTAGTTGTTCTTGCCCTAGTGATAAGAGTATTCTTACCCCGTATCCTTGCTATTGTGTTTGCATTGATCTATGGATTTCAGCTATAAATGTATGTCTCCTTCATGAGATTATGTATTTATATCTGGTCTGATTTTGATTTATTTCCTAATTTTTGCTTTGCAGCCTGTAAAAAGCCCTGTGACTATATGTGGTGATATCCATGGGCAGTTCCATGATCTTGCTGAGCTTTTTAGGATTGGTGGACAGGTAATTGCTAATTTCTTCTTGGTGTGTGTACCTTTATCACTTTTCTGTGGTGGATGTCGGATAAAGACATTTGTTTATGTTCACACATAAGAAAAAAATGTAGGAATAAAAGGCAAAAGATTGTCTGGGGATTGGAGAGAGTTGACTGGATCAGAAAGGAAAAAAACTAATTGGCCAATACATAAGGGCCCCCTTAAATTTGCCACGAGCACCAAAGGGTGTGGCCCAGTGTCAATGAAGTGGGTTGACGATCATGAGGTCTCAGGTTCTAATATCAGCAGAAACAAAAAAAACACCCGAAGTGATATCTTCCCATTTGTTCTAGCCTTAGTGGACAAAGTTACCTGATATCTGTTGCTGGTGGGGGGTGATAGGTATCCGGTGGAATTAGTCGAGGTACCCAAAGCTAGCCCGGACACCATGATTATCAAAAAAAAATTGCCATGATTTTTCATTTTGAAGCACTCCCACATCATTAAAAATATACCTATTAAACAATATAAAGTGATGTGGCATAGTTTGTGCAACACACTTTCTCTTCGAGCGTGAAAAGCCAAAAGAAGTATTATTTTAGTTGTTTTTTTGTCTTCTCCTTATATCTCTAGCCTCCATTAATACCTCCACCTTCGCCTGTCTCCACTGTCACCACGACCATTCCCCTTTCCTTCATCGATTGAATCCTGGAGAATTTAGTAGAGTAATTAAGACTAAATTAGCAAAACTACACCACGGGCCAACAAAAATCACTATTTGCATTTTCAAGTTCAATTGTATTTGTTTCTATTGTCATCTGAAATGCCTGAATCATGAAATACTATATGAGACAATTTAATTTAACAGAAAAAATAGAACTATCAAGATCTTCACGAAACAAAATAATGGTAAAATTAGATAATCACTTTGGCATCTAACATAATAACCATCGGTCTGGATATAGGTCGAATACTAGAAAACAAAGAAGCCGTGGACTAAAGACATACAGTTAGTATAATTATCTAGAGGAAGGAGAGAGCAGTTAATGAGAATAGCTAATAGCACTAATGAAGCACTACACAAATCATAATACTGACACTACTCTCTCTAAGTTCCAACTGGTATAACAATTGGGATTGGGAAGTGAGAAGAATACGGGGGAGGGTTTATGGGTGGGCTGGAGACGATGGAAAGGGCTGGGGTTGATGAACACTAGTATAACGATTGAGATTGAGAACTGGGAAGAAGATAGACAATGGGGGTGGGGGGAGGATTATGTGAAAAATAACATTTCCTTTTTATTTATTTTTAATTCAAAAATGTTGTTTTAATAATATATGGGTCCAAATGCCATGTGTCTTCATTTTATTGGATACTTATCCACATCAACCGCGTGTGAATGACACACACTTGATTTTTTTGGGTGATTATCAGTGACGTGTTCCATAGAACACTTTGGATTTACCTTGAGTATCTAATAGAAACAAACTCTAGTAAGGTGCCAAAATGAAAAATCGTGTTAACTTTAGGGCGGGGGGGGGGGGGGGCTTATGTATTTGGGCAAACTAATTTACCTGTCAAGATGCAACTAGTTCAGCCTAAGAGCACAAACCTCTTACCAAATGCTGTTAAGTTGGAGGTGGTTAATATGCAGTGTTAGAGCATCTATACTTGCATTATCAAACAGCTGGCTTCTTATGTTTGTATCGTGAGGTTCTCTAAGATATGATAAAACAGCCTGATGGATATTGTGAATTTGGCCTTCAGAGATAAGATATAACTGTGACTTTCTGTTGCCTATTTTTTGAACAATCTTCGATTCTCATTAAAGGAATTTTATCCATGTAATTTTCATGTTACCTTTAGTATATTTCTAATGTATTTATTACACAGCTGATCGTGTTCTTATTCCAGTTCAATTTTTATATTGGCAGTGTCCAGATACAAATTATCTGTTTATGGGTGATTACGTTGACCGTGGATATTATTCGGTTGAAACTGTTACTGTAAGTAAATAAACAATGTCTTAATATGCTGCATTTGTGACATATTTTCACGTGAAATTCCTAATATAGTAAAATTTTCTCTCTATTAATATTTTTGATGAAGACAGCTGCATTCTTATATTTGAATTAGTGATAAAAATGAGTGCCAGAATCATGTCATATTGAGATTTTTTTTTACATGAGTTTTTGACCGGTTATTGATTATTCGTGTAGTGCTAAGTTGCTCGGACTCATCATTTTTGGTGCTGCACCCTTGTCGACACGACATGGGTGTGGGATCCGTGTCCAATTTGGTCAACCGATTTTGGGTACTTTGACCAAAATCGATGGGGAAAGTCCAAACAATTTTAATGATTTTTGTAATCAATACAAAAGCTATGGTGAAATTGAAAAAAATGGAATATCTTTTATATAGAATTTCTATGTCACTCCTTTTCCTTTAATCTCATTCCAAGATTTTCCTCAAGTTCTCCTCATAATATCTCATAATTTAGGTTTTATAACTGTATTTTTAGATATTTTAATTATTTTTAGACGAATCCCCGCACCCGTATCCATACATGGATCCATATCCCCGAATCTTAAAAATCAGATCATGAAGGATCCGACCTCTGGATCCGCACCCGTATCGGACACCCGCACCCGAGTCCGAGCAACTTAGATGTAGTGTATAGTAAGCAGGTGGTAAAAAACAAACTGAATAATACCTTCACATGCTTTTTTCCTGCTTTTAATTAAAGTTCAAAACAAATTATCTTGTTTTAACTCATTTCGATTTTTAAGTACTTACTGCTAGATTAAATTATGTCTAACTCCCTTCGATGTGATCATCTGTCCAAACTTCCATTATTTATCTTAGTACTGGTCAAGGGATGCTGACTAAAAGGGACATGCGGAGTATGTCATATGATTGTTCGATATCTTCTTGATTTTTGTCTCTTAAACAACACAGGGCCTTTTCAGTTTTCATTGTTTATAATAGCATCTGATCAATTAGGATGAGACCTGCATTTATCTGAATAGCTTCTGGTATAAATTGAGTAGCTGAAGAATTCGTGTAATCTTGGTTTTACAGCTATTGGTAGCTCTGAAAGTGCGTTATCCTCAACGACTAACAATTCTTAGAGGAAATCATGAAAGCCGACAGGTATGAAGGAAAATATTTTTCCAGAGTTAATTTAGTACTGTTGAGTCCATTGTTGCATTTTGGCTTTCTGGTCTTTTCATCCTCCTCATTGGAGCTGAAGCAGGTGTCTGGTTGGAATTAGTATTTGAATAATTTATCTTGCTGTCTTACTTATAGGTTTGTTTTCCATTCTAGTTAAATACTGGTGCATGATAGTGAATTTATTCCTCTTAATTTTTTATAGTAGTTCTTTTCTTGTTCCTTCCATTTTTTTGTGATTTTATTTTTCCCTTCTTTGCTTCTGCAGTTATTTTTATACGAGTCTTTCCCTCCTAGGTGTTGGGGGTTGTTGGCTGTAGACGGGACGTTGACTTTGACAATTGATTCAATCAAAGAAACTTGTTTCATATAAAAGCTATTCTTACAAGATCTTTATTACACTCCATATATACAATTAATATCTTCTAGCAAAAGTTTTTTGGTAGAGTTTTTGCTTGGTGCTTTGAGTTCCGACTGTGATGCGGGATTTGAGGAATAGTTGATTGATTGCTTTGACTTCCAACCTTACCTCAGCAGTTCTAAGCTTCCATTCATCTTGATTTTTCTCAAAATGTTATTTGCTTAATTTGGCCCAGTTTACCTGTTTTGGGATCACATGTTGGCATCAATTTCCTCCATCTTTTTAGAGTACTTGGTCACTGACAAACTGATGGGAAGAAGATGAGATCCGCGTTCTGTTGAGTGACGATGTAGTATAAGGCTCCCGAGGAACTTGTTATTCTTGTGCTCTTTCAAATTAGACTAATCTCTTTATAAATCAGTTTGCTGAATGTTATTTCCTTAATGCAGATCACACAAGTCTATGGGTTCTATGATGAATGCTTGCGGAAGTGAGTTCTTTAGACTATGGTTTTATATCCAGTTCCAAGTGAATCCTATCTTGCTTTAGTATTGCATAATGTTTGGTAAAAACTTTGCTGATGCCATTCCAAAGATAAGCATGTAATCCCCAAACTAAGTAAAGGTCCTGTGATATATACTTTTCTTATTTGCTGTTCACAGGACATCTATATATCAAATATATCTCTGAGAGAAAAATCTGAAACCTGAAAAGCACCTATCTGGAAAAAGGGGAAGACAAATTTGAAACATTAATCCTTAACATAATAAGTACTCTTTAATAATACTTCATGACTTGTAATTAAAGCTTCCTTACCATTTTTTGATCGACAAATTTAGTGTTTGCTGTTGCATTATATCTCAGTTATTGATTTTTCTCTCATAGTTTTAATGCATTAAGAAATATCATATATTTGTTAAATGCGTGCGAGTACTTATAACCTATTTTATAATGGCACTAGCAAAGACAGGTCCTGCCGTTAGGACTTAGGAGGAGGAGCTTACACTAGATTTCAAAAACACTAACAAGAAAGTTAGGAGCAACTTACAGTAGTTTTCTCAAAAGTCAAAACTAATCACCCTCTTTAAAGTATTGTGATGCATATTGGAACTAGTGTTCAGGATCCATCTCACAGAACTGGAGTAGCATAACCAATTTTGAAGTGCTATTTCTATAACCATTGCACAGAACTAAGTAACCTTCCAGTTTCTATCTTTGAAAGTTTATTGTCATGATTTCCTCATTAGTTCATTCATCTAAAGTTATATGTGCATGGTGCTTATTATTGTTACCCTTTCAGAAATTTGAGTTTGTGGGGGTGGGGTGGAGGTGGAATGGAATTGAAGGTTCCCTTGACCTATAAAATTGCTGCTGGAGACTGTAAATATTCTGTTGTTTGATTTCTTTGTCCTTGCTCTTTTTTTCCTGTTTAAGACTTCTCTAACTGTTAGTATCTGTTCTGCTTTAATTTCAGCAAGCTGAATATTATTGGCCTATACTTAGATCTATACTTAGATATGAAGCTGATTTCTATTGCTCTGGTTGATGGTGTGGCCTTTTGTATATTATCTCCTCCTGTGTAATTCTGATGCCGATACGTAAATCATTTTGTTTTCTTGACAGGTATGGCAATGCTAATGTTTGGAAAACATTTACTGATCTATTTGATTATTTTCCTTTGACGGCATTGGTTAGTTAATCATCACTCTGGTTTAATCTTTACAGTCTCTTAGACCATTTTATCTTAACAGCAATAATGTAGCCTGATATAGCAGAAGCTTGCATCTGAGCTCAAAGATTAAGCCTTTTACCTTGTCTGATAAACTTTTCGTTGCACTACTATATCTACAAAAGTAGCTGCTAAAAATGTCTAGATCTCATCCTTTAGACTAATGTATTAGTTTCTTGTATGTTTTTGGAAGCAATCAAGCACTGCTTCATAGTCTCCTGCTTAATGAGCTGCTTCACTTTTCTTACTCATGCATGCTTCGGTAAATTATAAAGGCCAAACAAATACAATTGAAAGCTTCAAGGAAAGCCATAGAAAATTATCACACCAACTTAGACCAGATAATGTTAGGAGTGTCAACCCAAAAGCCCAACTCTTTAAGCCAGCCAATGTAGAAATTGGATTTGGAGAAGGGGAAGTGGATGATGTGGTGGAGTTGGAGGTGGATTGTTCTGAAGATGGATTCAGAGCTTGTTCCTCTTACAATTCCTTCTTTCTCTTCTTAATGAGACTGCTTTACCAATTTTATATTACGAGGGAGAAATGATGTCCCTGCATTCACTATTTACTCGTTAATTTCTTAAAAATTCAATGCATGTTAGAATTTCCTCATTTATTTAGAAAGGAATAGCAGGGTGAATTTAGTGAGGCCATGAATTCGTAAGAGTTAATAATGGAATAATGGCCTCTTCTTGTTAGCTCAACCTGTGAATACCAATATCGGAAGACATGGCAAGGCTGAATACTTCACCATAGATTAATCTGTACTTAGGTTTTCCTATGTTCTATCGGGCATGTGTAGTGGCTTCAGATTGGCTTGTGCAGTTTCGGAAGATACCATTGATTGTTGATGACCCATTTGATATCTTTTGTGAGCGCACTTGGATGTTTACCATGAAAAATGTATCTTTCAAGTGCAAGAATTCGCTTCCTCCTACTCATGTTGCCAAATATCAAATTCTAGGTTGAATCCGAAATTTTTTGTTTGCACGGAGGACTGTCTCCATCTATTGAAACTCTTGATAATGTAAGAAGTTTCGACCGTGTCCAAGAAGTTCCTCATGAAGGGGCCATGTGTGATCTTTTGTGGTCAGACCCAGATGATCGCTGTGGTTGGGGTATGTCACCCCGGGGTGCTGGATACACTTTTGGGCAGGTACTTTTACTGTATACTTGAGATGTCTTATTTCCCTCCTCTCTTGCTCTCTATTCTTGGGGACTATTTATTCAGATTTTCATCACTTGTCTGTAATTTTACAGGACATATCTGAGCAATTTCACCATACCAATAATCTAAAGCTGATTGCTAGAGCTCATCAGCTGGTTATGGAGGGATATAACTGGAGCCATGTAACTAATTACTTCCTCTTTTTCATTCATCTTGTGATACTTTTCCTTTTTTAAGTACCTTAATTAATTGTAACATCTACTACAGGAACAAAAAGTTGTCACTATTTTTAGTGCACCAAATTATTGTTACCGATGTGGAAACATGGCCTCTATTTTGGAAGTCGATGACTGCAGAGGGCACACATTTATCCAGGTGCTTATCCCTCTGTTCTTTCAGAAGTGCCTCATGTTATAATCTAGTTTGAGTCTTGTATTCCTAGAATTGTTTTCTTGGATTTACTGATACCTTCTGCTGAAATTTTTGAATGTAACTGTGAAATGTAAGGTCTGATTTGGTCTTGTTACGATTATATTTGTGGCTGAACTAATGAAACACCCTAAAAACCATGCCATTTCAGTTTGATCCAGCTCCAAGAAGGGGAGAACCGGATGTTACACGAAGAACCCCTGATTACTTCTTATAAATGTGATGGAGAGCAATATCTGTGGTCTGCCAAGTGCTGGTGTTTGCGATAACTTCCATCTGCTGTGAAGATGTGAGCGCAATTATGGCAAAGCTAATAGGCTGCTCCCGAGAGGTAATCCGAGGATCAAGAGACTTGACCAGGTCCCCTTGGTTTAAGTCATATTCTAACCTATGTTAGGAATATTAGAGTGGGGAAGTGCAGCCAGCAATGGTGCTATGTATGATTTCATGAAGACTTGTTTTCTGTTGTTCCTTTCCATGCTCTGATTTTCAGTCTTAGTGTGATAGTTTTGTCATATGTTGGTTGCAAGGAAGTCTGTTGTGTAAAGTTAAGAATCTACTTTACAGTGTAACTTTTACCTTGTTAATGCACCTCATCCTTTCTGCTAAAATTGGTTTCTAACTCAACTATGTACAGTGTGGAGTTGAGCAAATATGGGTCAATACCCAACCCAACCAAATTTCATGTGGGTAAAAAATGGGTTTGGGTTATTAATGGGTGGGTTGAAAATGGGTTTACCATGTTACATAGTATGTGGTTTTGGAACAAATGATATTCTTTAGTTATGTTTAATAATTTATAACTAGTGTATTGGTGATACTAGATGTCCACTTTTGTTATATAACCACAAGTGTTTTTTTTAATCCTCTTAGAAATAATTCAACAACTCATGACAATATGATTAGTCACAACCATATTTGACATAAATAAAATGTTAAATTAAAGTAGTCTTGAGCAAATTGTTTTTGTCAAATTAAAATTAGTCACAACCCATGCATACATTTATTTATTACAACACACAGCTAGTTTGGGAACCATTTTTTTCTACAAAAATAATATTAATAATGGCAAGAAAACTTGGTTGTTTTCAAAGTTAAATTGAAAGAATACACCTTTCTTTCCAGTACAGAATCTTTTCCTAAAAAGACTATAAAAAATAGATATAATTTCGAAATCATATCTATTATTGAAGCCTTTACTGGAGTATATAGCAAACACTTTTTTGGGCATCACATAACAAAAGGAACACTCCCTAAAAACACAATTCAAAATGGACACTTCGCCCATAAATGGGTGAACTTTCCAAACACCGTTATCTTTCCGTCTGTTCTACTCCAAAATACGACACAAATATTTTAAATGTACTATCACATCTATTTGATACATAAAATGATAAAATCATTAGCAGCTTCTACAATAAAATCGTTAGCTTCTTGCTTCACCAATGCCACTTGCAGCGCCCGTAATTATAGCCACTTTGCCCTCCAACCAGCAGGATGCATGCCACAAAAAACAATAAACACTTGATTAACAACTATGCTACTATTGATACCCCAAACTAAAAATCACAACAGGAAATTTAACTTTAGGTCGTCATTATGATCAAAAACTCACTCTTTGAAGAATTCTATTGACCTTACATAAGATATAAAAAACCCATCTATATGTGGGGTGATCAAACGACTCATCTACATACCACAATTCATCTTTGAAAACAAGATGCGCTCCTACCTGAGGAGGGAAAATGAAAGTAATTAAGAATCATGCGCATGGATGAAAGAGTGCGCTTATAGTCATGTTATGATATTGATGATGAACTAATGACACAATTTGAGAATGTTAACTAATTAATTAACATGAGCTAGAGAAAAGAAAGAAATTAAATAATGTAATAATTAATTACCTGAGCTTATTTGCCATTATAGAAAAGAAGGGAGTAGCTAGGGAACTTTGTCTGCAGCAACTGGTGTTAAATAGCTTGGTTTTTATAGAGGTGTCTACTGGCTTACGCTCCTCTCCCTTGCATCCATTTTTTTTTTTTAAAAATAAAATTTAATAGTGGCCATGACCGTTTTATTGCATAATATGTCTGTACAAAACAGGCCACAAATGTGACCAAGAAAAGAACAACAAGGAACAATTAAAAACACTTTGCTGGTTTCCTTTCTTTGTTGATGATCCTAACTCTACCCTTTGCAGCTGAGGCAATGATGGGGACATTCGTGCTTCTCCAACCCTCCCTCCTTTTGAGCTCCTCTCCAGATCTGAAAACCAAGTCTGTTTCCGACTCTTTGGCCCTCGGCTTTTGCTGGTGACTGCTTTTTGTAAGCTGACATAGTGTAGGCTAATTAGCTTTAATATTCTCACATTTATGGAGCCCTGTGTATGGCTAACACTTTCTCTGTAAATATCCTTAATGTGAGACAAGAATGTGCTGTGATACTCCCTCTGCATTAATGTCCAATGTTGTTTATCTTCCTTGCTTTGATTCTCAATGCTGAAAGCTGTGCTTTGTCTATATTTATCAATATCTTGCATTCCTTGGGTAGCTGTGAAAAATTCCTCGCTTTAATTGAAATCTGTTGATCCAGTGTCATGTTAGCTAGCTTGTCTGCCACTTGATTTGCCTCTCTGAAAGTATGTTGTATTCTACACTGTGTAGCCCTTATGTGCTTTCTTATTTCCTCTATCTGATCCATGAGCTTCCAAGGAATCTTCCATTTTTCCAAAACAATATTTCTTAAGCTGAGCGAGTCAGTTTCAAGAATTATGTTTTGTAAATTTAGTTCCGTACACTTTCTTAATGCCATTAGGACTGCAGTAGTTTCCGCCTCCATATTCGTTGTAATCCCCATACATCCAGCTTCTGCATTTATTAAGTCCCCTCTGCTATTTCTGATGCAAAAGGCGTATGAGCTTTCCCCTGGGTTTCCCCTACTAGCGCCATATGTGTTGCATTTTATCCATCCTTGCTCCGGTAATTCCCACGTTACTGCCTTCTAGTGTATCTCAGGTTTATACTTTCTCATCGTGTGTATTATTGCTTTCCATTCCTTTGGCAATATGATCCATGTGTATTTTATTTTCACCAGTCGTTGTACAGCCAGCAGAACCTGTTGCACCATCTGTTCGTAACCCACCTCTTTTCCATGCCTTATGTTGTTTCGCCTCTTCCATAGTTCCCACATCAGTAAGTGTGGTATGGCCTTGTATATATAACATAGCTTTGTTGGGACTAGCTCATTCCACCATCTTTTTATTACCTGTTGCAGTGTTGCTCCATTAATGATGATCCCTACACAAGTAGCAAAAAAATTCCATAGCTTTTGGGCTGTTGGAGCTGTTAGAAAAAGATGAGACATAGTCTCTTGTGAATATATCTCACAACAGTAGCACCTCGATGCCATTGAAATCCTCATCTTCCTCAGATTATCCTCCGTAGAAATCCTTCCTTTTCATACCCTCCATAGGAAAAAAATCGTTTTGAAAGGAACCCATTTTTGCAAATGTTTTCCAACCAATCCTGTTGTGGACTTCTTTTCCTCACCATTTCGAAAGCTGTTTTGACGGTAAATGTTCCACTATTACTTGGCATCCACCATGATTGATCATTATATTCTTGTACCAATTTTGATTTTATGTTCTGGACTATATAATCTACCAGCTCCTCAGACACTAAGCCAAGTGACTTTTCTTTATCCCACTGCCCATTTCTAATACAACTCTTTACTTCAATATCTTCCTCCTCCAATTGTCATACCAAAAGTTGAAGTTTCCTGAGGTAATTTTCCACCCAATTTCCTGCTCTACTTCGTCTCTGACTTCCACCATCTTTTTCCATAAGTGGGAAGCACCTCCGGCCCCCGCAATTACTGGGTAATGCTTCTTGCAGTATTTATTCCACATGAAGGTGCTCCACAGAGAGTCTGTTGATACTCTGAATCTCCACCATAATTTACTAAATAATGCCTTTGTAATTTCGTGTAGGGATTTGAAACCCACCCCACCCTCTATACTAGGAAAACACATATCTTCCCATGCAACCCAATGCTTCTTCCTTTCTCCACCAGTTCCACTCCAGAATTTTTTTGCAAATATGCAATGCATTTGCTCTATGGCTCCTTTTGTCGGATTAATGGCTGTTAGAAGATATATCGACATAGACTGCAGTACGTGGGCTATCAAAATATATCTACCACCAAAGGATAATAGCTTATTCTGCCAGCACATTAATTTCTTTGAAATCTTTCTCAAGCTGTCTTCATACAATGAATTATTCTTCTTCCCATAATATACTGGGCATCCTAGGTATGTGAATGGGAAACTTCCCATTTTTATGCCTGTGAGCTTCCTCAGCTTAATCCCTATTGCCAAAGGTGTTTCATCATGTAAGTAGAAAAAACTTTTGTCCTAGTTTATTAACTGGTCAGACACCTCTTCATACTTCGCTAGCACCCCCATCATTCTTCTAACGGAATATCTATCAACTGATCCAAACTAGATGGTATCATCCGCGTAGGATAGATGGTTGATCTCGGGACTCAATTTTGGCATCCCATAACCCCTGTACCTACTATTCTCATGTAGCTTATTTAATCCTCTTGTTAGTACCTCAGTAGCAATAATAAACAATGTGGGTGATAAGGGGTCTCCTTGCTTTAACCCTCTTGTCGACTTAAAAAAACCATGTGAAACTCCATTCACCAGCACTGAGTACCAATTATTTGAAATTAGCCTCCAGACCATATCCACAATGATCTCCGTAAAACCAAACTTTCTTAGCACCTTTGTTAAAAAGATCCAAGATACTCTATCGTACGTTTTCGCCATATCCAATTTAACCACCACATTGTGCTCTTTTCTTCTCGACTTGATATCTCTTATAATTTCTTGAGCCAGCAAGACGTTCTTTGTGATGCTCCTTCCTTTTACAAATCCCGACTGATTCCTTGATATTATGAGTGGTAAACACTTTGCCATTCTCTCGTGTAACACCCTTGATATAATCTTATTTACAAAGGAGCTCAAACTAATTGGCCTTAAATCCCCAAAGTTTTTGATCTTTTCTCTCTTTGGAATAAGTACCAAGTTAGTGCGAGTAATGAATTTAGGCAGTTGATGTCCACAAAAAAATGCTTTCACCATATTTGTGACATCCTCACTAATAATATCCCAGCACTTCTGGAAAAAATGTCTTGAGAAGCCGTCTGGTCCACTTGTACTATCTTTGTTTAGTTCAAACACCACCTTTTTAACCTCCTCACAGCTAGGAAGCATTGACATCTTTTCATTTTTCTCCTGAGTGATCAATTTAGGAATGATCTGAAGCATATCATAATTTTCATTCTTATTGTCTTCCTTGAAATGCTTCTCAAATAAAACCACAGCTTCTGCCTCTATGTTCTCCATATTGCTGATTGTATCACCGTCTGGAGTTTGTATCTCGTGTATCCTCAATCTCTTCCTCCTCCCTTTCACATAATTGTGAAAAAAAATTGTGTTTATGTCTCCATCCTTGAACCAATTCATTCCCGCTTTTTGCTTCTAGTACTCTTCCTCAATATGCCAATATTTTATTAATTCTGCCTCGACCTTTTTAAGGCTCGTCCTGTTGTCTTATGAAGGTTGGACTTCAAATTGAGCTTCCTGGGCTTTTATGACGTCTTTTAGTGTGGCAACTTTGCGAAAAATATCACCAAAAACCTCTTTACTCCATTTTGCCAGTGTCCCTTTACACTTCTTTATCTTGATTTGAAAGACCAGAAGAGGGCTCCCCACAAAATCCACCTTCCAGTTTTCTTCTATCAGCTGCTTAAACTGTGGGTGTATTGTCCAGAAGTTCAGGAACTTGAATGGCCTCACCATTGGTTCGTCATCTGTATTACATATCACGTGGAGTAGCGTATGATCTGACCCCCTTCGAATTAGGTGCATGACCTTTGATGACGGAAACAGATCCATAAATTCCTGATTCCCCATTACTCTATATAGCCTTTTGAAAATACAATGCTGCTCAATTATGCCATTCCACCATGTAAAATTACTACCCGAGTATTTAAACTCTACGAGATCACAATTATTGATACATTGCGCAAATTCCATAACTTCCCTCTGCATGAATGGTAACCCCCCTTGTTTTTCTTCTTCATTGAGTATTACAGTAAAATCCCCTCCTACCATCCAGGGTTTTTGGTGCTGTTCTGCCACTTCCTCAATTTCATCCCATAGCTCAAGTCTTTCCATACTGTTACACCTTGCATACACCACTGTAAGTAAAAACTCCACGTTGTTACATATGACACTCATGGTTACTTGCTGGCCTGAGTCTTTTATTATCTGGACATTCCATCCCTCTTTCCAAAAAATCCATATTTTGGCCGAACAATTACAAAAGGAATGGTTAAAATCCAGTTTATTTTTGTACTGTTCTAACTCTTGTGGGCCTTGAAAAGGTTCCATCAGAGCTATGAATGAATATTGGTGTCTTCTGTTTAGGTTTATTAATCTATCAAAAGCTTTCTGAGTATTAACAGACCTTATATTCCAGAATATGATTTTTCCAATCATTGATCATTATTGTATGGTTTATCCAATCATTGATCATTATTGTATGGTTTATCCTTACTACTCCTTGTTCTAACTTGAAGAGGGATTTTCTTTTTTCCACTCTTCATGTTATCAATTTGTCTAGGTGACATGTCTCTATTTCTTGTTGCGCTTATCATGTTTTCCTCCAGATCTTCATCTTCTTCGTTCTCCTTTCTCTTTTGTATTTGATCCTTTTGTCAGTTCCTGTAAGTCAGGAATATCCGCCCTCTTTTCACGGCTCCTGTTTGGGATCACTTCATTTATACCCTCATCTAGTTGATCACTATCTCTTCCTGCAAGGGCCATGTTGTAATTTTTGTTTGAGCTACCCTCGTCTTCCACTTGTTTATCCCCTTCATTTTTTTATTGCGATTCTATGACGTTCACCTTGTTTGATGTGCAGTCATCCCCAACTTGTGCATTATTCTTTGCCTCTTCCAATGATTTATTGTTGGTAAATAAATCATTCACCCAACTTCTTGTTGTTTCAGCACTTTTATCCTTAATTTCCTTCTGCTCCTGACCTTCCTTCTCATCTTCTTTGTTATCAGCTTCTTGTTCTGCCAATGCTGCAAATTGATTAGTGTTTCTGCTATCTTTTGTTTGCCCTTCCGGCTTCTTAGACAACACTTTTTCAGGCTTTTTGTTGTCCTGATGCCTTTCTCTCCCGTGCCTCATGTTCCTCCGTTCTTTGTACTAATCCTCTTCTTTGCCCTCTCCCATGTCTCTTCTCAATTGATTGTTTCCGTTCTCCTTGTCTACTGTTTTATTTGATTTATCCTCCTCTTTGCTCGGGTACAATTCCGGATGAATGATATAATATTGCTGGTTGTCATGTCCTAGGATCCTACAATCTTGCAGTATTTTGGGACATAGTCATATTTAATTCACACCCATATCTCTGCAATGTCCCATATCTACTTCCTGACTCCCATGTTTATTCTTTTAGGGAACTCTCTAAGGAGATCCACTTCGACTTTCACCCGTGCACAGCTAGGTCTCGTTTGGTTCCTCGTGGCTAGATCTACTTGTAGTGGTTTTCCCACCGCTGCTGCCAGTGAGAAGATTGACTCATTTCCAAAGAAGTTCGGTGGTAAAGATGGGAAAAATATCTACGCAATTGCCGTCGTTGTTTCTTCCTCCAGATTAAATATTGGTTCCCATTTCAAAGTTCTCATGGGGTAAGTCCAATTCCTATATGCTATGTAAAAGGCTGGCTTTGACAATAGGTTCACATAATCCTCCAGATTTGCCGTTCTAATCAGAATGTGCCTATTACTCAGCAGCCCTATATTGCATTCCCCTTTCAGCTCACATTGTTTTTGGATTAACCTTTGCAGTTCTTGGATGTCAGGCCATCAATAAGAGAATTTCCCAATAACCGCATACTGCAAATTTTCATTCTGTATCATCTGCTCAACTTCCTCTTCTTCCCAAATCACTCTAGGTTCTCCGTGCAGATAGGTGATAGGTTTCATTGGTATGGGTTTCTTATTGACTGAGGGTGGTCGTAAAGTGTCTGCGTAATTCTTTAATGGTGATTCCTGTGTACCCACCTGTGTAATTGGCTCATGACCTGGCGAGTTGGTGGCCATTGCCACCGGAGTTGTGGACCTTTCACGAATATGTATTTCCTCCTCACTAATTAAATTTAATACGGGTAATTAAAGACAGTGACATATTTATGTGATTGACTTTTCTACATAATAAGTGTACGAATAGAAATTTTTTTGAAATTTAAATTGAACGTGTCTAAGAATAGAAACACTTTTTTCATTTCAAGTGCTCGATCAGTACAAGTCATAATTCGAATTATAAATATAATTTACATATATAGGGATTGTCTATATGTATTAATTACTTTACTTTCTTTACTTTACTTTACTAGTGATATAGAAGAGGCCTAAAAAGCACCCATCCATTGTCTTGTCACCTTACCAATATGGGCTACTTTTGATAATTAATAAATTTTTTGCTACTTTACTTTAATCATCATCTACTACTTATATATAAGTGTGGATAACCACACAGGTGGCGGTCAACAGGCCTGCTTCACCTGTGTGGTTCGACACTTCTACTACTTTGCCTACCTTTTTTCCTTTCGTTTTAATTTGTTTGTCTTATTTTTTAATTTTTTTTATATATTTAAAATACATAAAAAAATATTATAAATCATGATAATTGACAACTTAAAATATTTGTAAAAAATCATATAAAAATTCGATTGCTTATAAAATAAATTCGATTGATTCATAAAATTAATCTATCTGTGTCACATAAAATGGGACAAAAGAAGTAACATGTATTATTTAATTTGGAAACTACATAAAAAGTATTGTAAATCTCAATAATTAACAACATTTGATTGACTCTTGAAATTCTATTTGTGGTACATATACTGGGACAAGGAAAGTAACATATATTATTTAAAAATTAGGTAAAAAGTACTATAAATTACAATAATTAACAATTTAAAATATTTAAAAATCATATTAACTTTAATTGACTCTCTAAATTTTATTTATATCACATAAAGTGAGACATAAAAAAAACAGATATTGGGTCGTGCTAGCACGGGCACTTGTGTCTAGTCCTTATATATAAGTGCGAGTCCTCAAATACTACCAAATCAATACATAATCTCCACGTATCTTCTTGGCCGTCCGGGGTATTTTAGGTATTTCACAGTTTTTTGCCTTCCAAAGCCTGCCATTTTACCTTCTCCCTCCCTTCTTACTTTGCCGCGTGTTTTATACACCCATTCAGGAGATCCACACGTGTCTTTGCTCTTCAACATTTTCATTATGGAAAATTTCCCTTTATGGGCCTTGAAAAACAACAGATCCGTTTTGTGCCTAATTCAGAGATGAGGTTTCATTCCAATTCCTCAGAAGCTCGGTTGTATGAATAAAAAGGTACTTTTTTGCTTCATTGATTTCTTGTGTTTCCTATTTCGAAAATTTTTCCTGTCGAATCTACCCAAAGTAATGTTAAAAGTTAAACAAAAAAATGCAGGAGAATGGTATGAGAAAAAGAAAAGGCAGAAGAAAAGATTACAAATGAATAAGAAAAAGTAAAGAGATGAAATGAAAAATGGGACCCACGTATGTAAATGTCAGTTGAAGAGCCCCTCACACAATTGACACTAGTTGTGCCTCCATTGCTTTTTACTTGTCAGATTTTGACTTGACACACCTATTAAGAAAATAATAATTGGTATTGTGAGTTTAACATTTTACACCAATTAATTGATAGAGTCTTAAACATATTTACTCACTACATTTTTCAAAAACATTAACTCAATGTTAATAAATTGATTTGTCAAAAATTATTCTCCCTTAATTTGTCAAAAATGATAAGTAAAAAAGAAAAGAAAATTAGAAAATACTTGACACATAAATAGAAATGAAGGGGGTATAAATTTAAAAAGCATTACCTGAACAGAGAAATAAAAAAGAGAAGGTTTTTTGAACAGTAAAAAGATAGAGAAAGAAATAGGTCTTTAGTCTTTTTTGCAAGAGGTACTTAAAGTCCACTTGGCAAAGTATGAGAGGACCTCACACAAGTATTGTTTGTCGCATCATACTTGTGCCTCTCACAAAATAAAAAATTTCCGCTTGAATATATTACTAAAGTAAAATAGCAAAACATTTATGAATTATCAAAAATAGCCCATGTTAGTATGCTGGCAAGACAAAGGAGAGGTGTGCTTCTACATATTAGTAAAGTAGAATTCTTTTTATGAATTATCAAAAATAGCCCATGTTAATAAGCTGGCAAGACAAAGGAGAGGTGCACTTCTATATATTAGTAAAGTAAAGTAGCAAAACATTTATGAATTACCCACTCCTTTCATAAAGAAAATTAGATTTACTTTTTATTCTTTTTTAAGAAAATAATTTATATCCATCCCCATCTAACCCTCATCTCTTTTTTTTAAAAAAAATATTTTTCTCATGTATTAGATGTATACATATGTTTTTCTACTAACATGCCGAATATAACATAAATGAAAATTTTATGATTATTATTATTAGGTGTTTAGCCATAGATTTTAATTATTATTTTTTTACTTTTTGCAATTTATGAAATCGATACTGAAGATGGGATTGTGTTTGGTTATCATTTTTTTAAAAAATATTTAAAATGATATTCATTTTTAACTTACTTAAATACGACTTTAAAAGTGAAAAGCGAGTTGAAGAACAGATTATAAGATGCTTTTCAAATTTGAAATACAACTTTAAAGTGAAAAAATTGCATTTCAAATTTTAAAGGCCAAACATTAATTTTCATAAATAAAAAATGAGAGGAATAGAAACAAAAATAATTTTAATAGGTAATTTTCAAAATATAAGCCGTTCATAAAATTTAACTCGGATTTTTTTAGGCTCACAACCTTAATTATCTACATGGGCTTTGGCACATTTTAATTTTATTTTCCATAGAGAATTTTTTTTTAAAAAAAATATTATCAAACTCAAAACTTATACAGTAATCACAAAAAACCAATTCAAAATTCACTACTCGAAAAAGAAAAAAGCGTAAACTAATTAAATCAGCTAATCAAATTCCTTAGATCATTCTCCAAAATTAAACCTTTTAAATAGGAGAAGATTTTAAATTATGTCATACAAATATTAGTATATTATTTTTTAACAGGGGCAACCTCATGCAAAGGTAGTTGCGTCATTACGGTATTTTTTTTTAAAAAAAAATTTATGCTCAAAATTTCACAATAAGTTAAATAGGTTTAACGGTGACCAATTACATTCATAAAATGTGATATAAAATCAGGTAATTAAATAGGTAATTTCATAATAAGGCAAATCTGTTAGCCTTAAGTTTCCATCAGAGATGCTAGCAATACAGTTCTAAAAAATCCTGTGGCTCCTTTCTTGCCAAACGAAGTAGATTGTTTTCATAATTAAATTGAAAGAAAGGAGCCTTTCTTTCTTTCCTGTGCAGAATCTTATTCTAAAAAGAGTATCAAAAATAGATATAATTTTGATATAATATCTATTATATATTGAATCTTTTACTGGAGTGTAAAACAAACACTTTTTGGAAATCACATATATAGTCTTTTTTTGTAATGTCCAACAATACTTGTCCACTTTATGAAATGTGGATAATTTTACACTTAGTTCCTAATTTATCCTTATCATTAATTATATTCATTTCTCTATTACAATTTTCAAGGCATTGTATGTATTATATTCAAAGGATAATATAGTAAAATTATCCTTTTGTTTATAATTTTTTAACGAGTGTGCAAAGTAAATAATGAACAAATATTGTTGAACAAAACGAGTATTAAAAGAGACTCTCATGAAAATACAGATCAAAATGGATACTCGCCCACGAATAGACGAACTGTCCAAACATACACCGTTAACTCTACGTGTGTACCACTCCAAAATACGACACAAATATTTTTGACAGTGTGACACTGCCTTCTTCTACAATAATTAAGGCAGTGTCAGAAACAGTTAAAACACAAAGTTGACAAGTCAAACATTGTGAGAAACCAAACAAGATGACACAGTACACTCACAAGAGAGAGAGGATTTATTGTAGCTTCAAAAAAGAACTAAGGCCAACATCACAGCACACTAACAATAGACTGACAATTTATTGTAGCTTCAAAATAGAACTAAGTCCACCATCCACAGCCAAATTTTGACCACTTATGTAAGCAGATTCATCAGTCGCCAAGAAAAGTGCTGTTTGTGCTACATGTATCGTGCTCAACTTAACACCTTTCAAGTGAGCATTTCCATATATTGCTGCTTCAAGTGGACCCGCATCTAACCCATAGGCGTTGCACACAAGGGGCGTCGCTATCCCATAAGGCGACACCCCATTCACCCTAATCCCATGCGGACCTAGCTCACGTGCGGCCGCTTTCACAATGCCTACAACTGCGTGCTTTGACGCAATGTAGGCTAAGGAAGCGGCCCCAGCTAGGATACCCTCTAAACTCGCGTTGCATATAATGGATCCGTGAATTTTCTTATCAACCATGACTCTAGCCGCGTGCTTGACAGCTAACGCGGATCCTCGCGCGTTGATGGCCATCGTCTCATCGAAGGCCATCACGTCCATGTCGAGGACGCTGCAGAAGTTGAGCGTCCCGACATTACTAAACATGATGTCAAGAGTACCATATTTGTCGACCGCGTAAGCTACAGTTTCCTCGACTTGTTTCTCGTCTGTGACGTCACAGTGTCGGTAGGTGGCTTTGTCAGCTCCGATGGACGCCACTACTTTGAGACCGAGCTCATCTTGAATATCGGCGATGACAACACGAGCACCATGTTCGACGAACAATCTAGCACTTGTTTCACCAATTCCACTTGCAGCACCCGTAATTATAGCCACTTTACCCTCCAACCTGCAGGATGCATACCACAAAAAAAACATCAAACATTTGATTAACGCTAAAAATACACATTTTATACTACTGTTATGACACAATTTGAGGGAGTTAGCTAATTAATTAACATGAGCAAGAGAAAGAAAGAAAGAAATTATATAGTAATGTACTGATTAGTACTATTAATTTAAATAAATAAATAATTACCTGAGCTTATTTGCCATTATAGGAGTAGGCAACTTCCTTTGGAACAATTGTGCTAGAGTTTTTATAGAGGTCTTTACCGGCTTAGGCTCCGCTCCCTAGCATCCACGAATTTCAAATATTTCTAAAAAATGAATTTTTTTAAAAATAAATTGTGGTAGGGGTGGTCAGGAGTAGAGTATTTTTCAAAATCAATTTTTTTCAAATTTAGATTGGGGGGCGCGGGTGGGGGGCTGATTTGAGAGTAGGGGCAAAGAAATAATTGAAATTTGTAAAAAAGGAAATTTAAAAAATTTCAATTTTTTTTTAGAGTGGGAGGGTGGGGATGGAATAGGGTAGGAAAAAAATAAATTGTAATTTAGGTACTATTTTTCCCTCTCTTACATTAGTTAACAATAAATAATAACTTAAGGGCCGTTTGGTTACTGGATAAAGGCAAAGTTAATACATGAATAACTTAGTTATTCATGTATTAATTTTGTACTATGTTTGGTTTGCAAATAGAATAAAAGTTATTCATGTATAAATTTTATACAATGTTTGGCTTGTGTGTTTTCCAAATGTTGTATAAAAGTTATTCATGTATTGATTTTATATGATGTTTGGTTGTGTTTTTGTAATTCTACATAGCTAATACTCACATAACTTATGAGGAAATCTATGTATAATTTTATGCGAGATAGAAGGTGGATAAGTTATATGTGGGTATTAATTATACATGAATTAAAATAGTAAAGTACACATTTACCCCTATTGATTTATTTTTAAATCTTTTTTTTATTGAGAACTTTATATAACTATTATGTTTTCCTAATTATTTTTGTCTCTTATTTCTTTTTATATACATACAATCTTTTTTTATATATTTGAAATATAAATATTTTATTAATATTATAAATTTGACTGTATAAATTTTAACGACGCATAATATATGCTAATCATATATTAGTATGCTAATCAAAATATTGATATAATATTTATATTATATAAAATTAGATATTATAATGTACTTGAAAATTGGAAGCACTAGCAGTAGCTAATGTTGTCAACTTCAAAAAGATGGTATTTCCACAAAAGAACATTATCGATGCGTCATCAGAGGAAATTTAAATTATCAAGTTGATCAAAGAAACAATTATTACAATATATTAATGATTTTTTTTATAAGCTATAAAAATAAAAATAAAATAGCCAAAAAAAAGAAGAAAAAAGAATGCCCACTTAAGTATAAAAGAAGAATTCATTTTTCTTTAACTTTTATTCAAAAAGAGGGAGAATTTATATTATTTGCTTACTTATTTATTTGTAAATAATATATATTAATTTATAACAAATTCAATATTCAATAGTTGATAATTCATGTATTGTAATCTCTACCTAACAAAATAATACATGCATAACTAAACTCTGCATAACCAATACCTGCATAAATAATACTTGCATAACTCTAACCAATAACCAAACGGCCCCTTAGAGATAAAATTTTCTGTTAACTAATTTTTTTTTATATAGAGAGAAAGGTGCGGGGCCCGATGCGCCTTGTTAGGTGCAGGGCCGATTGAGACTTGTAAGTTTTTGTCCCCTTGCACCTTTTAGCCTTAATTTTAACACCGTTTTGTCTTCCGTCACTTAGAGATAAAATTTTCTATTCACTAATTTTTTTATATATATAGAGAGAAAGGCACGGGGCCGATGTGCCTTGTAAGGCGCAGGGGCGGCTGAGACTTGTAAGTCTTTGTCCCCTTGCGCCTTTCAGCCCTAATTTTAACAAGATTTTTCCTTCTGTTTAAATGTTGTCCTTTCAATTTCAAACTATTTTTTTATTGCTCTTTTAGAATTTTGACTCAATTTTTTTACCCTTTTGGCTCCGGACGCTATTTATTTATTGCAACACAGCTAGTTTGGGACCATTTTTTTCTATAAATTAATACTCATTAATAATGACAAGAAAAGTTGTTTTTTTCAACGTTAAATTGAAAGAAAGAAACCTTTCTTTCCAGTACAGATTCTTTTCCTAAAAAGACTATCAAAAATATATATAATTTTGAATTAATATCTATTATTGAAGGTTTTACTGAAGTATAAAAGCAAACACTTTTCGGTTGTCACATATCAAGAGAGGGACTCTTTCTATAATATACACAGACCAAAACGGACACTTTATCGGTAAATGGGCGGGCTGTCCAAACACCTATAACTCTCGGTCTGTTCCACTCCAAAATATGATACAAATATTTTAAAATCTACTATTTTTTATTAGCTTTTCACGTGAAGGAATATCTCTTCTAAATTTTAAGGCAGTGTCACAAATAAAATTGTGAACTTCTACAATAATTAAGGCAGTGTCAGAAACAGTTAAAACACAAAGTTGACAAGTCAAACATTGTGAGAAACCAAACAAGATGACACAGTACACTCACAAGAGAGAGGATTTATTGTAGCTTCAAAAAAGAACTAAGGCCAACATCACAGCACACTAACAATAGACTGACAATTTATTGTAGCTTCAAAATAGAACTAAGTCCACCATCCACAGCCAAATTTTGACCACTTGTGTAAGCAGATTCATCAGACGCCAAGAAAAGTGCTGTTTGTGCTACATGTATCGTGCTCAACTTAACACCTTTCAAGTGAGCATTTCCATATATTGCTGCTTCAAGTGAACCCGCATCCCACCCATAGGCGTTGCACACAAGGGGCGTCGCTATCCCATAAGGCGACACCCCATTCACCCTAATCCCATGCGGACCTAGCTCACGTGCGGCCGCTTTCACAATGCCTACAACTGCGTGCTTTGACGCAATGTAAGCTAAGGAAGCGGCCCCAGCTAGGATACCCTCTAAACTCGCGTTGCATATAATGGATCCGTGAATTTTCTTATCAACCATGACTCTAGCCGCGTGCTTGACAGCTAACGCGGATCCTCGCGCGTTGATGGCCATCGTCTCATCGAAGTCCATCACGTCCATGTCGAGGACGCTGCAGAAGTTGAGCATCCCGACATTACTAAACATGATGTCAAGAGTACCATATTTGTCGACCGCGTAAGCTACAGTTTCCTCGACTTGTTTCTCGTCTGTGACGTCACAGTGTCGGTAGGTGGCTTTGTCAGCTCCGATGGACGCCACTACTTTGAGACCGAGCTCATCTTGAATATCGGCGATGACAACACGAGCACCATGTTCGACGAACAATCTAGCACTTGTTTCACCAATTCCACTTGCAGCACCCGTAATTATAGCCACTTTACCCTCCAACCTGCAGGATGCATACCACAAAAAAAACATCAAACATTTGATTAACGCTAAAAATACACATTTTATACTACTGACTACTGTTATGACACAATTTGAGGGAGTTAGCTAATTAATTAACATGAGCAAGAGAAAGAAAGAAAGAAATTATATAGTAATGTATTGATTAGTACTATTAATTTAAATAAATAAATAATTACCTGAGCTTATTTGCCATTATAGGAATAGGCAACTTCATTTGGAACAATTGTGCTAGATAGCTTGGTTTTTATAGAGGTCTTTACCGGCTTAGGCTCCACTCCCTAGCATCCACGAATTTCAAATATTTCTAAAAAATGAATTTTTTTAAAAATAAATTGGGGTAGGGGTGGTCAGGAGTAGAGTATTTTTCAAAATCAATTTTTTTCAAATTTAGATTGGGGGCGCCAGTGGGGGGCTGATTTGAGAGTAGGGGTAAAAAAATAATTGAAGTTTGTAAAAAAAGAAATTTTAAAAATTTCAATTTTTTTTTAGAGTGGGAGGGTGGTGATGGGACAGGGTAGGAAAAAAAATTGTAATTTGAGGTTGGAGGAGAGTTTTGGAAAATGTTCTTCTAATTTTTTTTTGAAGGGAAGTCATTTTCCTTAAATTTGAGGAAAATAAGTTTACTTGAAAAAACATTTTCCAAAATATTTAGGCCAAACAAACGAGTCCGGAGCCAAAAGGGCAAAACAAATTGAACCAAAATTTCAAAAGGAGAACAAAAAATTAGTTTGAAACCAAAAAGACAACATATAAACGAAAGGGGAAACGGTATTAAAATTAGGGCCGAAAGGCACAAGGGGGACAAAGCCCCGTAAGGCACAAGGGGACAAAGACTTACAAGTCTTAGTTGTCCCTGTGCCTTACAAGGCACATCGGGCCCCGTGCCTTTTTTGTATATATATATAAAAAAAAAAACTAGTTAACAGAAAATTTTATCTCAAGTGTATTATTTATTGTTAACTAATGCAATTATGCAAGAGAGGGAAAAATAGTACCTGAATTTTAGCGATTTGTCCAATTTAATAAACAAATTTGCAATTATTTAATTAAGAGAAAAGACATAAAAAAAATTCTGAACTTGGTCGAACAACTTACTTTAGCACTTAAACTATAACTTCTAAAATAATAACTTCTAATAAATAACAATCTCATAAATTAACTCGATTATTATCGCAAAAGTTATCATCCACAGAGGCAGATATAATATATAACACATGAGTTCTTTTAAATCAAGCAACATTAGTTCGAATAATTCCAAGTTCTATAAAATTTCTAAATAACGAACAATAATAAAATTTTAAATTCTGAATTTGTCTTTACTTATCCACGGATCCTCAACTTTTTATCAAGATTGGACAGGACTAGAAGATTTTTAGTAGCATACCACGTTATACCACGTTATACTCGTGTGAGGAAATTTTTAAATTGGTTAGAATGTCACATATAAAATCAACAACACAGATATTTATTGTCAATCAAATTATGTCCACAAAAAAAAATTCTTACACATCAAAATATCAACATGTGAAACTGAAAATGTAGGGTCAAATAATTTTCAGACTGACTAGCTTTTTTTAATTTTATTTTCCACCAGGGTGTTCGATACCCATAATGACGTCGGACTAGCTTTTAGTAGTACTACTCCCTTATTTCTAATTTACGTGGTATGGCTAAAATTTTGAAAATTGATAAAAAAAATTATTAAAATACTTTTATATATCTTTTAAATATTTACGTTGTTGATTATTGTGTTTATAATACGTTTTATATAATTTTGAAATATATAAATTTTATTTTTAAAAAATTAAAAAATTTATGTTTGAATTTATGATTAAAATTTTTAAACTAAAGTATCAAAGTTCTAGTATATTAAAAAGCCAAGAGAAAAGCCAAATACATAGAGAGCCCCTCTAACTTACCCTTTCATTTTAACTCTTAAATATATTTTTTATGTATCATTTCAATGTAAAGTATTATTTTTTGTGATTTTTTTATTTTTATTTATGTTCTTTAACTATAGCTTTGTGTTTTAAAATTTGAAATGTGTCATTTAATTTTCATTTTGGCACTCTATTTTAGTATTGTATTTTAAATTTTAATTTTTTTTACGAAAACTAATGGACAAATGTCGATTTTTAAAATGCAAAACTCTAATTGAAAGGTTAAAATGAAACAAGCTAAAATAGAATGCCAAAATGAAAAATAAAAGTAAGTTAAAAGGGACTTTCTATGTAGAGTCAAATAGTTTTCTTATTGGCTAGCTTTCTATTAGTAGTACTACTCCTCGAGAATTGACTAAATTTTTTTCATTCATTTATTTTATACATCTTTTAAATATTTTACATTGCTAATTATTGTATTTATAATACTTTTTACATAACTTTCAAACATATAAATTTTATTTCAAAAAAATTGAAGCTTTTATATTCAAATTTATGATTAAAATTTTAAAATTAAAATATCTAAGTTCCAATCATGTAATGTAGATGGGACCTAGAGTAACAAATATGTACCAACCATACCATTTTTTAGAGGCTAGCATTTTAACAAGCCAAGAAAAATAATGTAAGACAGTGTTGTTAAGTCGAAATATTGATTTTTGTGACAAGATGTTTGGTTGGCTAAAATAATCCCATCACTATTCGATTAAATTCTATGACTTAAAATATTGCTATATACACTAATTATTTGATCGAGTTACTAAGTTTGAAATGTATCCTTTTCGTTTTGATTCATGTGACATCTTTAACTTGATAGAAAGTTCAAGCGGGAAATTTTTTAAAAAAAATTTATGGTTTAAAATGGTTTTTGGTTATTCATATGATTATAAATCATTTTATTAAGAATAAAAGAAAATTTTTGAAGTTAAATTCTTTTCTATAATAAAAAAGTGACATTTTATTTTTTGAACTGATTAAAAATAAATGAAGTATCTTCAAAATTGTTGAACTCAACCTTAGTTATACATCCACCTCTAATCATACTAGCCCACGTAAGTAAATTTCTTCCAAAGGGTGGGGTTGGACGTTCTAATCACTTTCGAACCCAACAGATGGAATAGGGTAAGAAGAAAATTCTAATTTGAGGTTGGAGGAGAGTTTTGAAAAATGTTCTCCTAATTTTTTTTTGGAGGAAAGTCATTTTCCTTAAATTTGAGGAAAATAAGTTGACTTGAAAAATATTTACGAAATATTTAGGCCAAACAAACGAGTCCGGAGTTAAAATGGCAAAAAAATTGAGCCAAAATTCCCGAAGAACAACAAAAAATTAATTTGTAACCGAAAGGATAACATTTAAACGGAAGGGAAAACAATGTTAAAATTAGGACTAAAAGGCGCAATGAAGATAAAGACTTACAAGTCTCAGCCCTGCGCCTTACAAGGCGCATCGGGCCCGTGCCTTTCTATATATATATATTAGTTAACAGAAAATCTTATCTCTAAGTGTATTATTTATTGTTAACTAATGCAATTATGCAAGAGATGGAAAACTAGTACCTGAATTTTAGCGATTTGTCCAATTTCATAAATAAATTTGTAATTATTTAATTAATTAACCACTTAATTAAAACACAATTTCTAAGTGGTATGTTGCTTAAATTTGCAATTAATCCAAATATTATGCACCCATCATTTGACTTACTCTTGGACTTTGGAATTTCAATTCCCCATCAATATGTTATTTTTAATTTCATTTTATTTGATCAATGCATTTTGTACTTTATTTACTTTGTCACACATTAAAGCTGTCATTTCCTTTTCTCAGGAGTACTTCGTATAATTCCTACTCCCTCTGTTTCAAAATAATTGAATTGTTAAGGTGTTTTACGCCCTTTAAGAAAAGATGATTAAGTCATATTTTAGACATATTTTTCCATTTTTACCCCTTTTAATTATTGTCAAAATTTTTATTAAAACAACTAAACATTAATTATATAACTAATTCCAATACTAATTAATGAAGGGTAAAATTGGAAGAATATTATAAAAATAGTCTTGAAGATTGAACAATTCAACTAATTTGAAAAATGAAAAATGTTCCAACAATTCAATTAATTATTTAAATTAATCCATTACATTATTTAATTTCTTTCTTTTAAATTATATATATATATATATATATATATATATATATATATATATATATATATATATATATAAGTATTGACACATCTTCATACAAGTTAAAGATTAAGTTGAAGGTTTATTCTAGTAGTCAAGGGTTGCAAAAATTCTTTGAGAGGGTTGTGTGTTTTAGCTCTGCTGGCCTCCGGGCCTCCGCCACTGTGCTCAGTTTATGCATAATTCACATTAATATAAACGCTTCCCTATGCCTAGGGAATGACTAATTTTTTGTAGTGATAATCAGAGAGTTATTTTTTGGAGAAACGAAAGATACAATAAAACCTTTATATTCTTAGTACGATTTTGAGCACAAATTTTTTCAAGGTTGGCTTGAGAAATTCAAGCTAAGACATGATATAAAGTCATTTCGTCGTTTTAGAAAGAGTGGTTCAATTAATATACAAGATATTGAGACAAAATTGGAGTCCATATATAAGAAAAAAATAAACCAGTTTCCTATTAAAGGTGTTTTTTAATATGGATGAAACTGATTTGTTTTACATGTTACAAACTGATCACTCTTGCTACAAAACAACTTGATGAAAAAAAGCAGGACAAAGAAAGCCTCACAATTTTTATTTGTTGCATTGAGGATGGATATCCTTTATGAATTACTGACAACTTGAAATTGTCAGTATATATATTGCAAATAAAAGAGCATAAATGACAAGTGTGCTTTTTGATAATATATTTGTTGGTAGATGAATTTTGTTTATGATAGATAATTGTCTAGCACAACAGAGAAATATCGAAAGACTACAAAATATTGAATTGTTTTTCTTGCCACTCTAACATGACATTAAAAATTTAACCTTGTAATATTGGGATAATAATAAAAACTTTTAAGATGTATTATCGAAGTAGATCTCATTCGGAGGAAAGTATTTTCTACTAAAGATTTTTTCATATTCATGACTCGAATTCGAGATATTTATAATAAATTAAAATAATCTTGAGCAAATTGATTGTCTTGTTGGTAGAATAAGTAACCCATGGGCCATGATATAGACTTTGTGTTTCTTTTAAAATTTGGTAATACCGTAGCTTGATGATTTCTGGTATTTGATGTGTAATAAGTTAATATAATTGAGTAAATGTGTATTCATTTATATATGACAACACATAGCTAGTTTGGGATCATTTTTTTCTGTAAAAAATAGGAGCATATAATATTAATAATGGCAAGAAAACTTGGTTGTTTTCAAAGTTAATTAATTGAAAGAACCAGAGGTCTCGGGTTCGAGTCCCTGAGAACGGAATTGCCTTTGTTAGAAACGCTTTAACCCCAATTATATGAGACTTCTCAGTAACCCATATTAATTGACTCGCAAACAATCATGATTTATCCATTTCTAATACCACTCACTCAACCCATTTAAATATGGGCGGGTTATGAAAAAGTGACAAATGTTTTTCTCCTATTATGCATAATCTGATAATTTAATATCGGTAAATCTTAATATGTGATTGTGGCTGGTTAGTTATCAAGTTTACTAAATTATCCATCAATGCTCGTAAAATATTTATCTATAATTACCCTAGTGTTATGATATAGATGATGAACTAATGACATAATTTGTGAAAACTAGCTAATTAACATGAGCAAGAGAAAAGAAAGAAATTAAATAATGTACCGATTAACACCTTTAATTAAAATAATTAATTACATGAGCTTATTTGCCATTATAGGACGGAGTAGGTACGTACAAGATAGACTCTGAATTTTACTATCAAGACCCTGCACTCACCGAGTAGATATTTAATGATAATTAAAAAAAATTAAGAGATAATTTTTATTATTGTAAAAATATTTAGTGATGATGATTGTAAATGATGACTAAAAATGGTGATGGTTGACAGCGACAATGATTATTGATGGTGCTAATTAATTGTAGTTATTTGTAAGGATGAGTGAAATAGAAGCTAAGCAGTTAGTTCTTGATGAACTCTTTATAGAAGAAGAGAAGATAGAGAGCAGGACGTGAAGAGGGGAAGCTTTCATTATTGAATGATTGTGTATGCAGCTTCTACTAAACTTTTGATTTTCAGGAGACTACAGAATCACCCAGTTTAATAAAGTATCCAGTTACAAATTTCCTTGTGAGAGGGCATGATGCCCAGTTTGCATCACAATAGGCTGAAATGTTGTTATCTTGTATGCTTGATAATAAGACCCCTTGACCAGGCTGACCATTTATGTATCTAACAATTCCCAAAGCTGCTTCCATGTGTGTCTTTTTTGATTGACTTAAATTTTATATGTCTGGTCTGGTCATGGTAGGATAAAGTAGCTTTCCTATCAACCTCTGATAAGCACCTTGATCAACTTAAGGATCACCTTCACTAGACTCTGAGTTGAATGTAGTAATCATACTGTTTTGATGTTAATTTGCAATTGTTGTCAATAGGAGTTACTGCTGGTTTTGCAGTATCCAAACCAGTTTCTGAAGTGAGTTCTAAAGCATACTTTCTTTGATGCATTAGTATCCCTTGTTTTGATCTAGCAAATTCAATGCCAAGGAAGTATTTCAAGTCACCTAAGTCCTTCATTTTGAAGGTTTGTTTTAGCCTGTTTTTTGTTTCTTCAATGAACTTAATATTGCTTCCTGTAATCAGCATATCATCCAAATAAATGAGAACAAAGACAGCTCCTGTTGATGTGTGTTTTGTATATAAAAAGTGATCAAGTTCACTTTGTTTTAACTGAAACCTTATCAAAGCCTCAGACAACAGTAAAAGTATAGCCAATATGATAATTAAACTATACAAAATAATATATAATAACATAAATCGAAAAACAAGATGTTGAAATTTGGTAGAATCTTTTTACTTTTTTCTTTTTAGTCTAAAAATATTCTATAATATTTAATTTCCTTTCAAGTCTAGGATTTACATTAATTGCAAAATATTTAGTTTCTTTTAATTTAGTAGCTAGAAGGAAAATCATATATTTTATTCTCTTTAATTATTTATAAATAGTGATGTACTCTTCTATTTGAATCAATCCAAGAATCAATACAAAGAGTTATCATTTGTTCTCTCTTTAATTTTTCGTTCTAGTTTATTCGATTCCATAACACAAGAAACAAGTGTTCAAATTAAAGTAGCCAGGCAACTTGTCTACCATTCATGTCAAGTTACTTGATGGAGGGAAAAGGGAGAAAGATTAAGGAAATGCAAGAAACTGAATAGTATAGTGTAAAAGTTTTGTAGAAAAAGAATCAATTAGGTGAACTATATATAGATAAGAAACAACAAAAAACACTTAATGAAAATCTTTCAAGACTATATTTGAAAATTTCAAAAATAATAGGCAACCTTTAGTAAGCTAGTAACTTATTAAATTCTCAAAAAGAATCAAAATTTTCCAAAAAAGAACAATATTGCATTTTTGTATATATTTGTGGTTACGTTTTACAAAAATAAAGAACCCTAAATTGAATATTTGGGACCATAATAGAAAGGAACAAATTACATCATTAAAGGTAAATTCTAACTAATAAACAATGATTTATATTATTGTCACATAAAAACCCCAAATCTAACATTTGAATACTGTTTAGGGCCACAACAAATAGAAACAAACAAGATCATTAAAAGTTGAAAACTTTAACTATAAAAATAATGTTACACCATTTACAAAACAAACTTAAAAAAACCCTAAATTTGACAAATGAATACAATTTGGGACCACGACAAAAAGAAACAAACAAAGATCATTAAAAGTCAAAAACATTACCTATTAAACAATAAATTTACACATAAAAAAATAACAAACTCACATGACTTAGAACCCCACCTACACAGTTTCTTGAAATTCTCTATCAACCAATTAAACAAATATTTAGTAGTAATATATAAACTAACCTCTTTAATCTTCATAAACGAGCTTGAAGGAAGAACAATAAATTTGTCGGAGAAGGAGTGAACTCTTCGTCGTCTCACTCTTAATCGTCTTAGCGAAGTGACATACTTGTTTATTTAATTAGGATTTTTTAGATTGAAAAAGTAAAGGAAAGAATTGGGTAATTGATGGGTTATAGGGATTTTAAAGTTGGGTGGGTCTTTACATGGGTGGATTATTTTAATTCTAATTTTTGTTTAAAATTTTGATTTTTTTATTTTTAAAAAATGACGTGGCCGAATTATAATTGGCCACATATAAAAAATGGTTTTGCAAAGCCACTATTTAAAAATAATGGCATGAATGAGCCTTTTCTTAAACGGTAATGGCATAAATGAGCCTTTTCTCAAAGTTCAATGGCATATTTGAGCCTTTTCCCTAAATAAAAAATGAGAGGAATAGAAACAAAAATAATTTTAATAGGTAATTTTCAAAATATAAGCCGTTCGTAAAATTTAACTCGATTTTTTTTAGGCTCACAGCGTTAATTATCTACATGGGCTTTGGCACATTTTAATTTCATTTTCCATAGAGATTTTTTTTTTAAAAAAAAATATTATCAAACTCAAAACTTATACAGTAATCACAAAAAATCAATTCAAAATTCACTACTGGAAAAAAGAAAAAAAACGTAAACTAATTAAATCAGCAGTGAATTCTTGATGAACTCTTTATAGAAGAAGAGAAGATAGAGAGTAGAAATACATAGAGATTTAGAAGTGAAGAGAGGAAACTTTCATTATTGAATGATTGTGTTGTTTTCTTTATTGTGTTGTACACACAACTGATCCAAGTGAACGGCTAACTAACTTATGAAATTTATCATAACTGACTAATTGTAACTAACTAATCTTCAATGCTAACACTTGTAACATCACTAGTTAAATTAACATTAATAATCGTGAATAGCGATAGCAATTAGCAGTAAAAGTGAATGAAATAATTAAAAAAAAGAAGAATCAGCAGCAGAAACATTAAGTCATGTTGAAGTAATAAATAAGTAAAAATATAAATATAATTAAGTATTAGTAAGTAATATTAAGGTCTTATTTACGATTTATAAAAAAAGTTATCTTAATTATACAAATTTCAGTCATTAAATTCATTTATTTTATGGATAAAAATCTGAATCATTTAAAAAAGAAAACATTACTTAACTACACATCTCTTTTTACTCTATTTTCTATCATTCCCTACCATTTTAAAAAATTATAAAAATTCCTCTTTTCCTCAATTTCTCTAACTTTTCCGAATACATCACTCTAAACAATCACTCCCACGATTTTTTTTCCTTTTTTCACGCCCTAAAATCATTCCATGGTATCACAAATTACCTCTATCACTCCATTTTTAAATTTCAAATCTTTTCTCTTTCCAGTTCATCGATTACAAGTTATTGAAGAGGTAGTTTTTCTTCATCCATTTTTTTTTCCAGTTCATTAGTTATCGATTTTTAAATTTTTTGTTAGCTTTTTCATCTACAAATTTCTGATACATATGGATAATGCTCCATCTTTTGGTATTGTGATTACCCAATTAGTCGAAGAAGGATGCATCTTCGACTTCAAAATCAACTATGGAAAAAATGCCCAAAAATGGGGGGGTGGGGGGGAGTCGAGTTGTTGGTGGCTCTCCGGTAAATGCTTTGGGTCGAGATCCATGGGTGACGCTATTGTTGAAAGTGAAAATGGAGTTAATACAAAGTAAAGGAGAAAGTGTAGAAGGATTTCTTTATCATTTTTTTTGCTTTCAACAGATCAGATTGTTAATTTTTTTCGATCTTTTGTTGTTCATTTTTTTCTGATACATATAGGTTCAGATTTTTAATGTATCTAGTTGTTTTTTGTTTCTTAAATTAATGTATAATGTCTTCGTTTCAACATTATGATACATGCATTACAATTTTATCATGCAAAATATATCATGTTCAAATATTAGTTTTAGTACATAACCTTAATTTATTGAAACACAAATTAGTATGTATCATGTTCATAGTTATGTATTTGATACATAACTTTTGCAAATTATGTTATCTTTTACTACCAGATACTTACACCCAAACTTATTCAACTAGAAGACTATGTATTTGTAGAGATTATTAAATATTATTGTTGATACATAAACACTAATGTTTTATAACCATATCAGTTTGTATCATATTCATAGTTATGTATATGACACAATATTGATAGAGCAACTGGTTGATTTTTTTTAAAGGTTACGTGTCTATACACATTACCCAATAAATACACTTGATACATAAACCCTAAGATTTGAGAGAAGAAAATTTAAAATTTGAATTGTTTGAATCTGTTATGATTTGGAAGAGATTGACATCAATTTGATTTGCGTGATTTGGGGAACTGACATTTAATTTTACGTTTATTTTCCTTTTTAATCTCAACAGACAAGTTGTCTAATGTATCAAATGTTATGTATTCGGATGAATGAAATGAATTCGAATGGCACAAATTTAAAGGGATTTTTATAAATTGAAAAAGGGTAGAAATATGATGTAATTTACTCCTTACACTAAGGAATTCCTAAAAATTATACTTTAAAAAAAAAGAACTAGAAGAAAAGAAGACCCATGAAATATTTGCCTCAAGTTGACCTGTCAATGATTGGGCTAAATGGGCCAAAAGAATGAAGCCCAGTAAGATTTTTTCTTACATATTTTTCCTAAAATTCTAGGGAAAATTACATATAACTTATATAACATATAATAATTAATTATGTTCCATAACTACAGTTTAATTTAATTATAAAAACAGTTATAATTAAAGAAAATGGTCATATGGCAGGTCCTAACTCCCAAGTTTTGTATTAAAACGTGTAAGTTCTCTTTGATTCTTTATACAAATCAAAACACTCTCTCTCTTATCACACCCACTAATCTATCTCCTAAAATCTCATACTTCCCCTTAAATAACTTAACCAAATTATAATTCAAATTTTAAAAAATTCATTCATCCAATTTTGAAAATTCAAATTTTGAAAGCTATAGTTACACCATCCAATACTGTATAATTATACAACCAAATTTATTTGGTATTTTATATATGTATATTTATTTGGTTTAAACTATGTTTTATTTGTATAATATTTTATAATTTTAATACACATGCAAGTATGTTTTATATACTTCAAATACAAGTATGATATACGTAACAACTTGTTTGATCTATACAACTCAAATTATACAAAGCCTATAATATATAATTTATTCATAAACATATACAAACTACTACACATCATATTGCTTATACAAATTGATATACTTCAACTACCAATTTTTTGTAAACTCAATTGAAATATATATATATACAATAATTATATACAATGAGTCATATTTTTTTCATCAAGAAGAAGAGGAAGTCATATTAGGTAAGGTATTCTAATTAGATATAATAACCATGAATTAAGGTATCGTTTTCCTTTTTTGTAACCGAAATTACCGCATCATTTAAGGGAACGTAATAAACAATTTGTATAATCAATTAAAAAATTCAAATTATCACATAAACATAAATTATCATATCAAACATATTCAAACATATTTACTTGATTTCATAAATTAAACAAACCATAATATACATATAGGGAGATTGGTTATATAAACTTAAGCTTTAAACTACTTACATGTCTTTGGAGAAAGAGATTTCCCGTTCGGGAGTCCCGCTAAGTAACCAAAAATACTTAGAAAAATTTATACAAACTCACACAAATGTAAACACTTTTTTTTTTTTTTTTTAATAAGAAAATGAAATTAAAAACTAAGAAATTGCTATTTGCTTAGCTTTCTCTCTCTTAAACTCTCTTTTCTTGCTCTTAATCTTCTTACTTGTGTCTTGCTTCTTGGAATGAGATATATATATACATTCATTCGGACTTCAAAATCCGGATTTCAAAGTGAAAAAAGAATCTGCCGGGTGCTCTTTGGGCCCCATCGTCACATGCTCCTTTATCATCTTTGTCGATTTAAGTGCTTGAAATCGTCATTCCTTACGTCTCTAAATTCTCAGTGTTGTCTGTCGTCATCCCTTACGTCTGATTCATAATTATTGTTTTATGTGTCTAAATTGTGTAGAGCTTCTGTATCAAAGCTCATACCTGAATCATCGTCTTCATTTGGGTCTTGTGCAAAATGATCCATAGCAGGATTATACCCTGAACTTTCGGATTCTTCTGATTCTGGCATAGGATGTTCCATTATAGTCTTTTTGATATTTTCTTCTAAAACTTTCTTAACTGCCATTTCAATCATATTTTCTATATTTTCATTTTTTTTCTTTGTTTTTCTTAAATTTATTCCTTTTTTCTTTTGTGAAATAGCTGTTGAAGATTCTCCTGTCTGGAAACTAGCTCGTAGTCTTCTTACACTTTTTGGCAAAGTGTCAGCCATTAACGGATTTGATAAGTCTTTACCAGTTACCGTTTGAACTGGACTAGCTATATCTAAATCTGATATAGTAGATTTCTTTGCATTCATTGGGGAATGCACACCCATCTTATCCATTTTTATTGGAGATGGAAAACTCCCTGTCTGACTTAATTGATATAATTCATTATAAAAAAAATTTTCTTTTTCTTGATATGTATGAATTTGTTCTAATAATCTTTCTTTCTCTTTTCTCAATTTCTCATTTTCATTGTTTAGTCTTTTAAAAGCTTCTGTCATATTAGAACAATGATCACAAAAAATAATTTTATTTGTATCTTTCTGAATATTATACTGTGGTATATTAATATTTTGATTTCTAAGACTTGGGCTTATATAATAATTTGGTCCCAATTTAGCTTTTGCATAATCTAAACTTTCTGTAAAATCATTAAAACCTTTGTATAGAGGAATTGGAAATTTTTTTACAGAGTCTACTACTTCTATCCAGGTGGGAAAAATACCTGGTTTATGACCTTGTACTACTACATAAAATTTAAATTTATTACTCTGATTCTTTTCTGTAAAATAATGACTTAATGCATTTAAAGTAGAAATAAAATATGCATAATTTTTTGGATTCTTATTAAAAGCAATCCAAATATTGTCTATAAGGCATTTTTGTGATTTGTCCACTCTTACCTCTGGTTTAAGTCAGAAAGTTAAATTGCAGTCTTGGTATAATAACATACTTTCTGGTCCCGAATGAATTCTTTCTAATGTCTGTTTTTCCAACATAGCGTGAGGCTTATATTGGGTATTTTGTTGTAATAGACTATTTAAATATGATAATGGGTTTGGGTTTGAAGAGGATGATAAATCTTCCATCTTTCCCTTGTCTTTCTTTGTATTGTCTTTTCCTGTCATGCTATAGAAACAAAATTGATTAGTTTAATTTACTTAATAATTCTACTTAATTGATCAGCTAGATTATTATCTTTTCCAGCTATGTGTTCAATTTTAATATTATTATATACAGAAGTAGCATCTAAAAAATTTAACCATCTTCTTTTGCTACTTTTTCTTTCATTCATTTTCTGATAAAATTTAACTATAGCTTCACAGTCTGTTCTTATTAATATTTCTGGTTTATTTAAAATGTATAATCTAAAACTATCTAACCCATAAATTATAGCTAAGATTTCTGCATCTATACTACTAATATTTCCTTTTTCCCTGTATTTTCCACTTTGGTATGCACAAATATTTTCTTCATTTTTACTACTATATTTATTTGGTCTAGCTTTTAGGACAGCTCCCCATCCTTCTAAGCTTCCATCTGTTTCTATTATTAAATAATCACTTTCTAAAGGTAAAACAAGATCTGGAATTTCTTTAATCATTTCTTTTAATTGTTTTACTAATTTTATGTCTTCTGTATTAAAATTTTTCTGGTCTTTAGAACCTGTCTTTGAATATAATGGTCCAGCCACTTTTCCTAAATCTTTAATAAAATTTCTAGCATAATTTAATATTCCTAAAAAAATTTGTAAATCTTTTGTCTTATCTAATTTATCTGGCATATCTAATATTTTCTTAGCTATATGAGGTTGTAGGGTTATTTTTCCTTCCCCTATTATTACTCCTAAAAATTTTATATGAGTCTTACATATTTCCATTTTCTTTTTGCTAATTATTATTCCATTTTCTACAAATAACTTAAAAGTTGTTTGTAAATGACCTAAATGTTCTCTTAAATCTTTACTAAATACTAATATATCATCTACATATACAATTATAAAATTTTTATATTCTCTAAATGTATTATCCATTTTTCTTTGGAATATTGGAGGAGCAGTCTTTAAACCAAATGGCATTACTAGCCATTCAAAATGACCTTCTGGACAAGTAAAAGCTGTCCATTCTATACTTTCTTCCTCCATTTTTATTTGCCAATATCCAGATTTACAATCAAATTTACTGAATATTTTTCTTCCTTGTATTCTATTAATTAATTCTGTCTTATCTGGTAATTTATAACCATCCATTCTAGTATTATCGTTTAGTCTTTTATAATTTATTACCATTCTTGCTTTTCCTCTAAGTATTTCATTATGATTTCTAACCATAAAGGCTGCAGATCTATGTTTAGACTTAGATCTTCTTATTACTCCTAAATTCATTAATTCTTTTATTTGTGTCTCAAATTCTAACAAATCTTCATTTGTTGATTCTATAGAGGCTGTTTTTACAATGTATTCTGGATTTATAATATCTAATTTACATTTTATTTTATTTGCCTCCCAATGTTTTAGAGGTTTTTCTCCTATAATTTCTAATTCATCTAAAATATGTATTATTCTTTCTAAATCTTTTTGATCTTTAATTATTCCTATTTTTTGTATACCTTTTTTAAAATCATATAATTCTGTATTTATTTCTATTAAAGAGTATTCTTTTTCATTTTCTTCTATAATTATTAATTCTAATTCTTCATTTATATTACACTTACATTGTTGTTGTTTATTATCACAATTACAATCTTTTTTAATATCTTTTTTATTTTCTGCTTTTTTAATGTATCTATATTTATTTTCTACAGGTATCGTTACTACTGATGTTTCAGTTACTTGCTTGGAAAAGATTACTCCATCCCTAGTTAGCAAACAACTTCCATTATTATGTAATAAAAAGTCTAATCCTAATACAAAATCTACTTGTATGTTTAAATCTCTTACACAAATTTTTTCTAGTTTATATGTTGGTTTGTAAAAGTCTGTACAAGTATTAATAAAACTTATTGTAGCTTTATTTATATAATGTTTGTATGTATTATATGATCCATCCATTTGCATAGCTATTTGAGGATTCTGTAATTCTTTAATTAAATTCTGTGGTATAATTTTTTTTATTTATTATACTTCTTGTACAACCTGAATCTACTAATGCTAAAGTCTCTATTTCATAATCTTCAATTCTTATTCTTGCTAGAATTTTTATAGTACTTATCTTTTTATCTTCATTACAGACTAAAATACTTGATTCAGTATTTAATAATTCTTCTTCTTCTAGATTATTTTCTTTTTCTTCATATATTTTTTCTTTTCCTTTATCTAATTTATATATCTTATGTTCTAGAATTTCTACTCTTTTTTGTAATTTTCTTATTTCTTCTTCTAAATTAATATTCTTGTTAATTTTTTCAATTTCTATTGGTTTATTAATTCTTATTTCTTCATTTTTCTTAATAATAGATTTTTCTATACAAGGTATACATCCTTCTATATAACATTTTTTACATTTAGCTCTTATATTTCTTCCTGGATACCAATGACATATATAACATTGGTTACTATCTATTCCTTTTCCTTGTTCAAAATCATGATCACAAGTAAAAGATATATTTACCATATTATAGTTTTCTAAATCTTCTAGATTTAAATTTTCTAAACCAATATTATTTATTAATTCATCTTCTTCAGAATCTGAAGATTCTTTCTTTTCTTCATTTACTTCTATACTTATTATAGAAAAAATACTTTCATTATCTGACATATATTCGTCTACATTTATTAATGTTTCTTGAAAATCTTCTATTAATTGAGCATTTCTAGTTCTACTATTATTTCTTTTTGGACAAGTATTAGCTAGATGTTCTTGACTTCCACAAGTAAAACATTCTAATTTATTTTTATAACTTCTATTATTATCATATTTTCTTACATGTCTATATTTATCTAAGTAAGGTTTTCTAGCTCTTGATTTTCTTAAATAATATTTTCTTTTTGAAAATTTATTTTTATAATTTTTATTTTTCTTATATTTATTATTATTAGGTTCTTTATCATAATTCTGAGTAGTATATATACTTTTACAGAAATTTGTCTCATTTTGTTTTAATTGTTTCTGTATTTGTATATTTGTACATTTTTCTTGCAAAATTGCCATTATATGTTGTATTCTTTGTCCAATAGACCATCTTCCTTCTGGATTTTGTATCACTCCTTCTCTTTTATACCATTTTTCTTCTATTTCTCTACCTAAAGCTCCTGGTAATTTACTAAACCAACTACTTATAAAATTAGAACAATTAAGTATAAGTAGTTGGTTTAGTATAAAAGAATTCTTAAATGAATATTTTTATTATTGTAGTATAAGTGGAAATGCTTTTGATACAAATTTAGGAAAGAAATTATTTAGTAAATTACCAGGAGCTTTAGGTAGAGAAATAGAAGAAAAATGGTATAAAAGAGAAGGAGTGATACAAAATCCAGAAGGAAGATGGTCTATTGGACAAAGAATACAACATATAATGGCAATTTTGCAAGAAAAATGTACAAATATACAAATACAGAAACAATTAAAACAAAATGAGACAAATTTCTGTAAAAGTATATATACCACTCAGAATTATGATAAAGAACCTAATAATAATAAATATAAGAAAAATAAAAATTATAAAAATAAATTTTCAAAAAGAAAATATTATTTAAGAAAATCAAGAGCTAAAAAACCTTATTTAGATAAATATAGACATGTAAGAAAATATGATAATAATAGAAATTATAAAAATAAATTAGAATGTTTTACTTGTGGAAGTCAAGAACATCTAGCTAATACTTGTCCAAAAAGAAATAATAGTAGAACTAGAAATGCTCAATTAATAGAAGATTTTCAAGAAACATTAATAAATGTAGACGAATATATGTCAGATAATGAAAGTATTTTTTCCATAATAAGTATAGAAGTAAATGAAGAAAAGAAAGAATCTTCAGATTCTGAAGAAGATGAATTAATAAATAACATAGGTTTAGAAAAATTAAATTTAGAAGATTTAGAAAACCATAATATGGTAAATATATCTTTTACTTGTGATCATGATTTTGAACAAGGAAAAGGATTGGATAGTAACCAATGTTATATATGTCATTGGTATCCAGGAAGAAATATAAGAGCCAAATGTAAAAAAAATGTTATATAGAAGGATGTATACCTTGTATAGAAAAATCCATTATTAAGAAAAATGAAGAAATAAAAATTAATAAACCAATAGAAATTGGAAAAATTAATAAGACAATTAATTTAGAAGAAGAAATAAGAAAATTAGAAAAGAGAGTAGAAATTCTGGAACATAAGATATATAAATTAGATAAAGGAAAAGAAAAAATGTATGAAGAAAAAGAAAATTTAGAATTAGAAGAAGAATTATTAAATACTGAATCAAGTATTTTAATCTGTAATGAAGACAAAAAGATAAGCACTATAAAAATTCTAGCAAGAATAAGAATTGAAGACTATGAAGTAGAGACTTTAGCATTAGTAGATTCAGGTTGTACAAGAAGTATAATAAATAAGAAAATTATACCACAAAATCTAATTAAAGAATTACAAAATCCTCAAATAGCTATGCAAATGGATGGATCATATAATACATATAAACATTATATAAATAAAGCTACAATAAGCTTTATTAATACTTGTACAGACCAACATATAAATTAGAAAAGATTTGTGTAAGAGATTTAAATATACAAGTAGACTTTGTATTAGGATTAGATTTTTTATTACATAATAATGGAAGTTGTTTGCTAACTAGGGATGGAGTAATTTTTTCCAAACAAGTAACAGAAACATCAGTAGTAACAATACCTGTAGAAAATAAATATAGATATATTAAAAATGAAACAGAAAAGAAAAAAGATATTAAAAAAGATTGTAATTGTAATAATAAACAACAAAAATGTGAATGTAAGATATATGAAGATTTAGAAGATCTAGAAGAATTAGAATTCATAACCATAGAAGAAAATGAAAAAGAATATTCTTTAATAGAAATAAACACATAATTATATGATTTTAAGAAAGGTATACAAAAAATAGGAATAATAAAAGATCAAAAAGATTTAGAACGAATAATACATATTTAAGATGAATTAGAAATTATAGGAGAAAAACCTTTAAAACATTGGGAGGCAAATAAAATAAAATGTAAATTAGATATAATAAACCTAGAATATATTGTAAAAACAGCCTCTATAGAATCAACAAATGAAGATTTGTTAGAATTTGAGATTCAAATAAAAGAATTAATGAATTTAGGTGTAATAAGAAGATCTAAATCTAAACATAGATCTGCAGCCTTTATGGTTAGAAATCATAATGAAATAATTAGAGGAAAGGCAAGAATGGTAATAAATTATAAAAGACTAAATGATAATACTAGAATGGATGGTTATAAATTACCAGACAAGACATAATTAATTAATAGAATTCAAGGAAGAAAAATATTCAGTAAATTTGATTGTAAATCTGGATATTGGCAAATAAAAATGGAGGAAGAAAGTATAGAATTGACAGCTTTTACTTGTCCAGAAGGTCATTTTGAATGGTTAGTAATGCCATTTGGTTTAAAGACTGCTCCTCCAATATTCCAAAGAAAAATGGATAATATATTTAGAGAATATAAAATTTTCATAATTGTATATGTAGATGATATATTAGTATTTAGTAAAGATTTAAGAGAACATTTAGGTCATTTACAAACAACTTTTAAGTTATTTGTAGAAAATGGAATAATAATTAGCAAAAAGAAAATGGAAATATGTAAGACACATATAAAATTTTTAGGAGTAATAATAGGGGAAGGAAAAATAACCTTACAACCTCATATAGCTAAAAAAATATTAGACATGCCAGATAAATTGGATAAGATAAAAGATTTACAAAATTTTTTAGGTATATTAAATTATGCTAGAAATTTTATTAAAGATTTAGGAAAAGTGGCTGGACCATTATATTCAAAAACAGGTTCTAAAGGCCAGAAAAATTTTAATACAGAAGACATAAAATTAGTAAAACAATTAAAAGAAATGATTAAAGAAATTCCAGATCTTGTTTTACCTTTAGAAAGTGATTATTTAATAATAGAAACAGATGGGAGCTTAGAAGGATGGGGAGCTGTCCTAAAAGCTAGACCAAATAAATATAGTAATAAAAATGAAGAAAAGATTTGTGCATACCAAAGTGGAAAATACAGAGAAAAAGGAAATATTAGTAGTATAGATGCAGAAATTTTAGCTATAATTTATGGGTTAGATAGTTTTAGATTATACATTTTAAATAAACCAGAAATATTAATAAGAACAGATTGTGAAGCTATAGTTAAATTCTATCAGAAAATGAATGAAAGAAAGAGTAGCAAAAGAAGATGGTTAAATTTTTTAGATGCTACTTCTGTATACAATAATTTAAAAATTGAACATATAGCTGGAAAAGATAATAATTTAGCTGATCAATTAAGTAGAATTATTAAATAAATTGAGCTAATCAATTTTTGTTTTAATAGTATGACAGGAAAAGACAATACAAAGAAAGACAAGGGCAAGATGGAAGATTTATCATCCTCTTCAAACCCAAACCCATTATCATATTTAAATAGTTTATTACAACAAAATACCCAATATAAGCCTCACGCTATGTTGGAAAAACAGACTTTAGAAAGAATTCATTTTGGACCAGAAAGTATGTTATTATACCAAGATTGCAATTTAACTTTCAGACTAAAACCAGAGGTAAGAGTGGATAAACCACAAAAATGCCTTATAGACAATATTTGGATTGCTTTTAATAAGAATCCAAAAAATTATGCATATTTTATTTCTACTTTAAATGCATTAAGTCATTATTTTACAGAAAAGAATCAGAGTAATAAATTCAAATTTTATGTAGTAGTACAAGGTCATAAACCAGGTATTTTT
>JAGDQO010000584.1:0-45291 GCA_018342035.1 Solanum appendiculatum | reverse complement strand
TGATAACACGAGTGCTCTCAATATGGATAAGAACCCCGTCCATCATAAAACGACTAAACATATTGATATGACACATCACTTTCTAAGGGATAATGTTGACAAAGGAAATATCAGCATGCAATTCTATAAGATCGAAGATCAAATTGCTGATATCAAAGATCTAACTAAGGACCTAGTCGAGATAAACAAATTGAAAATGGAGATGCTGAAACTTGGCTGAATGGATCTTGCCTGAAGCAATCAACCCTCTTGTGCCTATGCAAATGGAGCAGGTATCCTTGTTTTTCAGTTATGTATGTTTTAGTAATTTCAGCATTATATCTTTTGTAGGTATACACACATGGCGAAAGTGCTGAAGGAAAATGGAGATCAGGATAGATCTAGGCTATTATATTCAAACTATAGAGAGGGACCCGATCCGTTCTCGAAGGTTAGACTTTTAACATTGCATTTTGAATTATGCATGAGAACCGTTGCAATTGCCATGTGTCTATCATCCAGGTATCTGATCATTGTCCCATCATTTGGATACAAAATGATATTTCCTTTAGGGACCTAATACACCCTTTCACTTCCTTTTATACTCCCCACTTATTTTAATCTTCCCAGAAAATTCAAATCCCTTTCCAAAATCAGAAATTTTCAAAACCCTTTTTTCTCCTCTCTCAAAATCACTTCAAAATGTCTAAACTCTTTGTTCCTACTAAAGAATTTTCTGATGGAAAAATTCTTAAGTCTGAAGAGGGACCAGGTTTAGGAAGCAAAAAGAAAAAGGTGGAAAAGATGATGTCTAGAAAGGAAAGGGTTGATATTCTGAGAACTCAAAATATTCTGAATGGGAGGGTGTTTGACCTTGAAATGAAAAACAAAATCAGGTATTAGAAGTCTGGTTGATGCTGTAGAGATTCAGAATGGGACCCATTTGTTTGAAGGTCGCTTACAAGTGTTGCATGTGTCAGAAGTAAGGGACTTCTATCACAACATGGTTGTTACAGATGATGCGAGTCTAAATACTCAGGTATGCAACTATCTCTTCCATCTGAATAAGGAAATTTTGGGAAACATTCTAAATATTCCCAGGGAAGGGATCAGGTTGGTTATTAGAGGATCTGCTTCACAATAGTTTGTTCAGGAAATCAGTAAACTCCCAAATCTCAGTGGTGTAGGTATTCCTAAGAAGTATCTTAAAAAGGAATATCCACGGTTCCTGGAGTTTGTTATTAAGGTGTTGATACCTAGATAAAAAACAATGAACTGGTTCCTCGGCTGTTGATTTGTTCATCTTGGAGGCCTTGAGTAAGTTTGAGTTTATCAATCTTTCTGCCATAATACTAGAACACATGCATAAGATCATATCTATTAAGGATTATACATATGACATGAGATATGGGTACCCTCTGACTTGGAATGTGAATATGTGGAAGGGAAGACAAGGGAACAAGAGTAATATGTCTAAGCCGTTGGTGGAACATGATCAACCCAAGCATGAGTTGGAAGCTATGACAGTTGTTCTTGCTAACAAGGATACTGAGATCGCTTGCCTAAAAGTCCAGCTTCTGAAAAGCACAATCAGAGGGACCAGGTTGAGAAGAGCTGGCAGCCCTAAAAATTAAACATGAAGCCCTGGCAGCAAAGACTACTGAACTCCAAGAGAGGTTTTTGAAAAGGCATGCTAAGGCAAATGCTCTACAAACCTTACTTTCAAGACCATGCTCCTAAGCTCCCCTACTCTTCCTAAATTCTTGTGTCAATCCATGTTCCTCCTCTTCCATTGAAACTAAGTGGGTATTGTCCTGGTTCTCATTCGTAATAATATTTGCAATGTTTTGATTGCTGATTTTTTGTTTATGAATGAAAAAGGCCTTGTTTCTACTAACTTGTCTCATTACTTTATGCAATTTTACTCATGCTCAGTGTTGCTCAAGTGGCCATGAATTTGCTTGAACTGCATTTCTGTCAACTTGGTTTACTACTTTAACTCTTTTTTATGATGTCAAAAGGGAAAAATTGTTAAGGTATGAGATCAATGTTATTGATAGTTACTTGAAGAGGACCTGATCATGATGATATAGGGAACTGGTGAAAGTGGAAAAGTTGAATAAGTTTGTCATCATCAAAAAGGGAAAAAATAGTATTTTGGAGCTAATTTGAAATTTTCATGATTTAACAAACTTCGGGAATGAAGAAACAAGGGGACCAATGCAGTTACTTAAAAAGTTATACTGATACGGGGAACTGGTGGAAGGGGCAAAGTTGATTAAGTTTTCATTCATCAAAAAGGGGGAAAATATTATTTTGGAGCTGATTTGAAGTTTTGATGATTTAACAAACTTTCGGATCTAACAAGAGACCTGGCCGAGAAAAGACCACATACATGAAAAAGACAAAAAGACAGTTGTTGTCACGATCCGACCCTACACCCTGGACGTGGTCAGCACTCGAAAACCATTGCTGGTCCCCAAGCAAACCCTCATCCTGGCTAACTACAAGCGGAAGACTAACTCAAGCATACACAAGCATCAAACTGAAAGAAATGCTAAATCAACTGTGTATTAAATGTTAAAACTCTCTGAATATACTGAGTGTTAAATATAAGTTTTAAAGGAAACCTCTGAAACTGAAAGACTCTCCAATACTGTCTATCTATGAAGCCTCTACTGTACAAAGGTGAGTGTCAAGACAAGACCCACCACTAGTCAAAATGCTATTAATACTAAAGACTCATAAAACTGGAGTTCTCCGAAAGCAAGGAGACCTCACTCGAAAGCTGACAAGTGGATAAAGTGATCTCAACGAAACTCTTATTGAGGATCCTAAGTACATGTATCTGCATCATAAAAGATGCAGGTTGAATGACATCAGCACATGGAATGTACGAGTATGTAATATAGCTGAATAACAAATAACTAAACTGAAACTCTGACAGTAACTCAACTGAAATATAATATAACTTGTGGTGGAAAAATCATTTTAACTCTTACCGAAAGAATGTAATAATAGCATATACTGAACTGACCAGGCTAAAAGAAAAACTCAGCTCAACTCAACTCTATGTAAAGCATGATTAGAGATAAAATCATTTAAAGCCTTACAAAGTACAATATAATAACTCAAAGAAAATTGTACGTGAAAATACAATGAAAGTACTCTTTACTCTATTAGAGAGTTTTTCTAACCGACAACTATCATTATGAGCTACGTGATGATACAAAATCTCGCCCACACTGCCAGAACAGTCCTATACCTTGCCGAGGCATAGAACACCTCAACTAAGTGGATCCACTAAGCTCTACCTGAAGGCATAAGGAAATCATCTAAAAGTATGAATCATTTACCCATGTTGGCATACATGGTTTATGAGGAATTTGAGTTGTCTGAACTCATCCCCATATCGGTGCTCAATACTACTCTAAATAATATATACTCATGCTCAAATGTGTAAATACGTACTCTTTTTCTATTCTGAGGTAATTACTCAAAATAACCTCTTAAAAGAGGGAGCTGCTCTAAAATATCTCTAAACTCATAACTCTTTTTAGAAATCAAAGTTTCTCTTTTCTCAATGTAAAAGTAATACATTTGGGAATCAATTAGTTCCCTTAAACTTTATTCAAAAATTCTCTTTAAACTCTACTCAAACTCTACTTTACTTTCTTAAAAAATAGTTTAAAACAAATGTTTATTGTGATCTGATCATTGATGACTCGGGAAGTCATACTGCATAAATATTGATGGCATATCTAGATGTCATACTGCTTACACATTAATGGCATACTCAACTGTCATACTAATCATGAATTATAGTTCTCTTTTCAATATAACAAAATGATACATTTGGGACTACTTAGTTCCCTCATACTCTTGCTCAACTCTTGGTTAAAACTCTTTCTCAAACTCCTCTTTACTTTCTCAAAACTCAGTTTAAAATAATTATGTTTTGTTTAAAAAGATTCTCAAAATTCATAACTCGAAATAGGGTTCATGCTGAAATATAAATACGAACAACTCAACTCAAGGATCTCAATAACAATATAGAAAAACTCAATACTCAGAACTCAAGAACTTAGAACTCAACGATACTACTCATCTAAAATATACTCAAATAATAGGGTTCATGCTAAAATATAGACATGAATGAATCAACTCACGAATCTCAATTCATAACATCTAGCAATTCAATAATTAGGAATAGAATTTTAAAAAAAGAACCAAGAACTCAGAACTCAACATCAACTCATCTCAAGAATACTCAAATCTAAGGATAGAACCTAGATTACTCTTTTACTGATTTGAAAGTAGATGTAGGGCATGAGGACGAACTAGTCCAACACTATGATAGCCTTACATACCTGATTATGAAGCTATTAGACTAAAAACTTTGATGGAGACTTGATTTTCCTTGAGCCCGAGGAAGAACATTAACTTTCCTGAGGAAACCTTTGATCTTGGAATCTTGGTGCTTGATCTTGAGATAAGAAATTCTTTTATGAAGTTTCTAGAGTGGAAGAACTTGGGAAAATCTTGGGTGGAAGGATTCTCTTAGTATCTTGAAATTTTGGCTTGAAGGTTTTAGGGTTCTTAATGGAGAAGAGGAACCCTAGGTGAGTTTTAAGAGAATTTCTAAATACTTGAAGTTTTAGATTAATGGTTTTTAGAGGAAAACTTGTTACTTGAATAATATACACCGTTAAAATAATCAAAAATGACTTAGAATAGGGTTAAGAAGCTTGGGAAAGGATCAAAATAACCCTAGAACGTGTGCATGAAGTTGCTGAAAAAATATTGTAGAAATCCTTCACATAAGGGACTACCATTCGTCAAAACATCTACCATTCGTAGGTCAAGTCGTAGTTCTACGACTACCTGACAGGGCTTCACTAAAATGAGCATACCTTTTTACTTCGAACTCATACTGAGGCAAAATAGTGGCGTTAGAAAGAGAATTCATAGATCTTTAATTTGATAGGTCATGGGCCACCTAATTCTTTATGAGCTGAGAGATACGGTCGTTTGAAGTTGACCTATGTAAAATCTTTTCTCAAAACTTTATTGGTAAGGGATCTTTTAACACAACTTTGAGCTAGGTTTTTCTTGTGACATTTATTAGGTGTAAAAGTATCGGGGTATAGGTTTATAAAGGGTGGGAAAAGAATAAAAATAATCTCTCTTAAAAAACTGATAGAAGTCATCTACGGAAGGCCATCTACGGTCCGTAAAAAAGTCTACGGACCGTAAACCCTCTCGTAGAAAACATGTTGAATATTTGGGTCTCTGAAGTTGGGGTCTACGGATCCTTTCTACGGATCCTTTCTACGGTCCGTAGATGCTTCTACGGGTCGTACTGAAGGGTCGTAGAAAGAATACTGAGGAATGGGTTTCAGGACTTGACCTACAGATCAAGGCTACGAGTTGTACAAAGTTATACGGCCCTTATACATGGTCTGTAGAACTCAATACTCTTTACTGAATTCTAAACTTTGACTCTACGAGTCCATCTACGATCCGTGAAAAGGTGTACGGGCCGAAGATGCCTTCCGTGACACCAGTCTAAAGAAAATTTGTAAGGTCTGATTTTTGGTTAGAATTTTCGGGGTGTTACAGCTGTCTAAAAGCTGCCATAGCTGCCAACTCTGTTGTGGCTGGTGCATGTCTTTTCATAGTAGCAGGCTCAGCTAATGGCTTGGTCCCAAGGGTTTGTGTCCATTTGATAATAGTCTCTTCTCCCAAGATAAACCCAAGTTTTTGGCAAACAAAGTTTTGAATTCTGAAAATTCATAAGCTTACAAGGAAAAAGCCATCTTCAAGGAAGAACACTGCTCATACTCAACAAGAGACTTGATGGAGTGTTGAAGCGTCGTTGTTGTATTTTGAGCTTTGTGTCTTGTGTTCTTATATTGTAAATCTACTCCTAAGTTATAAAGGATAGTAGATCGGTTGCTTGTCTGTAGTTAGTTGAGTCGGATTAACGAGAGCTAGTTAGTCGAATCATCTATGCTTTAGTCAAGCCTCTTTACATCATTGACTTGATGTTCTCTTGGGTAGAGTTGCCTAGGAGTGTCAACTAGAGTTAGTTGATGTGTGGGTGCAGTAGATTTGCTGCTTGTTTCTTCTCTTATCGTTAAGATCTAAGTTGGTGGCTAGAGTTAGCCTTGTTGGGTTCTTGAAGTCTGGAACAAGTAGAGCTAATTGGTTTAGTGGGCAATAGAGCTATTGCTTAGTTTCCTTTGTAGTAGAGTTGCTACAATAAGGGGGAAGGGATTAAGAGTTTAATTCCTAGGTTGCAAGGGTTTGTAATCTGAAGCTTTGCTCCATTTTGAGTAAAATGGAGTTTGAGTTGAAATCCTGTGAGTACATGTCGTGGTTTTCACCTCCCTTGAGCAAGTGGGTTTCCACGTAAAATCCTTGTGCCTGATCTACTTTGAGTTATTTATTTTCCGCACTATTATTCTGTTGAGGGACCTGGTCCAGTGATCACTAGTGGACACATTCATTCTAACATCAGTCAACATGAATACCAGGTGAGCTGATAAAAGCAATAACCTCCTTTTTTTGTTCTTTTTGCATATAGCTTGAAAATTGTCATCATACATTCAGACGCACACAACTCAAGTGCAATAGAAAACAGGACGCGAAAATTGAAATTAAAACTTTGAATGGTCAATAGAAATCAGAATGTTAATATAACAAAGTTCTCTTATATGTGGTTTGCAATCTATTACACAAGAGCGGGGTTTACCATGTACACATCCAAAGGATAGCAACTGCGGATTTCCTTCTCATTCAAAAAAAAATTATGGAAAGAAGTTTGTCAACGGGGCTTTAACTAGGTTCAAAATTATATAGAGAATTATTATCAATGAGACATTAACTACGTGCTATAATAGGTGGAGATGAACTTTTTGTGCGAACATGTATATGACTTAAAACTTTTATTGGGAGCATGCCATGGTATCTCTATGGTTATAAAAGATCGTCATCAAAGATAAAATGAGAAGTCTAAAGTAAATCATTTCAAATATAGAAAGGTGTCAGTTGGGTTTTCATCTAAGAGAGGTTTAATGTAGGGATCTCATGTCACCCTTCTTTACAATTTATCTATTACATTTTTTATTTTATAATTTAAGTTTATGAAATTAGAGACAACTAATTGTAACTTTGTATGTTTTTAATTTTATCAATCTATTAATAAAGTCAAAGGCTCATTGAGTCTATGCATTTCCTAATTTTTTTTTGGGAAACTTTCAAAAATAGCAAACATTAGGCACTCTATAACTATAGTTTGCTTAATTACGAATAATAGCAAAATGTTAGGGGAGAAAGGAGGAGAGAGGAGAGCGAGATCTGGGAGAGAGTATTTTTTTTGCGAATTTTGGAGAAAAAAATACAAATATAAACTGATTTATATCAAAATGAATACATATTGAGAGGAGAGAGGTGAGCGAGATCGAGAGAGGGAGGAGCGAGGATTGTATTTTGTATTTATTTTGTATTTTGTGTTTATTTTACATTGTATTCTGTATTTATTTTGTATCAATTGTATTCGAAATACAACGAATTTTATTTTGTATTTATTTTTACATTGTATTCTTTATTTATTTTGTATCGATTGTATTTGAAATACAACAATACAATTGTATTCATCCTCTCTTTGATTGGATACAAATACATTTGACAGAGAGGATGAATATTGTAATCATACGAATACAAATACAATTGATACAAAAATACAAAATATTATTTTTCAAATACAATTGAAATAAAATAACAAAACTCTCACCTATATTTGATTTAATACAATTGAGACATAATACATTTGAATGAATACAATTGTTTTAATCTTGGGGTGTTTCTTGGTTGTTGAAAATTATTCCTGTCCTTGTCTCTTCTAGTTTTTAATTGGATATTCCTCAAGCCATCAACATCGTATGCATTGATATAGATTTCGTGAAAAAGCCAGTTATATTAGATTTAGATTTGAATTCATACAATCTAGTAAATATGTTTATGCTCAACGGTTTTAGCTTTATTATTATTATTATTATTATTATAAAATTATATTCTTGTCTTTAAAAGAATAACTATTTTTAAGAAAAATAATACTTATGAGTTTAAGTTATATAATTGCCCGTGAACATAATTTTTACACAACTAGATTATATTTTATATGTTGTAGCAAGTACATATTTTATTTTGAAGATTTCAAATCTCATATTCTAAAAAAAGTTATCTATAGAAATTCATTAGATGATTTAATAATGTAAAAAATTATTTATATTGATGAATAATCATGTATAAAATTAAGGAAAAATTACTAAATTACACAGCTTTAAGTAAACTATTTTCCATATTTCCCTATATCTTCTAAAAATCTCTAAAATCATTTACTTTAATAATGTATCCGTATTAGTGTATTAATGTATCCGCGCTTTCACTAATGTATCCGGATTGGGAAATCCCTTTTTTAATAATGTATTTGTATTAATGTATTAATGTATCCATGCTTTCACTAATGTATCCGGATTGGTGTATTAATGTATCCACGCTTTCACTAATGTATCCGGGTTGGGAAATCCCTTATTTTAATAATGTATCTGTATTAATGTATTAATGCATCTACGCTTTCATTAATGTATCCGGATTTGGTTAATTTTAAGGGATTATTGTAATTAAAAAAAAATAGGAATAGATAGTAATTTCATCTTTACACTATGTGATTTATGTAACTTATACTAAAATTAAAATATAATATATACTCATATTGGAAAATTTTGGTTCGCCCAAATTAGGGGGCCTAAAGGTGATTCACATGTCATTTGACCACAATTTACTGTATCACCTAACAATGTGGGAACGCTTCACCATATGTGACGTCATATTCTATTATTTTCCTATAGGAAAAAGTGGGTTGTGCTTATTATTTCTTGACCCAATATATAAATATGTCTTTTTAACTTGATCTTGTTGGCATATATGCAGAGGCTGAGCTAGTATTAGGAATTTGAAGTTTTTATATGTTAGGACAGAACAATAACTTCAAATATAATCGACAAATTAATGAATGGCAATATATAAGAAACGATAATCTTTTTATTTTAAGGCGAGTGGAATTTTTTTTTCACTTTTTCTAATTGTTAATCTTATATTTTTAGTTAATTTTTATGCTTATTTGTGAAAATTTGCATAAATAGCATAAGAGAAAAATATAACAAAGCATGCTGGCTTTTTAAATTTTTTTAAAAAATAAACTTTTGATGATAGTGGGGTTCGAGAACCCACAACTCTAGAGTGGGAAAGCGTTTCCATGGCCCCTTCTTTACCACTGAGTCGTCAGATAGTTTTGTTAGGGGGTTCACAAGTTAATATACATATATATTTATTTAATTTTCTAATACAAATATAGGATCTACGGAAAAGCTACTGGGTTCGTTCAAACCCTAAAACCCCCACTTACCTCCGCCTCTGCATCTATGCCCTTTAACTTTGAGTGTGCATAAATAGACACTTAAACTTGTATAAAGTTGAACAAGTAGACACATGCGTCACATAAGACGTCAAGTAGGACAGGTGTGTAACTGTGTATATATGCTCAACTCTATTAAAGTTCAAGTACCAATTTGTGCACACCTAAAATTGAAGAGCATAAACATCGCTAAGGAGCATATTTTATCTCTTTTGGGATATTGAGCGATGATAATATCATTTCACATGCCTTTATTTATCCATTATATTTTAGACATTTCTAATAATTATTTTCTCTAGCTAAACCCCTATAGTGTTTCTTAATATATTTGAAGCATGTAATTACTTTAGCTTGGTAGTTGGAACAGCTCCTTCTGAAATTACATGTGAAATATTGATGTTAATCAGTTTGATGTGAACTTAAAGTGGAAGAGGAGCAAATATCACTTCTTTGTCTTTTAGCTTATGTCTGATTTAGACCTCACATTTGTTTCTGTAAGAAACTAGTCAAATATAATTTTTAATTGATTTATTTTAATAATATATATTTTTAAATTTCTAATATATCCAATTATTTTAATCTCTCTTGAAACGTATATAATAATTTGGGGTATTTCTTGGTTGTTGAAAATTGTTTCTTTCCTTGTCACTTTTTGTTTTTAATTGGGTATTCCTCAAGCCATCGACATCGTATGCATTGATATAGATTTTGTGAAAAAAATAGTTATATTAGATTTAGATTGGCATTCATATAATCTAGTAAATATGTTTATGCTCAATGGTTTTATCTTCTTTTTAAAAAAAATTATTATTATAAATTATAAAATTATATTCTTGTCTTTAAAAACAATAAATATTTTAAATAAAATAATGTATATTTATGAGTTTAAGTTATATAATTGTCAATGAACATAATTTTTACACAACTAAATTATATTTTGTATGTTGTAGCTAGGAAGTACATATTTTATTTTTAAGATTTCAAATCTCATATTCTAAAAAGATTTATCTATAGAAATTCATTAAATAATTCAATAATATAATAAAGTATTTATATTGATGAATAATTGTGTATAAAAATTAAAATATGATATATATACTCATATACTATAGACCTCAAATTAATATAAAGTTGAACAAGTATACATGTGTCATATGTGACATAATACACGTAGAACGCCATGTAGGATGTCGCGTAGGACGTCAAGTAGGATGCGTGTGTAATTATGTATACATGTTCAACTCTATACATATTTAAGTATCAACTTATGCACATTTAAATTAAAGAGCATAAATATCAAGTAACAAGTATATCTTATTTCTTTTGGGATATTGGGCGATGATAGTATCCTTTCACATTTATTTATCCATTTTATTTTAGACATTTCAAATGGTTATTTTCTCTAGCTAAACCCCTATAGTGTTTCTTAATTTATTTGAAGCATATAATTGCTTTTTTTTTCCTTTATGTCACAGGCCCAATATTTGTTATTTTTGTCTCAATTTATGTGATATAAATAGAATTTAGAAAGTCAATTAAATTTTAATATGATTTTTTGATATTTTAAGTTATTAATTATTGTGATTTATTGTACTTTTTATGTAATTTTTCAATAATACATGTTACTCCCTTTGTTCCAATTTATGTGATACTGATAAATTTTTTAGAATCAATTTAAATTTTTTATGTCTTTTAGTTTTTGATTTCTAATTGTGATCTATATTACTTTTACGTCAGGTTTAAACAATATATGTTACTCATCTATCCCTATTTATGTGGCACTGATTCGAGGGTCAATATAACTTTTTATATGTCTTTTAAATATTTTAAGTTGTTAATCATGGTAATTTATAGTATTTCTTTACGTAATTTTCAAATAATATGTATTACTCCATTTGTCCCAATGTATGCACCACAAATAGAATTTCAAGAGTCAATCAAATGTTGTTAATTATTGAGATTTATAATACTTTTTACGTAATTTTCAAATTGAATAATGCATGTTACCTCTTTTGTCCCATTTTATGTGACTCTGATAGATTAATTTCAAGAATCAATCGAATATTTCATATGTTGTTTTAGATATTTCAAGTTGTCAATATCATGATTTATAGTATTTTTACCTAATTTTTAAATATATAAATATAAAAAATTTAAAAATAAAACAAATAAATTAAAATGAAAGAACCATAAAAAAATTACAAAAATGCCCTAAAGGTGCTAAGCAGGTATGTTGACCTGCGGCCTACTTGAGCACCTAAACTCCCTCTTATTATATATAGTAAAGTAATTAGAAAAAAAATAATACATAAAACAATAAAAGCATAAAAGAAAGAAAGAAAAAAATTCTAAAGCATTTGATTGTTTGTCTTTTTTCGACACTGCGTCCACCCATCCACACACGATATACTTTCAACTTCCTCAAAAAAAAAATATCAAGTTGGGTCTGATGGTATTTTTTTGGGAAAATGACTTGATATATCCTTCGTGATAAAAGTGGCTCATATATACTCTTATTTTTACACAAATGGCTCATATATTCTCTTTTCTTCTAATGGAAGTGAAAAAAATAATTTTTAAATTAATTTCTTAACTCTTTTTAATTAAAAAAAATTCATGTAGAGGTATATTTAATCTTTCTCACACGTTTTTTTCTTTTGGCTATTTTTATTCATCGACTAATTTAAATGTATTGCTTTTTGATGGTCGTATTTATTTTTTTTAAAAAAAAATTTAATCTTTTTCCACTTACACTTCTTTCTTTTTATTTCTCTTATTTGTATACTAAAAAATAAAAGAAAAAATAAAATAAAATATGATGTTGACCACGGAAGATGATATAAAGAGTCAAAATCTCATTTAAAGTTTCTTGTTTCACTTGGTTGTTGGCAAAAGAGGCAGTTTTGACGCAGAATAATTTGGTAAAGGAGCTAATACCTATGATGTTTTATATGTCACCTATGTGGAAAACAGGAAGACATTATTAACCATCTCTTTTTACATTGATAGTGGATTGACCATCTTTGCAATTTTTCAGTCAATCTAAGGGGAATTAGTTGGACTATGCCGGAAGAATAATGGAAGTGCTAACTAGTGAGAGCATACATGAGTATGATTCCCAGAATTTTCAAATCCGAGTGGTTGTCGCATGTATACTTCTTATGTAAGACGACCCTGCAAAAAGACATTATTAACATCCAGCCCATGAACATGCCAGTCAAGTTTAGTGGCGACAGGACAAGGCGGAAAGTAACATGCTTGACTTTTGGGCTGAAAGTGAAATGATAATCAAGTTTGAAGTGCTAAGTAAATCTCTTGGCAATCAAACTAACCTTGTACAAATCAACAAAATTGTCAAATTTATGTTTAGCTCGAAATAACCACTTAAAGTGTGCCATATTTTTGAAAGACTCACATGGAATCAAATTTCAAGTATGATTGCAAACAAGAGTATCAAATTCGACTTGCATTGATGAATTTCATTGGGGAATTAGCTTGGCTTGCTTATGAGTTGTGGAGATTTTTGAAGACAGTGTAGTGATTGTAAGAAACTGATGAGTTTAAGGTTATGAGTCTGTGATCGGATAGTCATTGAGTGGACTTTGGTGAATGACTGCCTTGGTCGGGGTTGGGTTGGTGGGTCAGGTTGGATAGGAGATGTTGTTGGTTGAGGTGGGAAGGAAGCCATTTGTGACTAATTTTGTACCGAAGCGAATGGATTATGATGAGGACTTAGAGTTTGGCTAAGAATGAGTGGTCTTTTTTGTTTACGATACGTGATAAGTGGCCGTGAGGGCAAAGTTTGAGGTGTTGAAGAAGAATTAGTTCATTGTTTTTGTGGAACTTGTGTAGAGGGTGAAGAAGTGAAAGTTGAGACGGGAGAAGACATGCTACTTGATTGTGGAGAGACACCATCTAGAGCGGAGGAGATAGCTTGCAAGCGTTGAGGGACCATTGGCAATGTAGTCACTGGTGGAGAGAGTTGACTAGAGGAATATGAAATCGAATTAGTGTCCTTCTTGGATTGTTGTTTAACATAAATATTATCCCAAGAAACATTAACTTTATTATTAAACATGAAAAAAATATTTTGAAAAGGAAAATTGTCTTTAAAAAAGATTACATCCCTGGATAAATATAATTTGGAGTTAACTGGATCAAAACACTGGTGATTGTAATATTTGTTAGAAAATCCTAAATAAACATATGGTGAGGATCAATGTTTCAATTTATTACTAGAATACAGTTTAAGCCATGTGTAGCATAAGTGTCTGAAAACTTTGATGGAATTATAATTAGGCACAACCTGAAATAGAATTTCAAAAGGTAACTTATTTTGTAGATTGGGATTAGTCATCTTATTGATCAAATAAACAGCTTGATGACAGACATAACTCCAAAATATTGAAGGTAAGGATGCTTGGTGTAATAAGATGTGGGCTGTCTCGATGACATGCCGATGTCAGTGTTCAACTAAGGCTATCCTTTATGGTGTGTATGGAAGAGGGGGACACGAAGTGTTCAATTGCATGTGTTTTTAGATAGGAATCTAATTTTTGAAACTCACCACCACCATCAATGTAAAGGATAAAACTTTTGTGTTAAAATATCTTTCAAGCAAAGAATGTAAAGTTTGGAAGATTTCGAGAAGTTCTATTTTAGCTTTTAGTGTGAACAATCACATATATTTTGAAAATTGATTAACAAATAAAACATAGAACTATTTTTTGTCAATCGACAAAATTGAAGACAACCTCACAAATCAGTGTAAAGTAAATTTAATGGATTGACATTGTGTAAAGAACTTTTTGAAAAAGGCATCATGTGGCTTTTATTAGAATAACATGAATGACAAACAATATCAATTTTGAAACCAACTACCGTAATGGATAAATCATGCAAAAATTTATTTAGAACTTGACGATTAGTGTAGTCTATTCGTTGATGCTACAGGTGGTATGAAACAACGATGTTACATTTCGACGGTGATGGTCACTCATACAACCTGTTTTTACTCCATTTGTTAGCCAATGGCACCTTTGCAGTCAGATCCTTCACAAGAATAAAAAAGGAAAAAATTTCATAGAGGAATTATTATCTTGACAAAACTTAGAGACAATTATGAGATTATTTGTAATAGCTGGAGAGTAAAGGATATGTTGAAGCTGAAATTGGTGATTGGATGTATTAAAGTTCACATTATCACTATGAAAGGTTGAAGTGATATTACCATTACCCATAATGATTTCCTCCGAGCCGTGGTAGTCTTGCATAGTGGTCAGACTCTGTGTGTCTGAGGCAATATGGTGGGTGACACTATTATCAATGATCCACGGAGCTGACTAATTCTGGACGTGTACAACATAATTAACACGCGCTTGAAGATGATTGTGAGAGCGTGTCCGGCAAACGTGAGCACTATGACCTCTACCATCATTGAGTTGATAATAGAGGTTGTTGTTGGGAGTCTGATGTTGTTGATTGTTGCATTGAGGTTGCTTATTGTTACGCCAAGACGAATTACAATTTTGTTGATGTTGCGCATTTGATCATCGATTAGTGTTCTGGCTATTGGTGGAGTCCTGACGTGAAGGGGTGAAAGTAGTCCCTTGAACATTGTTGGCAGTGATTGAAATAAAAGATATCTTTTTTGTTTCCTCGTGCTGAAGAAAAAGCTCATGATCAAGGATCTTTTCATATAGTTCTTCATAGAGGATTGTCGAATCTCAAGCATGGATAACAACTGAAATTTCTCGAAATTCAGATCCAAGTCCAGTTAGAATCTTGACAATCAATTCTTCAGTGGAGATGGGGTCAAGCAGTGGTAAGTTCATCACAAAGAGACTGAATTTGATGGAGATAGTCTGCAATAGGACAAGAGTCGTTGGAAAGACGGGCTAGACAGTCTTAAGACTAAAGATATGAGTTTGAGATTTATTTGCATAAGTAGTATGCAAGGCGTCCCAAGTGACTTTTGTATTTAGAGCATAAGCGAATGTACTGAAAATGATTGCACCCACAGTTGTCAAGATAACATTTTGTATAAGCTAATCTTGTTGAAACTAGGAAACATAAGTAGGATTGGGTACTGCTAGGTTGTTTTCAGGGATAGTTTTGAAGGGGGTTGGGATCTATCTATCAAGATAACCAAAGAGATTGTGTCCATGCATAAGCATAGACACCCGAGCCTTCCACAACGAAAAGCTATGGCTACCATCAAGTTTGATGGAAGTTGAGTAACCGAATTGAACTGGAGAATAGTCTTTGTACCAAAGATGTTATCGGCATTATAAACACTTGTATCAGTTACCATTTAGGCTTGAGGTAGGTGGGATGGCAGAAACAAATTGAGCTTATTTAAGCAATAGAGCTCTGATTATCAAAAAGAGGATAAAAGAACTAGTAGCAGATGAACCAATGTTTATTGATTATTGTATTGGTCCTTATATAGCCAGTGTATTACATACAAGGTTGAAAATAAAATAACAACTTAGAGGAAATCTAGGTAGTAGAAAAATCTACGTAACTATAATTCTAAAGGAAAAATGTTGATAAGTACAAAATTAATATAAAAAACTAAATAAAAAAATCCTACAGGCGACAAGAGTCCTAGAGATCTGCTAGACGTTATTAGATTGATGGGAGGGATGAGGGTATTGATGTTGTTAGGAAAAGAAGGCTAGGTTGGGTAATGATTTTTTCTGAAGATTTTTGATGCATTAAAATAGGGAATTGAGATATAGAGGCTAAAGCAATAAGTTGATCAGTCGTCAGAGCATGCTGATTAGTGGTTGGAATGGCCATGAAAATTAGGTTTCAGGTTGACTGCTAGGGTTTTGCATGGAGGGTAGGAGGGAGAGTAGAGTGTCCTTGTTATGCCATATGCAGAGTTTTATAAGTGTATACCATAATATTGATATAATCTACTAGCCATTCAAATGAAGACATATTTTAATAGAATTTTTGTACAATTTCTATAAAATACTATTTTATTTGATAACAATTTTTTAATATATATATATATATACATATGTAATAAAATGGAGGATACATTTTCTTAGAGACAACGAACAAATTTTTAGACATGAAGATTGTAACCATAAACGATATTGTGCATTTTCACATTGAAATTGTGTTATTTAAATTTTAGAAATAAGAAAATTATATTGTTAATTAAGCTGAATATTTGATATATTAGAAAACTACATAAGGTTTTACAATTTTTTACTATATATGTACAACTACATACTATAGTAATGATTGAAATAAACGTTATCACGATAGAAGACAATATTGATAATAAACGTTTCTTTCTCTCTTGAATCAAGAGTATCCAGGAATCTTAACAGCTTAGTTAGTTGGTTACTTGAACTCCCACCTTATTGGTGAGGGTTTGATTCCCCACATTGTAATTTCCTCCCCCTTCCCCCACCCCTAATTTTTTTTTAAAAAGTATCAAAGTATCCTTTCAACTTCATCCAATAACAATTTTTCAGTCTAATTTGTTCTTTACAATAATAACAAATAGTGTTGTATAAGCTAAGCATGCATTCTTCCTTTTCAAATTTCATCATACATTTATTATAATATTTTAAGAAGTTAAATATTAATTAGCTTGAAATACATGTAGCGCATATGTTCGAGATATATATATATATATATATATTTGTATGTTGGATTTGACAACAATTCATGTTTATTCATTTGCCTGTCAAATAACAACCTCAAAAAAAATTTAAAAAATGTTTTAAGCTTCCAAATTGAGCGGAAAACCATTCACTTTGAACAAAGCTTTGTTGGTAAAAAAATAAGTTTTTACTATTTTTTCACATGGTGATAACCATATGTTTAGTTTTACTCATGTTCCATTTTATACCTATCTCCATTGGTTGTGGTGGCTAAATATCAAAATAGGGTTGTAGCCAGGGTTGTTCCCTGCCCTGGCGCAAGACTAGACAAATCAAAAAAAGGGTGTTCAAGAAAAATAATGTACAAATTTTGATTGTACAATTATTGTGACTAAGAGGGAAAAATCTTTTTGTTGTTGTTATTGTTAATTATTGTTGAACATTAGAAAGGCAAAATGGCAGATCCAGGCCCATTGATTGATGTTGGAAAATTAAATGAAAAAGTTCTATGTTATGCACAGACAATTTATAGATTTAATGGAGTTTGGGAAGGACCTGATCCTTTGACACCAATTATCCCTCTTTTCTTTATTCAAGTTTCATTAGCTATCTTGATCACTCGTTTTGTCACCTTTGTCTTAAAACCCACCAGGCAACCTCCTTTTGTTGCTGAGATTATTGTAAGTACCTTCTTTGAAATTTTCTTATTCCGATTCGTTTGTTCGTTGATTAGAGTTATGCATGTATTAATAACGTAATGATTAGTTATGCAGGTTTAGTTATTGCATTGACTTATAACTTATACTTCCTTCGTGTCATTTTGTTTGTTTTACTTTTCTTTTTATCCCGTTTCAAAAAAAGTTGTCTCTTTTCCTTCTTCCTTTTTTTTTGGCTACTCCTTAATTATAACTTTTCACGTGACAAGTTTAAGGCAATAAGATTGAAGGATATTTTGGTACATTCCGCATATCTTTAATTTAAGACTACAAGATTCAAATGTCTTTTTTTAATTCTTGAATTTTGTGTCAAATCAAAACTAGATAAACAAATTAAAATGGATGAAGTACATGTTTTATTTACGTATTAGTTATGATGTGTTGGAGTTTTATGCGAAACCAATAAAAAGTTATGAAATATGATATTAACTATGCTTGTTTTAATACATGAATATCTACCTTTCTAACTCTCAACCAAATGACATATATATGGTGTGTTTTGTAGTAAGGGAGTCCTTTTCTTCTACATTTGGGTGTGTTCGATACGATGAAAATCATTATTCCAGAAAATGTTTTTCACGAGAAAGTCATTCTTTGATGTTTGGTTATATGGAAAACATTTTCATCGAAGGGGAAAATGACTGCCGTTAGGATTGCAGTAATTTTCTTTATAACTATCTGAATCTTTCGTCATACCAAACACACTCTTAAGATGTGGAATTTGAGATACATTTTTGAAATAGCCTAAGCATTGCATTATGCTTTTGGGACAATGTTGTTTAATTCTCATGTTCTTGTTTTGTGCACTTAGCAATAAAATTTTGACATAATACATAAACAGACACTCAAACTTGACCTCAGTTGGTAAGTAAGTAAGCTCTCTAACTTTGAGAGTGCACATCTGGACACCTCAACTTATACATGACGAGTTGAGGCTAAGTTTGAGTGTCAGTTTAGATATTATGCGAAAAATAACATTTATAGAAAAAAGGTTTAAGGAAGAAAGTTGATTTTGTTTTGTAGAGTGGCATACTTTTGGGTCCTACAGCACTTGGAAGGATCATGAGGTTCAGGAGGCTGCTTTTCCCAAACTACAACTTCCATGTGATTGAGACAATGGCTCATGTAGCCCTTGTGTTCTATGGGTTTCTGGTGGGATTGCAGATGGATATAAAATCCATTCTTCGAATTGGAATAAAGGCTAGAAATGTTGCTGTTATCGGTATCATCATCCCTTTTGTCACCGGAACAATATTATATTTCTCACTTACTCGCGATGAAGAAGTTAGAGGCTTCATTTTCTATGGTGGTGCTCTCACTATTACAGGGTTCTCTGTCCTGTCTAAGATACTTGACAAACAAAAGATCCTTCAAACTGACATAGGGAAAATGGCCATGTCTTCAGCTGTTATCAATGATATTGGTGCATGGTTTATCCTTACACTAGGATATGTTGTCACAGGGAGTACAGCTAATATCCATTGGGCTATAATTTGCACGATTGCTTACGCCTTGTTCTGTGTCTTTTATCTACGTCGTGCTATTGGTTGGATCATTCGAAAAATGCCAGAAGGACAAGGGTATAGTGAGTTCTTTATATGTTCAATCCTTTCTGGGATGGCTATTTCCGGAGTTATAACCGATGCTTTAGGGACACATCCTATTATTGGAGCTTTTCTCTTTGGACTTAGTATACCTAACCAAGTGCTTCAAGCAGAAATTATCGATAAGCTTGATGACTTTGTGACGGGCATTTTTATGCCAACTTTCTTTGTTGTTTGTGGACTTAGAACCAATTTCGGAGCAATGGGCAGCATTTACGAAATTGTTGGCTACATACTTCTATTTGTTTCAGCCAAAATCTTGAGCTCAATAGCTGCCACTTTATTCTCTGAAATGACTATTAAGGAAGCCCTGGCTGTTGGAGTACTTAGCAACACCAAGAGCATCATGGCCTTGATCATTATCGAAGCTGGTCAGGCACAACAGGTTGATTTTCTTACCAATCCGTATTTGCTTTTACTGGAAATGGATTTTCGACTAACCATTTTGTATTTCGTAAATATCTTGGTCAGGTTTTGAGCACACAATTATACTCCCTTATGGTGGCTGGCATTTTGGTGATGACGGCGATAGTCACACCTATGACTATGTTGTACCATCCCTCGCAGGAAATCGCACCCCACAAACGAAGGACTATACAGAAGGCAAGAATGGAGGAGGAGCTTCGGGTCCTTGCTTGCATCCATGGCACACATGACATCCCTTCAGTCATCAACCTTCTTGGCTCGTCTCATTCTACACCAGCATCCCCAATAACTGTCTTTGCTCTCCAAGTAGTAGAACTAGTCGGTCGTGCATCATCTATGCTAGAAGTCCACAACTCAGGAAAACGAGGCTCGCGAAGTCTTGGACACGAGGAGACACAAACAAGACAGATCATCACTGCTTTCGACAACTATGAGCTACGATCAGATGGAGTGATGGTGCAAGTACTGACAGCGAGGTCTGCTTTGTCCACCATGGATGAAGATATGTGCAACATTGCCAAAGACAAGCGTGTAGCTTTCATCATTCTCCCTTTCCACAAACAACGAGGTATCGAGGGTGAAATGGAGGATGTCAACCCTGAAATTCGGGCTGTCAATGAAGGTGTGCTAGCTAATGCCCCTTGTTCTGTTGGAATCCTCATCGATCGTGGCCTCTCTGAGACCAGTGACTATGCAAAAAATATCGTTGTCCTCTTTTTCGGAGGTGCTGATGACAGAGAAGCTCTGGCTTACGCTTTGAGAATGGTTGATCGTCCAGATACACGCCTAACTGTTGTAAAGTTCATTCCAGACGAAGGCGCTTCTGATATAGAGCAAACAGAATTTGCTGATGAAAGTCATGTGAATGTCCAGATTGACAAAGAGAGTGAAAAGTTGATGGATGATGAGTTCTTAAACAGGTTCAAGATCAGCACAGCCAATGACAAATCAGTAACATACATAGAACTGTTGTTGAATGATGTGGAAGAAGCTGTCAAGGCCATAAAACTAATGGACCAGCATAACTATGATCTCTACATTGTAGGAAAAGGCCGAGGTGTGGTGTCACCACTAACGGCTGGTCTAGTCGATTGGTGTGACTGTCCTGAGCTCGGGGCTATTGGTGATCTTTTAGTGACATCAGAATTCGACTCCACATTCTCCGTACTAGTGATGCAACAGTATGTTAAGCCAATTGGAGATGGTTCAGTAAATTCTTATGGATCAATGAGTGAGAGGATAGCAGGCATTGGTATGGATATGGACTTGGACATGCAACGCGCGGATAGTGAATCAGGGGATGTGTTCTCCAGTTTTAGAAGGCGACCGGAACATATACCACGAGTCTAAACAACACAAAGTCTTAGCTTAGGCTCATGACAAACACTTTAAAAGGTTGTAACTTCACATTCAAAAGGTTTTCACCTGGAAAAGAGTAATTTAAGTGGGGTTGAATGATGATTGTTTGCTTTATTTTCAGGTAACTGTAATAACCATGTGGGCTAAATATTCTCTTACACTATTGAACTTGTGACATAAGAATTCAAGAAACTAAAACTTGTGATATATTACTATTGGTGTTAACCTAGCAAAAGTATGTAAAGCTATCACACTTGTGAAATTTGAACAATTTCCATTAACTTGGCATTGAGAAGAAGTAGAATCCACCATATACTGTAATGTGATAGGTGTTTCAGCACTAAAGGTTTTAATCTGAAACTAATGGAAATTATCTATAGATGAATTCATATAAAACAATTTCACTTTTCATAGACTCTTGGTTCGAGTAAAACATATCAAAGTTAAGTACTATGGAAAGAAAAGAGAATAGCATATCAAATAATACGTTAACCGAAACAAAGTAAAAATAGGTAATAATAAAATTCAAGATAAAAATAGTAGGAGAGTCATAATTAATAACAATATAGATAATGAAAACTAGACAATACTAGATCGACTACGTAATAACTTTTAATCATATGTTGGATCTCCATATCCTTCTATCTAGGATCATGTCCTCGATAAGCTGCAGGTATGCCAGATCATGACTAATCACCTCTCTCCAGTACTTCTTTGGCCTACTCCCACCTCTCATCATACCCACCATATAATCAACCTCTCGCACCTCCTCACTGGGGTACTTGTGCTTCTCCTCTTCACATATATCTGAATTTTTGACCAAATTAAGCCATTATTTAAAGCAATTTACCAAAATAATACGTTTTTAAAAATTCTTACAAAACTAGTATAAACGTATTTCACAGTAATGTTTTAGGGTATAATTTATTTTTAAAAAATTTAATCGTGTGCTGACGGCGTTAAGTTGAGAAACGTTACTGGGAGTAATGTTTTACGCTAAAAACGTTACTCACAATAACATTTTATAATACGTTACTGTGAGTACGTTTTACACCTAAAAACGTTACTCACAATAACGTTTCTTAAGAATCTAACCAAGGGACATCGAATCCTGCAAATTATATATACTAATAATTTGTACTCTAAAAGGTTATTTCTTCAATTAATAGGAGATAATTTGTGTATACTGATTAAAAAAATTATCTTATAAAATTATTACACTAAAATTCATAAAAATATAGATTTGTTGTTTTACCTACAAATCATATATTCCCTCTATCCCAATTTATGTGACACATTTCATATTTCGAGATTCAAACAAGTTTATGTTTGACTGCAAATTTTTCATATATTTTAAAAATAATTTGAATTATCAATAATTGTGACTTATAGTACTTTTTACGTAGTTTACAAATATATAAATTTCATTTTAAAAAATTTGAAGATTCCATTAGCAAATTATCGGTCAAACTTAAACTGTTTGACTCTCAAAAAACTAAATGTGTCACATAAATTAGGACAGATAGGGTATATTAATATATAATTTGTACTCTAAAACGTTATTTCTTCAATTACTGGGAGATAATTTGTGTATACTAATAAAGAAAATTATCTTATCAAATTATTACACTGAAATTCATAACAATATAGATTTGTTTTACAAATTATAGCAATATTTGCAGGATTCGATTCTAAATTTGTATGATTTGATGTTACGTGATTTGATTCTTAAGAAACGTTACTGTGAGTAACGTTTTAGGTGTAAAACGTGACTCACAGTAACGTATTATAAAATGTTACTATGAGTAACGTTTTCAGCTTAAAACGTTACTCACAGTATCGTTTCTCAACTTAACGCCGTCATAAAACAGCTGATTTTTAAAAATTAAAATATACCCTAAAACGTTACTCTGAAGTACGTTTATACTAATTTTGTAAAAAAAAATTAAAATGTATTATTTTGGTGAATTGCTTTAAATAATGGCTTAGTTTGGTCAAAAACTTCATATATCCGAACTATTTCAGCCTTACCCACCTCATCTTGTTCATCTCTCCTCTTCACATATACCCTAACCATCTTAAGCCCGCTTTCCTCGTTTTGTCCATCATGGAAGTCATTCTCACCTAGTCTCGAATATCTTCATTTTTAATATTATCTCTCCTATAAGTCCATGCATCCATCTCATTATATAATTATTTAAGATTTAACGATAACGATAATATCATAAGAAAATAAATAAATATCTCTTGATTTGCTAAAATGAACTATTAAAAAAAATTAATTTAAAAGTCAAGTAAAATAAAACCCAAGAAATACATAACAAAAGAATTTCTATGTTGGAAATACAAAATAGTCATATTTCTATACATCACATTTTCATAACATTGCATATATGGATAAAGAAAACTAAATAAATCAAATGAACCTTACACCCCATTAGATATCAACTTTTGTCCAATAATAATGAACCCTTGGTTTACAGAGAATATATATATAAGAATCAAATACGAAAACCATAACAGAATAAGAAGAAAGCTAAGGTAGAAACCATAACAATTGCTTCAAAAAGAGAGACAATCTTGAATAAAATTGAGTCAACGAACCAATTGCGCAATTTGTATAGTCTCTTCTTCTTCCGCGAACACGAATGCTTGAATCTCAACCTCAATGATGATGACTTATAACTCCTAGAATTATTATCATCGTCACTATTCCCATCATTATTCTTGTTTAGCCTCTTGATTGAGAATAAGTAATTGCCCATTTTCTTATCAAAATAACTTGAATACATCCGACTATTTTAAATATTTAATTGACCTTTGAAGTTAAATCTGACGTCGTATATATGAATATTCAAATCAATAGGAATTCTTGACTTAGTTTGTTTCTTGGACTTTTTTTTTTTTTTGGGATAGAATAATAGATGATGAGTTTGATGAGCCAATGAGGGGTTTTGGTATGTATATCTATATATATAATAAGATTGTGAAATAATCAATGTATTTATGAAAAATAAAAAAGTGAGGGGTGTAGTGTAGAAGCAAGTATGAATAGCATGACTTAAGTGTAGAATAATCATTTAGTAAAAGAGGTAGTGAAATCCAAGAAATTGGGAAGTTACGTAGAAGATATGTACGTACTTGTCAATATTACTATTTTAGACGGTTGAATTGAAGTGGAGTCTTCCTCCTCCTTTTAGGTTTCACACTTTCTCCCGGGATCGATTTAAGCTAAAAACATCACTTAATACGAATTGAAGAAAGTAAAATTTTAAATTTAGTGGATTCAAAATTAATAATTTATATCTACCCTCACACCAAAAATTTCAGATTATGTAATTAAAACATTATTATTCTATTTGTTGCTCCTAGATATATATATATATATATATAATATACTTGTTATGATAGAGTGTACCTAATTATATATATAAAGGAAAAGAGTCTGATATACCTCTTAATTTTATTATTTAGGCATACTTATCGTTACAAAAGCTGCTCACATATACATCTACTATTACAAAATTGGCTCACATATATGATATATATACCCCTTACCGTTGTAAAAGTAACTCACATATACCCCTATCGTTACAAAAGTAACAAAATTAATTTTAAATTATTATTATTATTATTTAATATTTAAAAAATTATGTATTTGATCTTTTTTACACATTAATTTTTTTTTTTTTAATATTTAAAAAATGATGTATTTGATCTTTTTTACACATGAATTATTTTTTGACTTCTTTGATTATAATTATTATTTGAGTTTTTTATTTTTTATTCTTTTCATTCTTTAATGTAAAAATAAGAGAAATAAAAAAGGGAAGTGTGAATGGAAAAAGAGAAAAAATTAAAACTACTTTTTATTGCTATATTGTAATTTAGTTTTTTTATTTCTGTAAAAAAAATGGGGCATCTATAATAAATTTTACAAGAAAATAAGTGAAAAAAATAAATTTGACCATCAAATAATAAATTCAAATTAGTCGTTGAATTAAAAAGGTAAAAAAAAAGTGTGAAAAAGATCAAATATATCCCTAAATGATTTTTAAAATAAATAAATAAAATTATGTTTTTCACTTCCATTAGAGAATAAGGGTACATGTGAGTCATTTGTGTAACAATAGGAGTATATATAAGCTAGCTACTTTCATAACAAGGGTATATAAGCTCTAAAATTGCAAAGTTGAGGGGTATATCAGACCCTTTTTTCCCTACGTATAATGATAGTATATATAGAAAAAAATTTACATTATTAAGTTACCTTTTTGTGAATAACTTCCCATGCAAAAGCGAGATTTGTAATATTGAATATATTAAAGGGCATTTCGTTATATTCTATATTCATTTTTAGTTTAAGACCGTAAAATTCAAAAGTCTTTTTTACTTTTTTAAACTTTATTTCAAGTAAATCAGACAAACAAATTAATACAAAGAAAGTACTATTTAAAAACAAATTAATGCATTTACCTTATTATCGAACAATTTGAACTCACCGATTAAATAATTATAAAATGTTAAATTGATCGTAAAATATATATTTATTTTGTAAAAAAATAAATAAAATCAAAGAAGTTTTCTTGAACGTATTGCATGCGGTGGCACTATCACTCCCAATATTCAAACTATACCATAAAAACAGCATGTAAAGTTTGTGAACACTTTATTTTTTAGCTTCTCTTCCTTTAGTTTCAGGACCAATCTTTCACCTTTTTTGTTTTTTTTTTTTATGAAAACGTACTAAAAGAGTATTTTTAAACCCAAAAAAATTCAAACGTTCTAAAAGGTCTCCTGTAACGGACCAAACGTTTTGTACCTATAAACTATATACTACTACTTCCTTGGAATTGTGTTTTGCTGGCTTATTTACACGTTTATACTTTTATTTTTTGAACCCTCTGAATGAAAATTCTGGATACGCCACTAAATTATCAAATACTAAAAAGAGTTCAAATATATACCATATTATCAACATTATGATATCAAAAATTTTGATATGGTATAATAATTTAGTATATACCATACTATGTTCATAGCAGTGCCCCTCGCCTTTTTTTAGATAGAGAAGTTAGTTTAACTAATAATATAAAATTAGATTTTAGTAGGAAAATCATTCTTATGGAAACAACAGTTATTTATTTAATTAGAAATAGTTAAAGGGAAAATTATGCAAAATGCCCGTCCATAAATTTTATTTATCATATTTTTAGCCCCATTTTTAATAATTACTTAATATGGTCATTCGGCCTTATTAATTTCCAAAAAAATGACTGCCCGCTTCTTGGTCTTCTTCTTCGGTGTTCTTCTTCTTTTTCCTTCTTTTGCTTCGCCATTTTTCTTAGTTTGTCTACTTATTTTTAAAAAAAAAATTGACCTACCGCAAACGTGAATTATTTTAAACAAATTATATATCAGAATATTTAAAATATCAAAAGGATTTCATATCTAAAATTTGAGATTGTTTCGAGGTGATTTTAAGTTGATCGAGATTGAATGGTCAGTTATATACCTCATGTATAGTCTGTGTATAATTCATGTATAGTTAAACGAGATTCATTTTTTTGAGTGTATCATAATGTATAGTCAGTGTATAGCTCATGTATAAATAAGCTATATTATATAGTTAGTGTATACTTTCTATGACTTTTAACAAGATATACTGTATAGTCAATGTATACTTTATATGACTTTTGGCTATATTTTATGTAAGTAAAATATGAATATATATATTTGTTGTAAATTAATTACTTTATTGTATACATTTAAAATTGGCCCTACTAATGAACCCATGATTTACAAAGAAAAAATATATAAATAGAAATTCCAAAGAATCACATATGGAAACCAAAGCAATTGCTTCAAAAATAGAGACAATCTTGAATAAAAATGAATCAACGAACCAATTGCGCGTTCTTATTTAGCCTCTTGATTGAGAATAAGTAATCGCCCGCTTTCATATTTAAATAACTTGAAAGCAACAAGAATTTATGCTCTAACAATTAATTTCACTAATTTTAAAGATGTAATTCAACTTTGAGATTGAATGTGACATCGTATATATAAATACTCAAATCAACTGAATTCTTCACTTAATTTGTTTCTTGGATAGTTTTTTTATTTTTTTTTGGATAGAATAGTACTCCCTGCGTCCAACAATAGTTGTCCACTATATTAAAAATAGTTATCCAACAAGACTTGTCCAATTTAGAAAATCAAGAGATAATTTACCTTTTGTTTCTATTTTACCCTTACTATTAAATATTATTTATCATCTAGCACATTTCCTAAAACATTAAATTTAATAAAGTCAAAGGTTAATATAGTAAAAATTATCCCTATTATTTATTGTTTCTTAAGGGGTCTGTCAAATCAATAGTGGACAACTATTGTTGGACAGATGGAGTATATGATGTGTTTGATGAGCCAATAAGGGATTTTGATATATCAATATATACTCCATCTGTCCAACAATATTTGTCCACTATTGATTTTGCACACTTCTTAAATAACTATAAATAGAAGAATAATTTTACTATATCACTTTTTAAATATAATAAATATAATGTCTTAAAAAATGTAATAGGAAAATGATTATAATTAATGATAAGGATAAATTAGAAACTAAGTGTAAAATTATCTATTTATTTCATAAAGTGAATAAATATTATTAAATATTTTAAAATAGTATAGTGGACAACTATTGGACGAGGGGAGTAGTAAAAAAGGTTGTGGAAAAGTCAAAAGTGGGGGGCTCTAGTGTAGAAGTGTGTGAACAATTTCTCGTGATTGCGCGTTCATAAATAATGTGTGGCTCAAAGTGGGAGGAGAAGTAACCAAATTATGTGGTTTATATTAAGCGGTACTTTTATCTTTTTATTTTCATCTAAAATAAATGATGTTTCACGTAAAATTCAGAAAATTAATTTAAAAATTACGTACAATACTGAATATATGTTCATACTTGCCATTGTTTTAGACCGTTGAATTGAAGCGAGCTCTTTCTCCTTCTTGCAAACCACCCCACCCCAACTCTTTCTGTTCATATTAAATGATATTTTTAGCTTTTTATTTTGATATAAAATAAATAATGTTTCATGTGATTAAAAAGATATTGATTATTTTCATCCATATTTATTTTTTATTTTGACAAATGGATTTATATGTAATCAATAAATTATATTAAATATGTACTATTATTTTATTAAGAGTGTTTTAGTTATAAAAAAAATTAAATTTTAGGTACATGTAAAAATAAGGGCCGTTTGGTTATTGGTTAGAGTTATGCAGGTATTAGTTATGTAGGAATAAGTTATGCAGGTATTAGTTATGTAGGAATAAGTTATGCATGTATTAGTTATGTAGGAATAAGTGATGCAGGTATTAGTTATGTAGGAATAAGTTATGCAGGTATTAGTTATGCGGGTATTAGTTATGTAGGAATAAGTTATGAATGTATTAGTTATGTAGGAATAAATTATGCAGGTATTAGTTATGCAAGTATTAGTTATGTAGGAATAACAATACATGAATTATTTTTTATTGAAAGTTTGATTTGTTATAAATTAATTATATACATGGCCAAAACAAAAATCAAGTAATTATAATTTGGTTTAGTATATAAAATTATAGGAAATGATATTGATTAAATATATTATTTTTTCTAATCTTGAATCACGTTAAATACACAAATAAAAAAATTAAAAGTGAATTAAAGAATCCGGTACCTTACAAAAACCAGAGAAATTATCGATAATATGGAGAATTGAAAGAGTGTTATCAAAGAGAAAGGAGAAAAAAATTGAAGCAGTGACTACTGCTTCCTAAAATTCTACTTTGTGAATTCTGCAAGGATATTTTTTATTATTTAAAGATATAATTAAATATTTTAAACTGTATATTATAGTTGCTTACTAATTTGTGTATATTATATCTATAATTCAACTACTGATAACTATCACTAATTCATATATTATTGGGTCCCTACGTAATTTGTCCCTAAACCACGCTACCCTTACGGAAAAAAAGAAAAGGAAGGGGTCAATATGTAACTTTATAGTTTTAATCCATGTATAACTATTACCCACATAACTTATTTCATCTTCTATCCTGCATAAAATTATACATAGATTTCCTCATAAGTTATGTAAGTATTAATTATGTGGATTCACTAAAACACAACCAATTCACTAAAACACAACCAAACATTGTATAAAACTAATGCAGGAATAATTTTTATACAACATTTGAAACCTACCAACCAAACATTGTATAAAATTAATACATGAATAACTTTTATTCTATTTACAAACCAAACATGGTATAAAACTAATACATGAATAACCAAATTTATTCATGTATTAACTTTGGGCTTATCCCATAACCAAACGGCCCCTAAGGGTATATATATAAGTCACTTTCATTACAAAGATGTATCAGCTCTAAATGGTAAAATTGAGAAATATATATCGGCCCTTTTCCCTACCTATAATGATAGTATAGAAAACTTTTTATATTATCAAGTTACCTAAAATATATTTTTTAAAATAACTTTCCATACAAAAGTGCGATTTGTAATATAAAATATATTAAAGGGCATTCTAGTACATTTATATACATTTTTAGCTTAATATGCAAAATTCAAAAGTCCTTTTACCTTTTTAAATTTTGTATCAAGCAAATCAGACAAATAAATTAATACAAAGGGAGTATTATTTAAAATCTAATCTTGACACATGACAATATTTTCTTGAGCCAAAAATCTATCGAAAATAATCTTTTTATCCCATGATAAAAGAGGTAAGATATACGTACAAATAAAATCACTAGTTATTTTACATTATTAGAATAGAAAAAGAAAGAAGAACACTTCACATATAGTGCACGTGTTCAAAGAGAAGGCCAAAAAAAAGTACTGTTATCACATTAGTACAATTGCTTGTTTAATGAAGTGGGCCCAAAACAAGTACAACTTGCATTACATTTGGAACAACTCTTTTTTGCTGTAAAGTCCACATGTTATATTGGCTTATATATAAGGGTAATATATATATATATATTAGATCACAAAAACAGCAATTTGGTATATTCTACGTGTCTTTAATTTAAGGTTACAAGATTCAAAAGTCGTCTTTATTTTCTTAAACTTCAAGTCAAATCAAAATCAGACAAACAAATTAAAATGGAGGGAGTTTTTTTGCAAAGTAATTTTAACTTTACAATATTTTCTTAAGCCGGGTCTATTGAAAGGAGTCTTTTTACTCCATGATGGAAAGGATAAAGTTTGCGTACGTACACACCACCCTCTTCATATTCTACTTGTAGAATTATACTTTGCGTACGTACACACCACCCTCTTCATATTCTACTTGTAGAATTATACTGACTATATTGATGTTTTTGTTTTATGCCTTTACCTTATTATCGAACAATTTGAACTCATCAATTAAATTCTTAAATATAAAATTGATTATATTTAATAAAATTTGAACTCATCAGGGGTGGGCATCATTATATTTTTCCACTATGAAATGGACTATCACTATCACTCTCAAAATATTCAAATTGTAAAGTTTGAAAAAAGAGGAAAAAGAAAGAGATAAAAAGAAGTATGAGTCGACGTCTTATTGACAACATTCTTCATTCAATTTAATTGCAGATACTTTTAGTAGTTTTTTTACCATTAATTGTAAGCAAATAAAGAAGAAAATTCATTTAATATGTACGTACTTGTCAATATTATTTTAGACCGTTAAATTAAAGCGGACGCTTCCTCCTTCTTTGAGGTTTCACACCTAATAGCTTTATATGTTAACTTCTCATGTTTTTTTGGTTTCTCATGATATCTATATTGAAGTTTGATTATTTCGGATTCACATTGTGCTTTTTTTTTTATTTCCTACATGGTGTTTGGTATTTGCATTGAAATCCGACTATTACAGATTGGAGTTGGGTAGGGCGCCATTCGGGAGAAGCGCTCCCTATCAAAAAAAATTTCATATCTAAAAATTTGAGACCTCTGATTAAAGGAAGAGCTGCTCTATCCACCGCACCATGGTGGTGTTCAACTCATTGTCATAAGCAGGTGTATGACAATGCCCTTCCTACCGGAACAATCACATGCCTACTCATTGGTATTTTTGTATCTCTTTTTCATATGTCCAAACAATCTTGTCTATATAGAGGTCACTTCTATCTTGTTTCAAATTATTTTTAATATAAAGCCAAATAAAATAAAACGAAAGGGGTATATCACAAAAAAAGATGATTCTAAGTTAGAAATGCAAATTAGTACAGCTTAATTCTTTACCTCACATAATTTTCACAACATTGAAAATGTCGATAAATTAAGAAGAATAAATAAATCAAATGAACCTTACACCCCATTAGATATCAATTTTATCCAATATTAATAAGCTCTTGATTTACAAAGAAAATAAAATAAAATAAATGAAATATACATACATACATATATATATGAAAATTCAAAAGAATCAAATATGAAAACCATAACGGAAGAAGAAGAAAACTAAGGTAGAAACCATAGCAATTGCTTCAAAAAGAGAAGCAATCTTGAATAAAAATGATTCAACGAACCAATGATGATGCAATTTGTATAGACTCTTCTTCTTCCGCGAACACAAATGATTGAATCTCCGCCTCAATGATGATGCCTTATAATTCCTGCGTTTATTATTATTATCATTCTCACTCGTTGTTATTTCCTCTTGAGAACCACCAGTATTGCTAGGTGCACCATTTTTATTCTTGTTCAACCTCTTGAATGACAACAGATAACCGCTATCTTTCATGTCTGAATAACTTGAATGTAACGAGAATTTAGACTATAACGACTATTTTCACTAATTTCAAAGATTTGATTGACCTTTAAAATTGAATCTGATATCGTATGAATTATCAAATCAATTGGATTCTTGACTTAGTTTGTTTCTTGGACTTTTTTTTTTGGGGGAGAGGATAATATAGAAGATGAGTTTGGTGAGCCAATGAGGGGTTTTAGTATGTCTATATATATTATAAGGTTGTGGGGTAAAGGTATTTATGAAAAGTCAAAAGTGGGGGGTTGGAGTCTAAAAGCAAAGTGTATGAATAACATGATTTAGTTGCGTAGAAAAAGTTCAATTAGGAATGAGGTAATGAAATTCAAGAAATTGAAAACTTCCTAGAAGATATGTATCGACACTTCCTCCTTTCAAGTTTCACACCTAATTGCTGTATATGTTGACTTCTCATGTTTTTTTTTGGTTTTTCATTCCGTCGATATTTCTATTAGAGTCTGACTATTTTGGATTTGCACCTCATTTTGGGGGAAAGCTCGACCTTACAAGAATTTTTTCATATTTAGAATTCAATTCTGAGACCTCTAATTAAGAGATGAGCAACCCCATTTACTTGCATCGCATCCTTTTAGTAGTGTTCAACTCTCATGCTATATGCTATTATGCTCTCTTGTCAAAATATACCATTCCATATTATTTAAATTTATTTGTCTTTTTTCTTAATTTGATGCTCCTTTATTTTTTGGCAACTTATTTATTTTAACTTTTCACATAGCATATTTAATACCATAATATTAAAGGGCATTTTAATTTGGTACACTCTACATATCTTTAGTTTAAGACTACGAGATTCAAAAGTTTTTTATTTACTTTTAAAATTCTACATCAAATCAAAATCAAACATACAAATTAAATTGAAACGAATGGAGTACTATTTACAAAATAATTTTGATTGACAATATATTTTTGAGCCGAGAATCTATTAAAAGTAACCACTTTACCCTATAATAAAAGGGATAAGGTCTACAATCTATATACACACCACTTTCTCCGGGTCCTACTTTTATTCCGGGGGAGATTGAAGAATCTCAAGGTTGAGCATTATTATATTTTTCCACTATAAAATGAACTAGCACTATCACTCCTAAATATTCAAGATGTATCATAAAAGGAACAAGTAAAGTTTGAATGGATTGCGCGTTAATAAATAATGTCATGTGGGTCAAAATGGCAGGAGAATTGTGCATTGTTGCGCCTTGTAGAATAGATCCAGTCAGAAACAAGTAGCCAAATCTTCTTCTTCATATTAAGTGGTGTTTTTCTCATTTTATTCTTGTCTAAAATAAATGATGTTTCAATTGAAATCTAAAAAATTATGTAGAAGATATGTATGTACTTACCAATATTATTTTAGACCGTTAAATATATGAAGTGAACGTTTTCCCCTATTTCTTTCAGATTTCACACCCCTTTTGGGTTTGATCCAATTCAGTAGATTTTGTTTAAACAATATATTTGTGATAGTATATTCATTAAATATGTAGAAATATTAAAATTAGAACCAATCCAATTATTACTACTTAAAATCATCATTATAAATTCCAGAATTCATAAAGTTGAAATTCTAGTTTCACCTCTGCAGTCACCGATCCACACACTCTTCCTGTTCATATTAAAGTAGCCAAGTCTTCTTTTTCGTATTAAGTGGTGCTTTTATCTTTTTATTCTCATCTAAAAGAAAATGATGTTTCACGTGAAATCCAATAAATTAATTAGAAATTATGTAGAAGATATGTACGTATTTGTCAATATTATTTTAGACCTTTAAATTGAAGTGGACGCTTCCTCCTTTAATTTCATGTTCCACGCCTCTCTTTTGGATTTAATCGAATTCAGTAGATTTTGTTCAAACAATATATTTGTGATAATAAATTCATTAAATAAATAGAAATATTAAATTTAAAATCAATCCAATTATTGTTACTTAAATCATTATTATAAATTTCAGAAGCTATAAAGTTGAAATTCTAGTTTCGTCTGGTCACCACACTCTCTCAGTTCATATTAAGCTATGTTTTACCTTTTTACCCTGATCTAAAACAAATATTTCATGTGATTAAGAAGGTATTGACTATTTTCTTTTAAATTTATCCTTATTTAGATAAATGAATTTTTATGTAATCAAGAAATTATATTATCTAGGGAAAAGGGTCAAAAATGTCCTTAAACTATGTGAAAGCAACAAAAATGCCTTCGTTTGTAGTTTGGTCCAAAAATGTCCTTATCGTCAATACTTTGGTCCAAAAATGCCCTTGCAGTCAATACTTTGGTTCAGAAATGCCCCTATAGTTATTAAATGGGTCAAAAATACCTTTTTACGAATAAATATATTATTTTTTTCTTTTTAAATACATCTTCTTCCTAATTAAAATATTATTAAAGAACCATATTCTTGTTTTCTTTCTTTTAAAATCACTTTAACAAATAAAAATGTAGGAAATAATTTTTTCTTCTTAATCTCATTTTATCAATTAAAATAGAATAACTTCATTTACTCTTTCAACTGATAATATGTCATATATATAAGATCATAGCATATCCATCATTAATTTTTATTTATATAACGATAAAAAAATAATTATAATAAAATAAGAAATATTTCATTTTTATTTTTTTCTGAATTGAAGTAGGATAAACATTTGCTAATTTATAAAAATATTATTAGAAAAAAAATGTGTTAAAAAGAAAATAAATAATATATTTATTTGAAAATGAGCATTTTGACCCATTAAATAACAATAGGGGCATTTTTGGACCAAAATATTGACAGCAAGGGCATTTTTGGACTAAACTACAAATGGAGGACATTTTTGTTCCTTTCACAAAGTTTAAGAGTATTTTTGACCATTTTCCATATTGTATATGTACTACTATTTAAGTAAGAGTGTTTTAGTACCAAAAAAATTACTTAAGCAAATTTCTATAAGGAGTTTGTCAAACTAAAAGCACCACTTTAACATATATGGATCTAAAATAATAATATTTTAAAATTAATACGTACATTCTAAATTAATAATTTATATATTGAATAAATATTTTAAAATAAATATTAGGCTTGAGCCTGAAACTACTGATGATATGCAAAACTTATACTGTCAACTCTATATCAGCCCCACACTTGCATCGATATTTTGAGATTGTGTAAATTAATGATATTATAGTCTTCTATTTGTTGCTCAAATAGAAAAGATAATATTTGCTAGCTATATCAGAGTTTAATAAATTACCATCTAAATAAATGTGAATAATTTTAAGTATTTATGAGGCCGTTAACATATGTTTAGAATTATTCACATTTGACTCTATTTATATTTTGTTCATGAAAATTTTTTGTAGACTCTATTTATATTTTGTTCTTTGCCCACTTAATTTTGAATTAATGACATTGCATTTAGAGTTGTTAAAGTCTTTAACGATATTTATATAAAGTATTGATTACAAATACTCATATTTATTATTATTATCGATAAAAATACTATAAAAATAACTATATTATTGTTGCTAAATAATTAGCATAAAATTCTTTATTAATTTTAGTATGTATGCATCTTTATTCCCAAGAGATGTAGAAGTAGTGCCTGTAGAGATTGAAGAATCATAATAGCTTTTTCCACTGTAAATTGGAGTAGCACACTATGAGCATGTAAAGTTTGAAAAAAGAGATAAAAAGAAGTGGAATAATTCTTTTTGTGATTCATGAAGTCTTGTCAAATAGGGGCGAATCTAGGAAGGTCCAAAAGTGTCGAGCGACACTGCTTTGATGAAAAAATTTACTCCTTTCGTCCAATAATAGTTATCCACTATACTATTTTGGAATGTCCAACAATATTTGTCTACTTTATGAAATCAATGAATAATTTTACACTTAGTTCCTAATTTACCCTTATCATTAATTATAGTCATCTCCCTATTATATTTTTCAATACATTGTATTTATTATATTCAAAGGGTAATATAGCAAAATCACCCTTCTATTTATTGTTTATTAAGGGTGTATCAAGTCAATAGTGGACAAATATTATTGAACAGAGGGAGTATTATATATATAATTAAAGGCAAAAGAATGTATAGAGGATATATATTTTAAAGTGCCACTCCTTAACATTAAAGGGCACTTAGCTTAGCTATTTCCATTGTCTAGGTCACGAGTTCAAATCTGAAGGTGATATAAGTTACTTAGAGCCCGTTTGGATGAGACTTTAAGTTGGTTAAACTAACTTTTAAATCAATTTTTGATTTATTAGAGTGTTTGACAATTAAAGAATAATTTAAAATAAGTCTAAAGTAACTTAAAATAAATAAAAGTTAAAAGTAGGGTGCCCCCTACTTATTTTTTAAAACTTATAAATCATTCTACTTTGATCAAGTATATTACTTTTTTACCCTTAATTCTTTTATAATGTTAACAACTTTAAGGGTATTTCAGACATTTTGATAAAAAAGTGACTTTCAACACTTTTTTGCCAAACATATCAAAAACACAAAACTACTAATTTTTAAACTAACTTTAAAGTAACTTTTTAAAAGTTATTTATTTTAAATCAATCCAAACGGGCTCTTAGTGATCATTTGTGTTCTATATAAATAAAAATGAAGTTATTTTGAATACATTTTTTAAAAAAAAAACTCATGGAACTTTTTCATAATTGTTTTTAGAAAAGGTATAGTAGTGAGTGTGAATTGTATTTTATTTATATTTTGTTCTTTTAAAAAAAAAACATATAGTGTCATATTATTTTATTTATTATTTTTCATTTTAAAAGGTAACACTCCTTTCAAAAAATTCTGAATACGCTACTGTTGTGAGATACATTATTTTATAGTCGACATTTTTTCTTACTGAAGTGTATCATTCATGTGATAGTTGTTGCTCTCAAAACGCACAGGGTCAATATATGCAGTTGAAAAATAATAAAGTAATAAAATTAAATATTGTTCTCAGAAAAATTGTGACTAACTATTTATAAAATTAAATTAAGTTTAAATTATTTAGTCAAGGAACATGTTTAAGATGATATTTTATGTTAATTCTAACTATTAAAGATTGCGATTGAAAGAAAAAAAATAATTAACTATCACACTTGGCACTTACCTGCAGTTGTGTTGAATTTTTCAACTAGTCTGACTAATTAATTTATTTGAGTTAATAATCGATATGATTAATTTTATTCTACTAGAACATGGTTTATCTTATCAAATTCAAAGAGAAAATACTTTATTTTTGTTGTGCGAAATAAATGTCAAATAATTCTACTCTTAAATAAAACTAGGATTACTAGGAGAGAAAATATAGATCTCTTGTTAATCAAACAAATATGCACAGCAAATGGCCAAATGAACATTGTTAAAAGATGTCTAAAACAAAAGTGTTCTACTTTTAACATATTTAAAAGATCAAAATTGTTGAATGCATATTTAAGGAATTATTTTAAATTTATTACATTACATGTCGTTATATAAAAGTATATTCTTATATTATTTTTAATTATAAAATCAGTCATAGTGAAGTATTGTAGACCTGTAATTAGTCTTTCCAATTGTGCAAAGATCCTTATCTTGAGAGTCACGGCTTATCGTATTGTCAACCCTTTTTTCTTAAATAGCTTTGAATAAATCCCTGTGATTTGCTATTTTATTCAATTATTAATTGTTTACTGATTGTCTACTAGTATATGATTCTAATTAATTAGTTGTCATCAAGTTCTGTGTTTAATAATGTAAGCTTACCACGAACGTGTGATGTGGTCCTTTTTCAGATTGTGTGTGTGAACGTAAAATATTTTATGTATTAAACTATAAATTATTATTATTATAAGCTTATTACGAACTTGTGGATATGTGAACCACTAAAAGCAATGAAATTAATGATGAACTTTGTCACTAGTCTATTGTTAAATTGTTCTTAGATAAATATATAATTATTTTTTCAATAATATGTTGCAAATTCATTGCCAAACAAAATTATGGATGTATTTTTTTGTTTAGCTACAAAATTTGTCCGTTATTAATTTCTATTTTTGCAGTGAATATATTTATCAAATATGAAGAAGAAAAAATAAATCTAGTAAATTCGAATCCACATTCGAAAGTCCAATTTTAAAATTAGGTAAAGCGTTTTACGTTATCAAAAAATGCCTTCTAGACGATTTATTAGTTACGGTTACAAAAATTGTTAGGCACACGATCAACCGTGGCCAAGATATGTTATAACCACGGATTCATATGTGGCTAACACATGGTTTTTTTTATAGTATTCCTATCAAAGACAACTTCATACCACTTCACCCCATATTTCAATATCAGAGTAATTTCCCTAGATAGTCATCCATGTTTGGGAAATTACTTAGTAATATCACTTATGTTTGTTTTAGGACTATAATATCACCCAACTTTACATATTTTCCTCAAAATATACTTGATACAAAAAACATTTTTCTCTCTCCTAATGGGATGCCATGTCACATTATTCATTTTTTATTAAAAAAAGAGAAAAATTAACTTTTTAAAATAACTCATATGTTATATTTAGTAAAAAAAATTCTAAATTATTTGTCATTTTTAGTTGTTTACTTTAGCATATTAAGAGATAGACATTTTTTTAATTATTACATTTAACATTAATTATTTATTCTAAATTATTTCTCAAATCATTCATTCTTTAATTTCTTAAAGATTATGCAAAATGCACACTCTTAATGGGATGCCATGTCATACTATTCCTTTTTTTAATAATATTTTTTTCTTTTTAAATTTTTTAAAAACTGCACATATTATAATTACTTTAGTTCTAGAATCTCTCTACGTGGGAAATTTAGTTTCTACTCCTTCCGTTCATCTTTACATCTTTACTTCTTCAGTATTAATTTGATACATCTCTTAAGAAATAATAAAGATAATTTTACTATATCAATCTCTGAATATAATAAATTTAATATTTTGAAAAATGCATTGACAAATGGCTATAACTAATAATAAGAGCGAATTAGAAATTAAGTGATAAATTATCTCTTGATTTTCTAAAGTAAATAAGTAAAAAATGAATAATTATTTATAATGTAATGAATAAATAAAAATGGACAGAGGGAATAGTTGCTAGAAAAAAAGAGGGAAAATTACATAGAATGACAAACCTTACTAGTTTATTAGTCATTAAGGGTACACTTTAATTTATTTACATTTAATAAATACAGTTTTAATTTTTTTGCCATTAACAATGGGACCCACACTAATTAACTCTTCCTTATATATATATCATTATATACAATTCAACTTTCTCTCTCATAAATTCAAACCATTAATTTCGTCATTAAATGTTGTAACTGATGATACACAATCCCATAATTCAAGAGAATTGTGTCAATTAAATAATTCTTGTTCCAATAAAAAGAGTTCTATTTCCATAGAAACTCCATATGCAAAATCAGATTTTTCCTCCCACCCACTACTAAACCATAGGATTAAGCAAACCTATTGTATATTGAAGTGCAGGTAATGTTTTAGTTCGTTTAAAATTCATGATTTTTCCTCTTTTTCTTTTTTAAGTGATTTTATTTAGGAGTTTGAGGAGACAGAGCAAGGAGAACGGAGTTAATGGAGAAATCAAAAGCTTTTCTTGAACAAACCCAGGAAGAAACGGACCGGGTTTAGTCTCTACGAGTGTTATGCCCTCAAAGGCATCCGAGTTGATGGACGATTCGACCCCATCTTCTAAACTTGTTCTAGAGTAAAAATCTATTGAAGAATTGAGATCGAAGAGAAAAAATGACTATGTATACTTTATGCTTAATTCTCAATTCTATGCTGCCGTTTGTATATTTTATTTGATATATACAAATTGATTGACATATATATATACAGAGTTTTGTATATTTAGTTACTATATACAAAATTGCATGTAGTATTTGTATATAAGCATATATAAGTATTTTATTTGTATATTTTATTTGATATATACAAATTGATTGATATATGTATACATAGTTTTGTATATTTAGTTAATATATACAAAATTGCATGTAGTATCACAAGATTGTATGAATTATATCTATATTTTCTGCTCTTCAACTTTATACTCAATCTTCAATGCTTTCTTATTCATGTCAACTCCAATCTGTCTCGCAATTATTGTATAAAACTCAAGAAAAGATGTTTGTTCTTTAAATACTATCCTTATTTGTATACAAATTTACAGATTTGTATATTACAATTCTATATACTATTCATTACAATTATTTCTAGAATTTATACACAATATAAATAAAATTATACAAATAATACAGAATCGTACTATATACAAACTTTTTTTGACTATTATAAAGTCTACACATAATGTATATACACACGTTCCTCATTCACAAACATTCACATACAAATTTATATACAAACGTTCCCAATATACATATAGAATTTATATACAATTCACATACAAGTTTTTATACAATTAAAACTCAAAAAAATTGTACACAAATTTTATCAACGGCACAATATACAAACTTTTTTTGACGTGGGAGGAAAAAGCTGATTTTTCACATGGAGTTTCTATGGAAATATAACTCTTTTTATTGGAACAAGAAGTATTTAATTGACACAATTCCCTTGAATTATGGGATTGTGTATCATCAGTTACCATAGTTAATGCTCATTAATTCATAAAATACAATTTGTATATTACTGAGTCAAGAAACAAGCCATATACAAAAAAAAAATCTTAATAGCAAACTAAAAAATACCCATAGAATGTAATTATATAAACTACACCCATATATTGTTATTTGTTTAAATGCATTTGCCATATATGTAAGTTCCCCAAAAAAAAAGTCCGTAAAAATGAGTTAGTTGATATAATACTCTTGATTTATTATGAGTATGTGAAAATTGTTCTCTAATGTCACTTTTTTTTTTCGTTCACTTTTACTTGTTTTTAATGTTCAACTGTTCTTAAAAAATGAATGATTTGAAAATGTTTTAGAATAAATATTTAATGTTAATTGTAATAATAGAAAATAAATATAGATTGTTTAAAATTGTTCACTTTGCGTTATGTAATTTTTTTTTTTTTACCAAATATAACATATGAGTTGTTTTAAAAAGTTAAATTTTATTATTATTAATAAAAAAAATAATGTGACATGACATTCATTAGCAATATGGCTAGCAAGTTTCAAGGAGTATCCTGTGTAATGCAGTAACTGCAATCTATTAGCTATTTTGGTTTAGTAGCTTGAACTGACTACTGGGACGTCTGTCCAGTAGCATGTTCCCCCCATACTTCAATTCTCACTTTTGGTATAATACAACTATTTACCCAAAAAAAGAAAAGAATAATGTGACATGACATCTGTTAGGAGAGAGAATGATGCTTTTTTTGTGTCAAATATATTTTGAGGAAAATATGCAAAGTTGAGTGATATTGTAGTCCTAAAACAAGCATAAGTGATATTACTAGGTAATTTCCTAAACATGGGTGACTATCTAGGGAAATTACTCTTCAATATCAATAACTTGTAAAAACAAAATAGAGAAGGGGGTTACTTATTTTTTAAAAATGTGGCAAATATACAAAAATAGTATTGCGTCTCGAACTGTTGAGATATATATTAATGTGTTTAGATATAATATTTATCCATATTATTGGTCATATCTTATTCAGCTTTAAAATAAAATTTCCATCTTATTTAGCATAAAAATAAAACTTCCATCTTATTTAGCTTAAAAATAAAACTTCCATCTTATTTAGCTTAAAAATAAAACTTCCATTTTAAGTTTATCAAAGTAAAATAATTTTTTTTTATTAAAGTTATCTACATTTTAATTGATACATGAAATATAATTTTTAAGTGAGTAATAACTACTTAATTAAAAATATGTAATTTAGTAGTGGAGTGAATATTTTAAGAGAAATAAAAAATATAGATAAACATAAGAATTAGGCAAATAAATTCAACTTATAATATATTCACAAATAAAAATTGTATTTATAAAATGTAATTTTTTAATAGAAAAATATATTATCATAAAAACAATGATTAATTAAGGTTGTGAATGTTATTGTAGTTTTTAAAAATTATGTTAATATACATGAATATAAAAGTGGTGGGTGTATAAAAGATAATTTAAGGGGGTATTTTTGTTATTACACGTACTTTATCCCAGGATAAGTTATCATGAGATTACTATTCCACCCCCAAGGAGAGATAACTTATCTCAGGACTAATTGCTAATCCTGGGATAAGTTATCCCAACCCTTGCCACCAAACAACATATAAAAGACCACTTAAAAATTATCCCGGAACTAATTCCTTTTATCCATCACACCAAATGGATGCTAAAATCTTGGTGTCTTCCACTGATGAGGGACAAAAGGTAGTGACACTGCATTAATTTTTGGTGTCTTCCTTCAATTTGATTAATTTTTAAAGCTAAATTTAGTTAAATTAATTGAGTATTTAAAATACAATTAGATATTCATAAATTACACAAAAAATACTATAAAGTCATGTCATATTAATATGGTAACGAAATATATCTTAAAATGTTGGCTAAAGTTCATGTGATTTAACTCTTAAAAAATGAAACATGACAATATTTATATATATTTAAAATAAATCACTATCACCAAACATATCATGAAAATTTTATTGCTTACGCTTTTTATGAGATAATATCCATAACTAAGCATATTAAATGTAGACAAAATTTAAATTACACATAAAAAGTTCTTATAAATAAATAATTGAAAATATAAATATATTTATAAGTTTAAGGTGCAAGGAAGTTATATTCAATAATTGATAGTATATCTTATTAATTAGATATTTTTGGTATTTATAATTTCAAATTTTATTTTAATAATTATACTTTAACATACTTAATTATATATTTGCAAGTAAAAATATCATTTAATAACTTACTATAGAGAAATTATATCATTTTTAATGCTTGTAAAAATAATAATATATCAATTTGATATACAAGTAAAAATTATTTATTTATTATTTTTAACATAATTCTATCAACGAGGGGGTAATTAAACTTCATATTAATAAGGTATATAATCAATTTATTTTCTACTTAGAAATAGTGCTTGACTTATTCAATAATACACAATTTAATATAAAATAATATTAAATCAAAATTGATTACATTTATGATATTTATTTTTCTGTTGGATAAATAACTAGCCATTTCATTTTAATTATTTATATCTTTCAAATCAAAAAACAAAATAAAAAATGGCATCACTGATTTTTAGTGAGATTAAATATTAGTTATATATAATTTTAAAATATTGATCCTGGTATTTGTGGTAATGTTCCAACACCATAATAGATTGATATTATTGTATAATAATTTATTTAACCTAAAAGTAGAGTAAATATTTAACAATAAAATTTATTCTAATGTCGTTTTCATTTTTTATATTATTATAATTCTTAATTTTTGTAAATATATTTATAGGGAAATATATCCCCGAGGACTCCAAATTTTTTAAATCCTTAGATTTCAAGAAAAAAAAATTCTAGTTAAATTATATCAAAAGAAATTCAAGTATGCACATTTCCAAGTAAATCCCTGAAAAAATCTACTATCAAATTCGCAACAATAAAATCCCCAAGTAATTCTTCAAGTAAAAAAATTCTCAAGTAAATTCCTAAGAAATAAATCTCCAACAAAATTCATAGAAAATGAATCCCCAGGTAATAACATATAAAAAATAATTTCTAGATAAATTCCCAAGTAATTATTCCTAGCTAAATCTACAAATAAGTTTATCTAAGATTTTTCTTGCAAACAGATTTAAAAAAAAACTTTTTAAAATTACTTGTGAATTTACCTATGAAAATGATACTTGCAAATTATTTGTTCCAAGTAATTCCCCAAGTAATAATTTTGCAAAAATGACACCAAATTTACCTACCAAATTTTTTGGTGAAATACTTTTTGCATATAAAAAGGTCTAGAATTTAGTAATTTCATATTCCTCATGAAAAATTTGTAGGAAATTTCTGCGAAAATAATCTCCAAGTAAAATTTGCAGTAATCTACCATCTTCTAGTAGTGTGTAGTCTCCAAATGATAATACGAATTTCCTTAAGATTGTTATCTAATCTGTATTATCAAAATATTTAGAATTACATTTTTGCAGAAATTCGTAAGAAACAACAAAGTTTAAAATATGTTTTCAAAAGCAGTAAGTTAAAAACTAGTATTGAAAATATAATCTGTAACAAAAAATAGAAATAATATTGAAAAGAAGAAAATCGAGCCTACTGAATGCACAGTGTGTCCTTAAGCAAATTATTCCCCTCAAGTACCCGATGTTAATGAAACCTTTTAGAACACTCATTCAACAACTATTACATTTAGCTTGAAAAGGTCCTTAGTGAGGTAGCCCTTTCCTAAGAACATTTCGTTCTTACTTATTACTGTTTTTTCACTAACAAGCACGAATTTAAACCCATTTTTAATGAGTAGTCCGACTGAAACTAAATTTCTCTTAAATGTAGGAATGTGAATGACTTTGTTGAGAGTCAACACCTTGCCAAAAGTAATCTTCAAAAGTACCTTCCTACATCCTTCAATCTTGGCGCGATTGCAGTATTTCCCATGAAAAACTCTTTATCGAATTCAATAGGAGTGTAGCTTGCATATGCTTCTTTTACAGAACAAACATGTTGAGAGTCAAAAAATCATTTCTTTGGGTTTCCAACCAAGTTGCACTCCTATATCATAACAAAGAGGTCATCCACATCCTCATTTTTTTCCACCATGTTTTCCCGACCCTTGTTCTTGTCCTTATCGATCCTTCTTTGGGGAACGACAGTCGAGAGCTTTGTGACCAGCTTTTTTACAATTATTACAGTTGCCTCTGAACTTTTTCTTGACTTGCTCCTTTTGTCCAGTGAACTTCTCTTTTCTTATCGTAGCTCTGTATTAGAAACTCTTATACAATTCTAGTCTAGGTTCTTGAGAAATGTCAGATTGTACGAAATTAATATGGTTTTGAACTTTTCAATTTAGTTGATTATTAATATGGGAAATGTCAAATTATCAAATTACATATCCAAATAAAACTTTAATTTTATATAAATTTAATTTTATATCATGATTTAGTGCCAAGGGGCCCTTAGAGCTTTAAAGGGGGTTCTAATCTATTTTAGGAATGTCACTTACTTTGTAATGAAACAAGGAGATTTCTTTCCTTGAAAATTTAGACACCACTCATGCAAATATGGA